>BSBM01000132.1:1800000-2277500 GCA_027924585.1 Larix kaempferi | reverse complement strand
GAAAGTGAGTGCCTTGATCACTCATCAAAATCTTCGAGCATCCAAACCTCGTAAGGATGTCTTCAAATATGAACTGCGCGGCAGTACCTGCGCTACAGTCCTTCACTGGCTTCGCTTCTGCCGATCTGGTGAGGTAATCAGTTGCAGTAATAATGTACCTCGCACCAATTCTCTTTCTTGGTGGGTTTATAGGTCCCACAAAATCAATGGCTCATTTCTCAAATGCATGTAATGTCAACTATGGATTCAATGGAATTTTGTCTCTTCGTGATGGCCTTCCTGTCCTCTGGCAGACATCACAGCTCTGGCAATGCTCCTTTGCATCTTTGTGAATCGTAAGCCACCATAGCCCTGCCCGCAATATCTTCTGCGCAGTTGCTCTTCCTGTGAAGTGACCTCCTGCTGCTTCCAAATGTGCATCAGCCAGTACAAATGGCTTCTCGTGTTCTAAAATTGAAGGTGTTTTGGAAGTTTGCAGTCAGCATGGCCCAATCTGTGGTCCCTCTGAGCAACTCCATGTCTAAATACCATTTCTTTGGAACCTCTTCCTCCAATGTGTGCGCAAACAAATGCACCGATTTTGTCTGTGGTCTTTCCTTCCATGCTTGTGAACAGAGTTCAATATGATGCATTGGATCTATCTGTCCATTGTACTTTTCAAAGGGTAGTGTAACTTTGTCAGCAAACCTGATCTGCATCTTGATTCTGCACTAATCCCATGTGGTCAATGTCTGCTTATGCGTAGCCCACCATAAGGTAGGTGTCTTGCGCAGTGCCATGTCTAGTGCTGGTAATCAATGCTCATATGCAATTGCTACAGTATATTATTTGAGAAAGGAATACACATTAGATAAACCATCATAGGTGGGAATTGGGCTTACCTCCTTTCCAATCCAGCGCAGTGACTTTGTAACTTGCGGGAATCTCCTTGCAGATACTTCATGCATATGGCTTTGCTAGTTCTCCAATCCTGCATCAAAGTCTGAGATGCAAGATCTATCGCATCTCCAGCTGAGTGTCCCATCCGAAGTAGGATTAATATAGTCATCCTGGTTTGCAGTCATCTTGTAAAGTCGGTCCAAATCTTGAGCTCTGGATTCTTTCTGAATCGGCTCGCTGTATCTTTCTCCGTCCGCAGGGTCCAATGATGCGATGACCCTGAGATGCTTTCCTTCAAAGATCATCTTCTTTGTCTTTAAGTTTATGATGGCGAGGTTATCCATATCCCATTCAATTCCTAATAGTGCAGGAAAGGTTTGACTATCATCCACGATCTCGATAACCTTGAAGTCTTCATAACTTCACACTCTATCAATATCAACAACAACATTGGCTAACCATCCAAATGGTATGACCTTATCCTGGTTGGCCATTCTCAACTGGATAGGTGATTATAACAGCTTTGGTCTCCCCATCTGCTGCCATGTCTGTTTAGTTAAGACATTTACTTTTGATCCCAGATAAACAATGATCTCATCCATTTCATAGTCTCCTATATGGGAACTGAGTCTCATTTCTCTGCTTGTTCTTTTATGTTTCTCGATGTGATGAACTGCATTATCCATAGTTTCACTCTCACTGTGCGGTTCATACTGATCTAATAGTTTCTGCAACTCTGCGATAGCGTTTGGACTCTTTAGCAACTTCATGCAGCTCCTGAGGAACTACACAACAGAGGTTCTTGTCTCTGTTGCGGTGCTCGTTTTGTCATAAGCAGTCGACATATCTTCTATGTGTGGTATTTCACTGTGCAATGGGATTCTTGGTGATTCTGGTGCTGAATCTTTGAAGATATCCTGCGCTTCTTCGAAGATTTCTTTGTTTTTCTTCACGTCAAAAGCAGGTGCTTTCCCAGCAGCTTTCCTTATCCATATTGTCTTAAGAGGAGTCTGCTTAGTGTTAAATTTTCCAGAATTCGAAGCTTCTGCTCCTGTATCTCTCCCTGTCATAGTGCCACTTCACATCACTACATTGATGCTTGGATCCGTAGGACTCCTCTCTGCTGCGATCAACTGAATGTTTGGGTTCAGCGCATCTGGCCGTTTCCGTTTCTGCATTTCTACCTCTAAGATTGGACATGCCTCAATGACATGATCGAAGGATTTACAATAATTACACGTGGTGCATGGATTGGTACAATCTTTAGACACATGGCCAACTTGTCCACAGTTATAACAGATTACTTGACCTCGACCTCTTCCTTGCACTGGGCCGTTATTCTTTCCTCTCCCGCGATAACCTCCGCAGCCTCTGTATGCTCCCTGATCATGCTGGACATTATCTTGTTTCTGCGGAGTCTCTTCTTGGACTCTGTATACTACTCCATACATATGTTCAATATCCTTTTTCCTTTCCAACATGAGCTCATATGCATGGCAATTGGACTCATAATGCCCAACTGACTTATAGAAATTGCAATATAGGTTTTTAGGTGTTCTTACATATTTTTGTATTAAGTAGCAGTCTTCTGGACGGTGTCCTCTAGTTCTGCAAATTTCACACCATGGCCCTTGGTTTGGATTTAATGGGTTTGGTGCACCCATATTAAGGAAATCTTGGAATAAAGGACAATGATCCTTAGTGTGTCCTTCTCCCTTACATCCTGTACACCAGACTTCCTGTCTTTCTTACTTTCCCTTCTGAATATCTTGTAGTTGTAGTGTCAGGGTAGCCAACTAGGTCTGAATCTGCGACATCCCAGTGCTAGTTTCTCCAATAGGTGAAGCTTCCAACTTCATTGCGATCTCCAGGGATTATGCCTGCGAAGCCAATTTTTGCTGCATCAATGATAGTTTGATATGAGGCAACATTGCAGCTATAAACCATTCCTGGTGCTGTTGCGGTGTTATAACGAAGCTTACTTGGTCCAACAATGTTTTAAATTTTTGGTCAAATTCCTAGATTGTTTCCTTAGGCTTCTGCTTGATCTCTTTTAACTCTATAATACACTGTGATTCTGACTTCGGCTTCTTAAATTATGCTAAGAGTGCAGCCTTGATTTCTACCATGGTTCTATTCTGTCCCTGCGAGTATTTCATGAACCAATGCAAGGATCTGTCTCTAAATGTGGTAACGAGTTGCGCTCGCCTCACAGCATCATCCTGAACTTGCTTAACGCTCCAAACGGATTCACATAGAAACCAATGCTGATCAAGGTCTTCTAGACCTGCTCCTCTGAATATCAGCAGCTTAATATCCTCAGTCATACTTCTTCTAGGTGGTGGGGGGCTCTACGCAGGTTGCTGAGCAGAAAAAATAAAGGTAGTATTGCGCGAAACGGTATGACCCGAAATGTTCTGAGTGCTAGGTATATTCACAACTGGGGAACTCTATGTGATGGAAGGCATGGTGTTCACAAGTAGTGGGTTCTGTGGAGTAATGGGCTGATAGGTCGAGGATTGAGGTGCAGTTTGGCTATCAGGCTCAGCTTGTGAATCAACGTCTACGTTGAGTCCATGCCCACTGGAATTCTTCTTAGGTGTATATTTATATCTTTTCACACTTCTTAGATTATGTGTCTCTTCGTTTGACTCACTAAAAATGCTATTGACCATTACAGATTCAAAAATTTCACTGCATTCTAAAAACGCCTTTCTCAGCTAAAAGCATTTTAATGTATAAACTGAGGTTGTTCAGATACTTACCTCTGAATCCCTTGAAAAAATCTCTTTCAGCTGCGCTGTATGACTTTAGCATGTCCACAGCGAACTGCGTCACAAAGATTTGTAGTGTACCGTCGACCCAAAAGTCAACTGCTCGCGTGAATGGACTATCTACTGCTTTGAGCCTTTCAATAAGCTCTGGTGTCCACTCAGTCGGTACGTCTCATGGTGTACAGTTTCTTTGCTCTACGAGCCTTGACAAGCACTCGTGTAGCTCGTTTCCAAAAGACACCCAGAAAACTTTGTGAACGTCTTTCCATAGGTATTTGTTCAACCACTGGATGTCATAGAGATGCGGGTGTCTATTCTCCTTTCTTGCGAAGTCTCTCTTTGTCTTGTCACACCAAGCCCAAATTTCTTTCTTGTCTGCATTCCAAAAGTCAATACCCAGCAATGCTTCTTCTTCGTCGCACATCACGACTTCAACTCATCACGGATTCTTAGCGTAGCAACGAAACCATTTATTGGGTTAAATAGTGTTCTAGAGGTTCCCAATGTAGACCCAGGTTCTTCACGGTTTCAAGGAACCAACAAAACCCCTTCTCACCGACCCTTTTGGCAACAGCCTGCGAACAGGCTGAGGTCTCACCCAAGGTGTAGCTATGGGGGCGCTGCAGAATGAGGTTTCCACATCGACATGATGAGTTGTTCAGACAAAACTACTGCGCAGTGCGCTGCAGGACTTGCACTGCGTACTGAATACTGCACGACGATAGCCCGCATCGCGGTCAACACTTCTGTAAACTAAAATACTTGCACAACCACGCATCCAAGGACTGCGCGGTTTGGGTAGAATTCACTCGACAGGACAGCGCAAATGACTTATACGCTTCCTCTTCGGACTTAACCAATATTGATGACTTTACTTAATACTTATTCATTCATCTACTGCCTTAGGTTGTTACTCTCATGACTTATGCAATGGAACGAAATACACAACTCTGCGCACACCTGGTGCTGCACTTCAGGGAAGTCGCACGGCATGAACTCTCCGACTTAACTGCTTAACCAAATGAATTATGTATTTATTAACTTATAAATACTTCACATTCAACATTCATCCATTCATGTAATACTTAACATATTATTCCCATCTCATTCTTATGGCGAATACATATAAAACCATGAACACAACAACTGATAAATGAGAACTTCAAGCATTCATTTGTAAGCAAACAGACAAGTGCAAAAAGACATAAACAATCACACTGCACAAGATTTAATGTGGTTCACCCCCAAGATGGGAGATACGTCCACAAGAAATGTTGTTGTATTAGTCTTTGGGAAGGGTACAACAGTTCTTGTCTGTGCACTCAGCTGCAGAGTCTCTTCTCTCTCAATAGGCCTCTGTGCACAGAGCTTGCAGAACCTTTACAAAAATGTCTCTCCACAGAGATCTATTCACTCAATAAAAATGAAGAGTAACCAAAATAACAACTAGAGAGATTCAACAAACCTTTCCTATACAAAATATGCCTTATTTATAGATCATGCCCATAGGTCATGTCTTTACAATTCGCAGGCAAAAACCCTTAGGTTTACAAAACTGTCATGGTTTTCAGGCAACCGGACTTGCTGGTTTCTAGTAGTGAATCTTCCATCATGGTCGCCTTCAGTGCATGCTCACGTCGCTATCATCCTCCTTGTCACGCGTACACCAAAAGGTCATTTTCACCGAGCAGTTCTTCCTCTAACGATCTTATGTGCCTGGTTTGTGTAGTGGTTCTTTCACATGTGTGACCAGTCGCTTTCCTTCTGCATTGATCCTTACCCGCTGCCGGGAAATCATGGAGCATCTTTACCAAAAATAGACTGTCGATGGTCTAACCGAAATCTATGCCATCTTTCGTCCATCATTCTGCCTTACCGGATCTCCGTGGATTGGGCTCTTCGCAGCTCTTCCGACGCCGCGCTGCACTCCACTTCACAGCATCCCAAAACTTACTTGTCCAAAAAGCCTTAAGCTCAACTACGCTTAGCCCCGCAGTTCCAAAATCTGACTTGCTAAAAAATTCCCCACTTGGGCCAAGCCCAATAGTTCAGTTGAAACCACTCATCACAGACGTAGAGCCTTGTCACTTGAATCCACCCGTCACCGGGATAGAGCCTCGTCATCTGACTCTGACGCCCCTTATTTCACATCTGACTCTGAGGCAGAATCAGAAAACCCTACATACACAACACCAACTAGCCCCATGGTTGGCATGACTTCCAACCCATTCTTTGTAGGGATTGTCGGTGGAGAATCCACCACCACCCCAACCACCACAATGGCCACCACTAAAAAACCTACCCTGGGAATGCCCTCGATGGGGCCCACACCTACCATCCCCGTCACTATTCCCATTCCAACAGCTACTGGACCAAATCCCACCCCATCTGTGACCCATGTTACACTTGGAGGCGTAGGCCCCTCCCACACCAACCCCACAACCCTGTTTGGGGGCCACATCCCCACCACGGCTCATATTCCCGCTACACACTTTGTGGGCAATGGCCTACTTAACAATGCTACCACCAGCACATACACACCATCGACCATGTCGCACTCTTCTGCCAGTTTTCCTTTCATGGCTAGTCTTAACCTTCCTGACATGGCAAGATTGACGAATGATCCTATTCGACATGATCCCACTTAGCCCCACATGCCTACCAAACTGCCATCAAACATCCCTAAGTTTGAGGGAAAGGCAGGTGATGATCCCCAAAATCACATCATGTCTTTTCATCTATGGTGTTCCTCCAACTCCATAGTAGATGACTCCATCCACCTACGCTTGTTGCAATGGACCTTCACTGGCTCTGCAACTAAGTGGTATATCGAGCAGCCCCACGGGACCCACCCTACGTTCACATCTCTCACCTCGACCTTTCTACAATTCTTCCAGTTACCCATCCGTTACGATGCAGGAGTAGAAATCCTACTGTCTTGTAGATAGAACACGACTATCCACATCACTGATCACATTCATGAGTGGCGCAAATGCCGAAGTCTATGCAAGATTAAGTTAGATGACCGAATCTTCCTATATTGGTTTTTGAAATCTCTCCTTCTAGCCATTGCTAAAGATGTGGCATCTGAATGACCCTAGTCAGAAGAAGAAGCTATTCTCAAATCCCAGCAGTTTGATCTTATCTACGCCCAATCTAGCTATTTGTATACCATTCTACCTGACGCCCCCCAATGACGATTCCTCCCGAAATGAAGCACTGGGAACATCCCACGCCGCCGATGGCATGATCAGCCATGTTGTATCACACAACCAACCCTTTTCCATTATGAGCAATAATATCAGCCCTGACCTTTCACAGGCTACATCTCACTCCATAGCTACAACTTCGTATGCTCCCATGGAAAACTCCAACCACACTCATGGACCCTCATGTCCACTGCAGTGTTACGGTCATGCACCTTCAGCTTATGCCCCTCCTATGTATTATCACCAATAGGCCACTCACGCTCCTATTCACTCACAAGCCCCAGCGTCTTATTACCCTCCACAGGCAGCACCTGCAGCACCATAGCCTCAAGTCGCTAGAACTTACCAACAACCACAACCAGCACCTGGACCACCTCCATCCGATTCCGCATACTACCCACGCAGCCTGCTCCTGCACCTGCGCAACCTCAAAATACCCCTATTTCCCAAGGGCAAGTGTATGCACAGCAAAATCCTCCGCAAAACCAAAATACCCAACGTAATCAACAGGGCCAATAGAACTACGGAAGAGGACGTAACTGTGGAAATAACCAACCTCGGAACCAAGGAGGTCGACCACCCAATCCCCCAAACAATAATAACGCCACCCCCGCTAACCAAAACCAGGATCAACCACCAAAACAAGCTAAGATCCCCATCTTACAAACAAACCACCCATGTTCCATATGCGGGGTATACGGTCATTATACACACGCTTTCCCCCATTTGGAGCGAGCACGCCAACTTTGGACCGACGACGCCCAATGCCAGGGACATGTGGCATAGCCAACACCACCTCCTCAGCCACCACCCATGGTGCTGCAAAATCCTTTACCACACAAGGAGTGGTGAACACTCGAACGCTAGATCCCCCACAAGGAACCGCGACACCCCAGTAGCAAATCACTTATGCGGCAACCGATTACCCACACATGGACTTAGGTACTCACTATCTATTAATTATGTCCTCGGCTGATGTCCACCTCCAAACACTCTGAAATCAATATGGCTCCATGCCAGAAGCCATCCCTGCTGATAAATCCACCACCGCTATTTCCACTGATCAGCCATTATGGATACCCATTGTACCAATAGACAGAGGCCCAAAGGTCCCTCGCTTCCCATTGCATCGACTAAATAATAATCCTAACGCTCGTGCCCACTCGAATTATAACATTGTGGATGACCTAGCTCAGTCCCCCGTTACTATGTCTGCTCTTGAAGTCCTTAAAAACTGTCCCGTAACGTGAAAAATATTGTTATCCACCATCGGTGCAATAGACCCTTCTGATTCACGGATGATGGCATTCGATTTAGACCAAGCCGAACCACGTTTTCCATCCACATTAGCTTTTCAGGATTCTGTATCCATCCGAAACCTTGTAATTCATCGATGAAGGTGCCTCCACCTGCGTGATGTCGACATTTGTCTAGCAAAAGATTGGATCCCCGACACTACAACCATCCACGACCGCATTGCATGCTTATGATGGCCGTTCAACACAACCACGAGGCCTTTTGGCCAATGTGCCCGTTCAATTAGGTGGTAAAATGATCCTTATCGACATAGAGGTCATCAATGCCCAGCTTGATTACGACCTCTTACTAGGCCACAGTTACATGTATGCCATGAAGGCCGTCGCTTCATCTGTCTTTCGCACTATGATGTTCCCCCATGAGGGACGTGTGATCAAGATAGATCAATTAAGGTACTACAATCCTAATGCCCCTATCGCATCTGAAAACATTCTCCCTATGATTGAACAACCTGTTCACAACGCACCCACATCGTTCGTATCCACAGTCGGACCTGGGATATATTTAGATACACCCATGACGTCCACATTCTAGTCCATTCCACCCCCTCTGCAGACAACCGAAATATCTGATTTGTGCACCCTCTTGTTGAAATATTGTAACTTCAAAGAATATTATATTTGTACTTTATTATTCCGGAGATGTTTCATTCCTCCATGGAGATCTTATTGTATATCCGAAGATGTTTATTCCTCCGTCGGAATGTCGTAACTTGGGTTATTAGACTTCCCTAGTGGGGGTCGGCCCTGTATGTGTTATGTGGGTCAAAGGGTTGTTAGACCACCCTAGAGGGGTCGGCCCACATTAGAGAAATTTTGAGGTCAAAAAAGGGCCTCAAAACAAAGAAAATGTACTATAAAATACAACCAATCACATTCTAGTAGATGACATCATCCCCCTTGGTGAGGTGGCATTGCATGAGTTAAGAATGCTTATTTGTCAAATTTTCTATGGTGGATGAAAACACATAGTTAACCAAGGTAGTGGTGTAAGTACTTTTAAGTCATAAAGTAAAGTACTCATAATGATAGTCTTTTCATAAAATAATATTATTGTCATTTTCAAGTAAAGTACTCATAATGAATGTCTTTTCACACTTTCACATAAAATATTATTATTGTCATTTTCAAGTGAAGTACTCTTAATTCATAAAGAAAGTCCTTTCACATTTTTTTATAAAATAATATATTATCATTTTTATGTTTTTAATTTTAAATTATATATTCACTCCATTCTATTTAATAACATAATGTCAAACTAATAAAGAATAATAATAGATTTAATAAATAATAATAATAATAATAATAATGCAATGTGGATTATAATAATATTATTGACATTTTACATGTAAATAAATTCTCAATTAAATTACATTATTAAATTCATGAGAAAGTACTAAATATAAAAAGTCAACATAAAATTTAAAAAAAAAACTCTTAAAAATGTTTTTTATTATTTAATTTCATTTGCAAGTTCAAGACAAATAAATGTTAAAGGACAATACATTTTTGGGAATTTACAATGAATCTTAGTCACATCAATGTAGACTTATTTTATTAATTTTATTTCTAGTGAATTTTGAAAAGTAACTCAACCATGGTTATTTATATTGTGCATAGAAAATAGTGTGGGAGGTGACTTGTCATATATACCTACCCCATAAAACCCCCAATTCATAATATTTTAATATATCTCATATTTTTGTAGTACATCTCTTAGGAGGCCCTTTTTTGACCTCAAAATCTCTCTAATGGTCAGTTGTAGTGGGGTGTTTAACCCAGTGGTAAAGTTGGGGCCAACCTAGTTAATATAAAGTACAAGTCGGAGATGTGTCTAAATAAAGGAGGTGAGTTCCTCATTATACACACACTTCCCTCACTCAGAATGTAGCGCACTTGTGGAGGAGAGTTCTGCTATGGTGGAGGAGGAGATCATGTCTTTGGTTTGCATCTTTGTATATTGTTGGTCATCTATATTGAGAAAGCTTTGTTGGGTTTTCTACCCCATGAGGGTTTCCTAGGATATCTGTGTCTCTTGTGTTTATGCTGTGCTTGTTGTTTCTTCAGTGATTCTGTATATGCTATTATTGTGAAATGGAATGTAATGCTGCTATTTTCTATCTTAGCATATTAAATCTTAACATGGTATCAGAACTAACCTGAAGGAAGGCAATGTATGGCACTTACGACACTTACTTCACTTGCGACAATTTGAAGGTTAGGGTTTTATATAGAAAAAACCGGTCATCGAGGAACTTTCTCTATAAATCCATTTTGGTGAAGGTTCAGGATCTGAAAATTTTACAGGTCGTAGATAACATCCCCATGTACCTTGTGTCCAAAGGGCACCCTCAGATTCATTGTACTTTGTGAGTTATGATCAGTACAAGTCAGGGTTTCTACCTCTTCCAGATCTCAGTCATAATCAGGTGACCTTGGAAAAAAGGTCATAAATTGGGATAGGAAGATCCAAATTAAATTTCATAAAACGTGACAGGTAGTACACAGACTGTAATATTGCAGAAAAAAATTTCAGAGGCCGAAGTTTAACCAGTGACACATGGCACTCCTCACAAGTTTGCTCTCTTGTTTTATCCCATAAACAGGTCACATTGCGACACTTAGCATAACTCTCTCTCAGAAAATGCAATTGAGGTAAGACCTATCAAGATGGGAATATGACAGATCAGGATACCACAGAAAAAGTTTTTAGACCCTGTGGAGCGAAAATTTCGGAGTTACAGTAGAAACAATCAGGTACATATTTCTGTCAAAACAGAATTATTTCTTGATCACATTCATTCATGGCTTCCGGAATTTAGGGTTTCGGAGAAAGTTAGAATTTTTGGAATAGGAGTCCACGGATGAATGCTACTGAGGAAAATTGAAATTTAGAGACCAATATTGAATTTTTTGGTTGGGTAGAATACTGGGCTTGATCAAACCCCAGTTTGGGATTTTGATAGGAAAGATGGAAAATTAGGGCTTCATTAAAAGTTGGAATTTTTCAAGTCTGTGACCACGGCTGGAAGGTCCTCAGAAAAATAAGAGTTTAGAGCCTTGGATCAAACCTTTTGATTGGGAAGAAGGGTGGGATCCATCAAACCCTAGTTCGGGATCCTATCCAGAAGATCCAGAAGTTTCAAAGGCAATTTTGAGGGGTCAAATTTTGGAGATTTCAAAATTGAAGTATGCTAGTTTGATCAGCTTAGCAAGATACATCCTTCCATCCATTCAGAAGTGTGAAAGTCAAAGATTGAATTCTTAGGGTTTCTCTAGCAAACCCTAATCAAGCTCCAGATCAAGTTTCAGGGGTAGTTGAGGCTAATTCCTTACATAAGAAGACTACAAGAAGTCTTGATAGGTATGGCTTAAGGAGGTTCAGGTATGTCTTGAAATCTGATTCCTGATTAAGTTCATAATATGTTTGTCTTCATATTATTTATTAGTACAATCTTGATTAATGTTAGAATTGTCTTATCACCCTAGTAATAGTATGAATGCATGTGAATGATAGAAGACATTCATTGATTAGGGCTATATGATTGTACTAATGCACTGTAGTGTTGTATGAGGTTGATGTTGTCTGCTAACAAGATACAGGTACATCACGAAAGACAAATCAATTTCCATGACCATGAAAACATGAAGACAAAGACTCATCCATAATCTTTGTTCTACTTACGAGGTATGTATGACTTTGTTCTATTATGAGATATGCAGGTTCCAACATAGAATCTCTAAATCATTGAAGAGAACAAAGAAGATATTGATTAGGTATGTTAGACATAACTAAGCAGGTATACTAATCCAGGTATGTTTTCCTATATCAAGTTAGAATCTTACCTTGTGTTAGGATCCCTTATATAAGTATACTTGGTATGATTGGTTATGCTTATTCATAAAGTTAGAAATGTAAGTAATCAAAGGTTTATGCATATTATGTCTTTTATCTTGATTGATGATATGCATGAGTAAAAGAAGACTTCCCTGAAACCTTTAATACTAATGTTTATTATCTATGATCATGACTATACATATTCAAGATTATTTAGAATTATAATATACTAATGAATGTATGTTAGTACAAACCTGAGCATGCATAGTGGTACACAATGAATAGAAGTTCAAAAGACATTTAGAAGATCAAGAGAGAGGCAACCACACAAACATAAAAGATAAGTATTTGAGTTGTTATTTGAAATAGTAAATGATATTGCTTGTAATAGTTGTATACATATTTGTATTCCTAGAATATATCATGCTGAGTGTAAACATTCATATAGCATTGAACAATATACTACTAATATGCATATGATTGGTAAATTGGACAAACATTCCATTGTTGCTTGTCTAGAATGAAACCTCTTTGCTGACATGCTGAGAGCTGTGCACACTCTCGATAGTATGTTCTAGTAGAGATGGAAAGCATCTAGATAGCCACTGTATGCATACAGGTTATGGAAAAGTGTTGTGCCAAAGTATTGGTCAAGATAGTTGCATAACTATGTAAATGATATATGTATGCATAATAGGTTATCATATCAATATGATTTGATAATTATGAAGTATTACTAATCATGTACTTAATTTTGATTTGTAGGAAAGAATGATGAACACCGAACAAGTGACGGATGTTCAACAAGAAGATTTACAAATCAAACAAAATATAGAAGGCTCGTGGCTAGAAGATTCTCTTAGAAAGAGGAAGAGAATCATGACGAGATGTTTGCTCCAAGTGGCTAGATAAGACCATTCTCTTAAATGGTGTAATTAAAGAAGAAGTGTGAATCAAGTTCTGTATGGGTACTCAGGATCGATAGTAATTTGATGAGCTTAATGATCACCATGGGTGATGTGGATCTCAACCTTTGCTACAAGGTTGAATATGGTTTCTATACACAGATGACATGGATGCAAGAAGGAACTCACCACAGAGTTCGAATGATGTTGAGGATTATATCAGTAGACCCATCTGACGAGAGATGGCACAGATAGATGGTTGCAAAAATGAAAATGAAAGATCTCAGATTGATGCATTACTTCCTAGGTCTGGAAGTATGGAAAGGATCAGAAGGAATCTTTCTCAACCAGGGAAAGTATACCGAAAAATATTAAAAGGACTTGATATGTTGGAATGGCCACTCTCATGGATTCCAACTTGAAGCTGTTAGCGAATGACTCATCAGAATTAGTGTATATAACTCTGTACAGACAAATTATTGTGTTATTGATGTATCTAACAAATACTAGGTCAGATATATGCTTTTCTACGAACACCTTGAGTTAGTATCTAGTGGAAACTAGATGTGTTCACCTGATAGTTGCAAAGCATGTGATGAGGTACCTAAAGGATATGATAGACTTTGATCTATGCTATCTTGGAGATCATGACTTCAGATGGCTACACAGATGTTGATTGAGCAGAAAGAGTATCAAACAGGAAGAGCACACCGAGAGGATGTTATTGTCTGGGATCAACCATGATCTTGTGGTTTAGCAGGAAGCAGTCTAGTGTGGCTCTCAGCACAAGCAGAATATATGGCTGCTTGCTCTGCTAGTTGTGAAGAAGTATGGATTCAGGATTGCTTGACTTAGAGATAGACCCAACTGTGATCCTATGTGACAAACAGAGTTGTATCAAGATGGCATAGAATCCAGTGTTCCATGGTAATTCAAAGCATATAGGGATCTAACAAGATATGGTGCAGAAAGGAACTATAAAGTTCGAATTTGTAACAAGTTGCCAATGTACTAACCAAACCTCTACCTCAAGTGAACAAGTTGCCTATGTACTAACCAAACCTCTACCTCAAGTGAACAAGTTGCCGATGTACTAACCAAACCTCTACCTCAAGTAAAGGTTTGAATATTTTCGAGACAATCTTGGTGTAGTTCAGAAGGACCCTCCTCTAAAGGGGGAATGATGTGGTCACTTATAATGAGATTGCCTGCATTGACAGTGAGGTCGATGATGTGGATACCTATATTGGTGATGCCAACAGAGAGGTTGGTGGATGGTCCTTAGACAGGGTCTAAGTTGACGGGGGATTGTATCATCCTTGAACACATGTTCTAAATTGATCCGTAAACAAATGTCTCCGAGAATGAAGTCCTTAGTGGACAGGTATGGGGATTGGATCATCCCTGGACTTCAGTCCTAAAGAGAACCGTAGACATATGTCTCTGAGAATGAAGTCCTTAGTGGACAAGTGGGGATTGGATCATCCCTGGACTTCATTCCTAAAGTGAGCCGTAGACATATGTCTCTGAGAATGAAGTCCTTAGTGGACAAGTGGGGATTGTATCATCCTCGGACTTCGGTCACTTGAATTGATCCATAGACGTATGGTCTCCGAGAATGAATTCCTTAGTGGACAAGTGGGGATTGTATCGTCCCTGGACTTCGGTCCCTTGAATTGATCCATAGACGTATGGTCTCCGAGAATGAAGTCCTTAGTGGACAAGTGGGGATTGTATCATCCCCGGACTTCAATCCCTTGAATTGATCCGTAGAAGTATGGTCTTCGAGAATGAAGTACTTGATGGACATGTGGGGATTAAGTCATCCTTGGACATAGTCCTAAACATACGGGGAGAGGATTAAGTCATCCTTGGACATAGTCCTAAACATATGGGGAGAGGATTAAGTCATCCTTGGATATATTCCTAAACGTACGGGGTGAGGATTAAGTCATCCTTGGACATAGTCCTAAACGTACGGGGTGAGGATTAAGTCATCCTTGGACATAGTCCTAAACGTACGGGGTGAGGATTAAGTCATCCTTGGACATAGTCCTAAACGTACGGGGTGAGGATTAAGTCATCCTTGGACATAGTCCTAAATGTATGGTGGGGATTAAATCATCCTTGGACATAGTCCTAAATGAATGGTGTGGATTAAATCATCCTTGGAGAGTAAATCCAGTTATTCCGAAAGGAAGGATAGTCTTAAACATGATTGTGATTCTGAAAGGAAGGATCATGTGTATTGTAGAGTATGCTGCTTGACTGATGAGGATACTTGTATTGATGAGGATACTGGTATTGATATTGATGAGGATACTTGTATTGATGAGGATACTTGTATTGATGATGTGTATACTTGTATTGGTGTGGATACTAATACTAATGGTCTAGATGACGATGCTGGTGATCGTGCGATGACAATGTTGATGATCGTGTGATGACGATACTGATGATCATGTGATGACGATGCTGATGATCGTGTGATGATGATGCTGCTGATCATGATGGTCTAGATGATGATGTTGATGATCGTGTGATGACGATGTTGATGATCGTGTGATGACGATATTGATGATCGTGTGATGACGATGCTGATGATCGTGTGATGACGATGCTGCTGATTGTGATGGTCTAGATGACAATGCTGATGATCATGTGATGATGATGCTGATGATTGTGAGGACCCAGATGTTGATGTTGCTGTAGCTATTCTAGTGTTACAGAAGATAAAGACTCAGTATTGAATATGTTGATGTTCCAGTATTGAAGATGTTCCAGTAACTGCTTGAGTTACTGATGATGTTGAGAAAGATTCCAATGATTTATAGATGTATCATGTATGATGTTGATGACTCCTTGCTCATGCAGATGCTATTATAATATCCTTCTCGTTAAGGGGGAGTGTTGAAATATTTTAACTTCAAAGAATATTATATTTGTACTTTATTATTCTGGAGATGTTTCATTCCTCCATGGAGATCTTATTGTATATCCGGAGATGTTTATTCCTCCATCGGAATGTGGTAACTTGGGTTATTAGACTTCCCTAGTGGGGGTCGGCCCTGTATGTGTTATGTGGGTCAAAGGGTTGTTAGATCACCCTAGAGGGGTCGACCCAGTCAATTGTAGTGGGGTGTTTAACCCAGTGGTAAAGTTGGGTCCGACCTAGTTAATATAAAGTACAAGTCGGAGATGTGTATAAATAGAGGAGGTGAGTTCCTCATTATACACACACTTCCCTCACTCAGAATGTAGCACACTTGTGGAGGAGAGGTCTGCTATGGTGGAGGAGGAGATCATGTCTTTGGTTTGCATCTTTGTATATTGCTGGTCATCTATATTGAGGAAGCTTTGCTGGGTTTTCTACCCCATGAGGGTTTCCCAGGATAAATCTGTGTCTCTTGTGTTTATGATGTGCTGGTTGTTTCTTCAGTGATCCTGTATATGCTATTATTGTGAAATGGAATGTAATGCTGCTATTTTTTGTCTTAGCATATTAAATCTTAACACCTCTCACACAATACACAGACACCCAATCAACAACCCCCTTTACTGCCGCAACCACCCTCAGTGCCCAGTCATGTCGAAGCCACACCAATCCACACTATTCCATTCCTATTTCCCCCTTCAGGAACAGTCAACACTCCAGTAATGGCTACACTCAATCTTCTGGGGTTAACATTAGGAATACCTGTGTGGTATCTACCTAAGCCAAACCCTTCCCCAACACCAAATGTAATTTTACAACCTGTCCAACCTATCACTGTGACGAACCGACCACCTCCAGGGATGAGAACCGCATCAACATCTAGTAATGCACCTCCTCTACCCCGTTACACTGGGGGAAGAGGCCCACAAACCTACACTGCTCCACCTACAACCTGCACCGCCCCACCTACTCCAAAGTTGGAAAAAAATCCCCCGACATTTTGTGCTCCCCCCAAATGCTCTTTGTGCCACGATTTGGGCCATGCTACCCATCAATGTCCACAACTACTAGCACTGCAGGAACACATGAAAATGTTGGATGATGATGCTAACATCCAGTTGTTAAGCTTGACCTTTCCCCTAAGCCTCATGATAAATCATTGTTTACCAATCACCCTTGTGCAATATCCGGTATTTACGACCATTACTCACATCACTAGATCGATCTCCCGGATTACAGAGCATCTGTCTACGAACCGAATAACACCGACCTAGAGACATCCCCTCCTCTTGTTGAATAAATATATCCCCCAACATCTTCCCCCTCAGAAGAAATTAATACAATCTACGTGATTTCATCCACAAGTGCACCTCATTCAACTGATTTGATGACACAGTACTTCCGCAATGATGAGGAAATCCTCGAAGCACTTAACGCACTCGACTACCCCTGGGAAGATATGCACCATCGATCGTACTTCATCCTCGAGGTGTCTACCACCTCCGCAGCAACCCAGTTCTCTGTCGAATCCAAATATTTCCTTCCAACCAAGGTTGACTGGTTTAAAGATCCAATCCCAGCCCCTGATGCATTTGAGGAAGGTAATATGGCCAATATTTCGCCCATCATCAAAGTTGACATCTCTAACATGCCTGGAATACCTGAAATCATTTCCTTAGGCGCATCTTGCACTGAAGAAGAAGTTCAATCTTATAAGAAACTCTTCCAAGAGTTTCGCGACGTCTTTTCCTAGTCTTACACCAAGATTCCTGGTCTAGACCCCCACTATCGTAGAATACCATATAGACACTTGGCCTAACATACCACCCGTTTTCCAAAAACAACGCCCCATACACCCATCCAAGATTCCCACTGTTAAAGCTGAAACAGAGAAGCTTCGTGCAGCTGGGTTCATTTACCCCATCGCCTACATCACCTGGGTTTCTAACCCGGTACCAGTTAACAAGAAGCAAGGCACTATTCATGTCTGTACTAATTTCCATGACCTAAACCAAGCTTGTCCTAGAGACAACTTCCCCACACCATTTATCGACTAGCTGATCGATGCATGTGCGGGGCATGAGATACTATCTTTCATGGATGGTTTCTCTGGGTATAACCAAATTCATATTCGTAAAGAAGATCAGTACAAGACTGCCTTCACCACCCCATGGGGCACCTTTGCTTATCATGTTATGCCTTTCGGTCTTAAAAATGATGGCGCCACCTTTTAGCGGGCCATGACCTATTGTTTCCATGACTTGGTTAACATCATCTTGGTCTACCTTAACAACCTCACGGCCCACAACCGTGATCTTAGATCGCACAAAAGGCCTCAAAAGCCGCGATATACCCCATTGGTCACCCCACATGACCAGTACACCACCCCTGAGGACCCAATTCCCCCCCGAAGTTAAATAAAATTAAAGCTAAGGGCTAATAGAGTTGCTTGCAACTCGCAGAATAGAAATCCAATGGTCAGTTCTCCCGCAAATGACAAAACTGCTCTGACTCACTCACATCTCCTGTCAAACTCAACAGTGCAAATGACACGTGTCACTATAGGTCCACTTACTATTTATAGACATTTGACCCATTTTCATGTAGCCATTCCGGAGTCATACGAAGTCCGTTTTCCAAACCGTTGATACCACTAGATTCAGCACATCAAGAACTTCTCGGTGGTCGAGTCGGTTTCTCGAGTTTACTGGCCCCTTTTTCGGCCATTTTTTCACCTGCCCCGTCGCCACCTCGGTTTGCATGCCACATCGACCATTATCCATTTTTCGACGATTTTTATATTGTCGGATTCAGTTTTCCGCGCTCGTGATTATGCTTGAGATCATTTCTTGCTCTCACCACCAAATTTTTTAGGCATTTTTTCACATGCCCCTCGTTGCCTCGGTTTACGTGCCACATCGGTTGTTGTCTGTTTTCAACGATTTTTATATCGTCAGATTCAGTTTTCCGCGCTCGTGATGATGCTTGAGATTATTTCTCGCTCTCACCACCAGATTTTTTTGCCATTTTGTCACACGCCCCTCGTCACCTCGGTTTACACACCACATCGGCATTGTCCGTTTTTTATCATTTTTATATCGTCGGACTCAGTTTTCCGCACTCGTGATAATGTTTGAGATAATTTCCCTCTTTCACCAAAAAACCTTTTTGACATTGTGTCCACACACCTTTTCGCTTCGATTTGCGTGCCACATTGGCCACTGCCTGATTTTACATAAGCATGCATCACATCTTATACATGAGCCATCCACTCCATCCATACTACAATTATGGCGTTGTTTTGCTATCATTCATCAACCCGCAAGGAGGCCCCATCAGTGTTCCTCCCTACCACTATTCTTGGTCCACATAAATGTCCCTTGATTGAACACTTCCTCCTTGCCTCACCATTACTTTTGTTCGGTATAATTTTAACCCTTTTTCGGTCTGAACAATTCCTTTACGAAAAAGGCACTAAGGGAGTTTATGTTAAGCTCTTTTTTGACTCCTAAAACAATGAAAAGATCGTCGAGAAATTTTGCTTCCTTTCATGCTCGCTAAAAGTATCTGAAAGGGCATCTACCTAGTATAAGTTTACTCATTTTCCAGACCTTGTAGACTAATTACGAAAAATGAATACTCTAGCCACATCGGCTAGAAGAGTTATTCATTGCATCCTTTTATGCTTTTTCGGGCCTTGGAGACTAACACACAAAAAAGAACCCCCTTGGAGTCTACTTACTGCTTTTAGACTCTCAAAAATTGAAAGCATCCTTGAGCAAGAACTGTCCCGGGCTCGTACAAATCCACACGACAGTACCATTTCTTGAGCACACTTCTATCCCTTCTTTGAGCTCCTTAAACCATGAAGAAGGCCCCAACGACGCCTCTCGACGCCACAACAACTCATACCTAATCACCATATTATGGCATTTGTTGCTTGGGTTTTCACCCAAGCATGTGCTAATGTGCACCTACTAACTTGTTGTAGCAGTTTAGATTAAACAGTAAAAGTAAACAAATGTAAAAGGTAAATCTTGATCTAACATATGTAAGAAAATAACTCTAGATTAAAAACAGTAAACAAAATAGATCCATGAGAGAAACAAATAAAAACTTTAATATTTTCTATTACCTCAAAGGGTGAGGATGGTTGAGCTTGAGCAGCTACAATGGTGAGGTGCTCCAAAGCTCCAGTGATCTCTTCTTCTCCAAGATGCTAATGGGGATCTTCAAACTCAAAAAGGAGGATAGGGCTCTCAAGAAAGAATTTGGCAGCATAAGGATAGGATGAATGTGGATCAATAGTGAGGAGCCCCTATCACCTTTTTATAGTTTTTTGGTGATGGAGAATACCATTATGGTTTAAGGAAACCAATGGTATTGGTAAAAATGGTTTAGGTTTCTTTTTCCTTTTTTTCCCTCTTTTTCCTTTTTTGAATATATTTTTGAATATTCTTCCCTTTTAAATGATTTTGGGAATTTTGGACCATTTTTTAGGGTTTTTTGTATTTTTTGAGGAAAATTACATATTATAAGGGGGGGAAGATGGATTTTGGTCTTTTTGGTGACCTTTTGAAGGTTTTAGAGGCTCAAATGGTGGAAAAAGTGGACAAATGGGTCATGTGAATAGGGAACTGAGCTAGTGAGCACTTTTTGGGTGTTAACAGATTGCCCCCTGATGTGTGAGGGCAGAATCTCATCGTATGGCCGATAGACATCATATTTATTTTGTCTTTTTCCTGGGGTTTGAAACAGAGAAGAGACCGATTGGAGACTGGAACACCGAGCCCATGCAAACTGCTCAAACTAAAAATACATGTCCTCAAAATGAATGAGGAATAATCTCTGATAATGGATGAGGTGGGCATACCCATGCTCGTATCAAGACATATAAATAACAATGAGGCCCAAAAAGGGGGACCTGAACAATACATAAAAATCTGTTGTGTATATCGTAATGGTCCAGAGGGGACACAATGCTGGGGCATACTCATGGTTATACCATGACTGATCTGAATAACTGATACATTAGAAAAGAGCACCAACCGTTCTGAATGAGGTGTCAGAAGGGTTGATGAACTGCTGAATCTGAAGGAATCCAACAACTGTAGGGACTCAATAATTGTGAGTCAATATCTGAAGAGTATATGGAACTGTATACTCGAGGGAGTATAAAACTAGGGTACTTCCGAATACTCTTGCCAGGTGCAGCCCGGATATCCATAGGAACACATATCTGGTTGCTCTTAAAGTGGTGACATCCGGGGTCTTCAAATAATAACTGAAAGGATCGATGCCCTGTACAAATATCAATGATGCGATCAAGGTGTTGACGTCAAGCATGTGAGAAAAAATCATTTAGAGAGGCACTAATGACTCCTTTCAAAATGATCCGTAGGCACTCACCACTGATGGTGATGAGTCCAAGGCACAAGGACCTCTGGGTCTATCCTCTGGAATAGATTGGTTGGCGTCGACAGAGGGAGACTGGAAACTACCAAGGCAATGATGTTTCCTTCATAGGAGCTTGAGGTGTACAACCAAAGTGTGATAGTACTGATGGTGGGACTGACGTGTTGTGGGGATGGGGTATAACTGGGATGGGGTATAGCTGGGGTCATAGAATGGGTGGACTCAAACTTCCTTTGTTCAGAGTATGGTGACATGGTTGACCTGGCAGCATATGAAACTAACTTTAGGTACGGGGACCATATCTTTAAGAGATTAGGGGTATATACTGCAATGGAAGAGACTTAGGAGGGAAAACTGATGTATGGTATTGGGAAACTGTGAGGGTGGCATATCGTAGAATACTCTGAACAAAGGTGACTGAACTGGGGAAGCTGCCATAATAGTGCGATTATAAATGCTTTGTTGTGGTGCCGAGAGGCACCGTTGGGACCTTCTTCATTGTTTTAAGGAGCTCGAAGAAGGGATAAAAGTGTGCTCAAAATGATACTGTCTTGTGGATTTGTACGAGCCCAGGACAATTCATCCTCATGGTTGCTTTCAATTTTAGAGAGTCTGAAAGCGATAAGTAGACTCCAAGGGGGTTCTTTTTCGTGTGTTAGTCTTCAAGGCCCTAAAAAGCATAAAAGGATGCAATGAAGAACTCTTCTAGCCGATGCGACTAGAGTATTCCTTTTTCGTAATTAGTCTACATGGTTCAGAAAAGGGGTAAACTTATACCAGGTAGACACCCTTTCAAATACATTTAACAAGCATGAAAGGAAGCAAGATTGCTCAGCGATCTTTTCATTGTTTTAGGAATCAGAAAAGAGCTTAATAGAAACTCCCTAAGTGCCTTTTTTGTAAAGGAATTGATCGGCTCGAAAAAGGGATAAAATTATACCGAACAAAAGTAATGGTGAGGCAAGGAGGAAGTGTTCAATCAAGGGATGGGTATGAGGATCAAGCACAGTGATAGGGTTTGAACACTGATGGGGCCTCCTTATGGGTTGATGAATGATAGCAAAACAACGCCATAATTGCAGTATGGATGGAGTGAAGGGCTCATGTATAAGTTGTAATGCACAAATTTTGTAAAATCCGACAGCTGTCGATGTGGCACACAAATCGAGGTGGCAAGGTGTGAGGACACAATGTCAAAAATAGTTTCTGGTGAGAACGAGAAACAATCTCAAGCATCATCACGAGCGCGGAAAATTGAATCCATTGATATAAAATATTTCAAAAATGGATAACGGTCGATGTGGTACTCAAACCGAGTTGACGAGGGTGTGTGAAAAAATGCCCAAAAGCAGGACCGGTGAGATCAAAAAACTAACTAGACCACCGTGAATTTCTCTCCACATTGAATCCAATGGTATCAAGGGTTTGAAAAACGGACATCATATGGATCCGGAATGGTTGATTGAAAATGGGTCAAATCTCTATAAATAGCAAGTGGACCCATAGTGACATGTGCCATTTTCATGGTTGAGTTTGACAGGAGATTTGAGTTGGTTAGAGCGATTTCTTCATTTGTGGGAGAATCGACCGTCAAATTTTGATTCTGTGAGTTCCAGGTAAGCCTATTGGCCCTAAACTTTAATTTTATTTGCTTTCGGGAGGGAATTGGGCCTTGCAGGTGGCGTATAAGTCACATTGGGTGACCAACGTGGAATATCACGGCTTTTCAACCTTTTTGCACGATTTGGATCACGGCTATGGCCTTCACAGCCGCGATGTGCATTGTGGCTGTAGGCTTCACAGCCGCGATGTGGATCGCGACTATGGCCCTCACAGCCACGATGTGCATCATGGTTGTATGCTTCATAGCTGCTATGTGGATCGCGGCTGTGGTTTCCATAGCCGCAATGTGGATCGCGATTGTGGGCCCCACAGGTGCGACATGGATCACAGCTATAGATTCCACAGTCGTAATCTGGATCGCGACTGTGAGCCCCACAGCCGCGATCTAGATCGCGAATGTGGGCCCCACAGTCACGATCTGGATCGTTTTGCTGGGGGGAATTTTTATGGCATTTTTCTAAAAAAAATTCATGTTGACTTGGCAGGATGCTTAGGCATCCGAGGGCGTCTTGGAGGGAGAGAGAGATTCTGGAGGCTCTAATGGAGATTATCCAGGAGAACCATCATGCACAAGCGGCTTTGGCTTTGGGAGGACTGCTAAAGTTCGCTCAGATTCCACTTATGCATTCAACAAATTTGTTGATGAACAAGTTGATTGATTTCTGGGACCCAGAGATGCAGGCCTTTATGGTTCAAGGTGAGAGACTGGATCTCACCTTGACTGATGTATATTTTCTGACTGGACTGCCCCGTTTGGGTGATATAGGAGACACCCAGCCAAGGATAGCGGTGGGTGTGGAGATAAAGGATCTATTGGAGAGGTTTTTCCGTACGGGGTCTAGTGTACATGCTAGTGCATTACTTGTTCGTGATTCGTGGGACCCTTTGATGTGAGTAGTTGCAGCTTGTGTGCTACAGGTACTTAGTGCACAGGCACCCCACCGTTTGTCAGGGGGTGGGGAGATGTTGATGGTTCATCGCGTGATGACTGGGACCTATTTTTCCTGGGGGCAGATGTTCCTTGCTTGTGTTCAACGAGAGCTGAGCAAGGTGAGTCTACAGGGGGGAGAATTCAGTTACGCTTCATTTCTGTGTTGATTCTTTTTCGAGAGGGTACCTACATTGCGGCCCCGTGTGCCAGTTCGAGATGGTTTGATCAACAAGTCGTGGATGGTGCGGTGGGTAGAGATGATGCCCCATAGTGGTGGCAGTGCAGTTTGACAGTTCTTCATGACAGAGATGTACAAGCAGTGGAAGTAGATGCCAGTTCTATTCGATGACTATCCGTACTGGGATATGGATTTCCGGGGGGATGTTGAGATGCCACGAGCTCGAGGTCAAGCATATCATTTTTTTAGCATATCGTGTTTCTATGTTTTGCTATGATGATAGCTTAGGGGTGTTTCATGTTGTTGATGTCATCTAGTGTTTGGTTATTGCAGATGTGGGTCTGTGGCCTCCACCGGAGCATCAGGGACATAGGGGTCGTGTGGTGGTGGTGGCACCTCCACCTCGTGCGCGAGGAGTTGTACGTCGTCAAGACGATGATGTAGAGGATATACGTGAGACCATCAACAAGCTGTTGGATGGTGTGCCAGATGATGGCTAGAGAGAGTTAGACTAGTGTGTGTTAGACCATTGTTACGATGCTCCGCATGAGTGGAGATTGATTTTGCGACGGATAGCTGTGTTGGCAGCGGAGAGGAGAGCTAGGGACAAATATGATCCGTAGGAGGAGCCAAAGGATTTGGCTGGCCCGAATGACGAGGATTAGGATGTCTTTTACTTGGCCCAAAATGCTGATGAGCATGTGGGGACATTTTTGTGGATATGTATTTATGTACGGGTGATGTACTTTTTGTATATTCGGGTGCTGAGGGCACTCTTGACATTATGACTATATGATGATATATATATTTATGCACATGGATGCATTTTTTATTATACAGTTGTGTATGCAAGTGGATGCATGTCTGTCATTTTTTTATGTTTTGTTGCATGTGGATGCAATTGTTTGTGTTTTGTATGCCCGTGGAGGCACATTCTATGCACGTGGATGCAATATTATGTTTTTGTATGCCCATGGAGGCACATTCTATGCATGTGGATGCAATACTATGATGGTTTCTTTTGTTTGTTTATTTGATTTTTTGATGCCTATGTGATGCATGTTTTGATGTCCTACATGGTTTGGTTAACCTGCCAATCTAGAATGTTTTTATCCATTTGGTCTGCTACACTGTTGAGATTTCTTGGGACATGAGTGAATGAAATGGATTCAAAGTGTCTAATCATTTGTTTAGTGCGTAGGTATTTTCTAAAGAGACAGGGATCGCGTACCTGGTAACAATTGTTGAGTTGGGAAACAAGAAGCTGGGAGTTGAGGAAGACATGAAGGTGACTTATGCCCATCTAGAGGGCAGCGGTTAGGAGACTGGTCATAGCATCGTACTCAACCTGGTTGTTGGTAGCAGCGCCTATACACACTCCATCGAGGTGGATCAAATCGTGTGAGGGGGAATAGAGTACCCAAGTTGCGGAGGTGAGATTTGGAGACCAGCGACTTGTACCGTCATGAAGCCAACATAGTAAAGTGGAACAGGATCCATCTATGGTCATGCAGGAAAAAATGAAAATGTAAGGTTTTGAAATTTTTACGGAAAAAATGAATTAATACTATACAATATGGACTGTGGTGTCCAGAATATTTTAGGGATAAAAGCGTTTGAGGTACAACCCATTACGAGGGTTGCGGATGGGGTTACCTTCTGAGTCAGTCAGAATGTATGCCCCATGTCCAAGGCAAGTGTATATGATGTATGGGCCTAGCCACATGGATTCAAATTTTCTTTTTCCCTTTTTGTCATGGGCTTGATCGTAAACGAGTACAAGGTATCCTTCACTAAATGCTCTTGGGTGAACATGTTTATCGTAACTGACTTTGGATCGGTTCTTTGCGGCTTCGATTGTTTGGAGGGCTGCGCGGTGATCTTCGTCGGCTTGCTCCAAAAGAAGTAGGCGTTGTTCAATTGGTGAAGTATCTGGGAGGAGTTCAATAGCAATATGTAATGTCGAGATCTGACACTCAATGGGGAGGACAGACTCAACACCGTGAACCAAATGGAAAGGGGTGAAACCGGGTGGCAGTTTTAATGGACGTGTGGTAAGCCCACAGTGCAGGGAAAAGCATGTGATGCCAATTGGACTTATGTCGGTCAACAGTGCGCTGGAGGATGGTATTCAAAATTTTGTTAATATCTTCGACTTGGCCGTTCCCTTGGGGGTAGTAGGCGGAAGAGAAATGATGTTCAAACTTAAGGAGGGTTGACAATTCTCGCCAAACAGAGTCTTCAAAGTGAGAACCGTGGTCTGAGACGAGCTGCTTTGGTACTCCAAAATGAGTGATAACATGGTTGAAGAAGAAGTGGGCTGCAGTGTCGGCTTTGCAATTAAATATAGGCATGGCTTCTTCCCATTTGGTAAAGTAATCGACGGCCACAATGATGTATTTATGGCCGCCAGCTGATGCAAGATTACACTCCATGAAGTCGATGGCCCATTTGCAAAAGGGGCCAACGGTGACGACTGGATGAAGAGGGGCGGGAGGGGTTCTTGCCTTAGGGGCGAAGAGATGGCAATTTTGGCAATGTTTGACTGCTGTGATGCAATCGGTAAATAGTGAGGGCCAAAAATAACCTACGCGGATCACCTTTTGGGTAGTGGCCATTCCAGAGAAATGGCCACCGCAGGCACCACTATGACAGTCATTAAGGACTTGTTCTGCTTCTTCCCGAGAAAGAAAATGTCGTATGATTGTGTCGACACCGCGTCGATAGAGGACATCGCCTAAGAGGAGATAACGTGAAGCATGGTCATGGATGCGACGATATCCGTCATGGTTGACATCGGGTCGAAACTTCTGTGTACGGAGGTAAACTAAAATGTCGTCGTACCAAGGGTCATCTGACGAGATGATGAACAAATGGTTGCCAGTGAGATCAGTATTGACTGATGGTTAAGGAGATGTGGATGGTAGGTCTGTAATTAGTTGAGAAAGTGCTAAGGATTTGGTGCTCTTCGAGATTGTGAAAGCTAGGTCATACTCTTGCAAGTTAATAACCCATTTAGCAACGCGACCTTGCAGAAGGCAACGGTTCAAGAGGTAGACCAGGGGGTTAGAGTCTGCGACAACTTTAGTTGTGGATCATGAGGATGTAATGACGCAACTTTTGTACTAAAAACAGAACGACGAGGGCCATTTTCTCTTCATATGGGTACCGGAGCGGCAGGCCAGATAAGGTTTGGCTCACATAATAAATGATGTGCTCTTGACGAGCAGTGTCTTCTTGAACGAGGACTCCTGAAATGACATAGTCAAATGCCGAAATGTAAAGAATGAAATCTCTAGAGAAATCCGGAGGGGAGATCAAGGGGGAATTGGTGAGATATTTCTTCAGGTCATTGAAGGCTCCTTGGGCTTGATTGTCCCACACAAAATGGACGTGGGTACGAAGCAAATGAAGGAAACCATGGGTCGTTGTGGCATAATCAGGTACAAAACGACGAAGGAAATTTGATTTGCCCTGAAGGCTCTGTAATTGTCGAAGCGTACGAGGTGATGGGAGGTCTAAGATGGCTTGGAACTTTAATGGATCAACTGCAATTCCTTTCTATGAAATAATGAAGCCTAACAACAACGCAAAATACACACTTGAGGGGGTTCAAGCGGATTTGGTATTTGTGACAACGTATGAAGACTTGCCGGAGGTCATTAAGATGATCGAATCGTTTTTTCGATCGAGCCATGAGGTAATCAAGGTAGGCAAGGATAATGTGGACCAAGTCATGGAAACAATATGTCATGGCTCGCTAAAAAATGGCTCCAGCATTTTTAAGACCAAAGGGCATAACCCGGTAAGCAAAAGTGCCCCATGGGGTGGTGAAGGCAGTTTTGTACTGGTCTTCCTTTCGAATGTGAATTTGGTTATACCCAGAGAAACCATCCATGAAAGATAGTATCTCATGCCCCACACATGCATCGATGAGTTGGTCAATAAATGGTGTTGGGAAGTTATCTTTGGGGCAAGTGAGGTTTAGGTCACGAAAGTCAGTACAGACATGGATGGTGCCTTGCTTCTTGTTAACTGGTACTAGGTTAGAAACCCAGGTGGTGTAGGATATGGGGTAAATAAACCCTGTTGTTTGAAGTTTTTCAATTTCCGCTTTGACGACAGGAAGCTTGGATGGATGGATGGGTCGTTGCTTTTGGCGTATAGGTGGTACATTGGGCCAAGTGTCAATATGGTGTTATACAATAGCGGGATCAAGACCCGGCATCTCAGTGTAGGACCATGCAAATACATCTCGAAACTCTTGGAAGAGTTTCTTGTAATTTTGTACCTCATCCTCCGTACATGATGCACCCAAGGAAATAAGTTTGGGTATTATGGGCTTAATAGAGATGTCAATTTTAATAACGGGTGAAATGTTGGCCAAATTGCCTTCCTCAAAGGCATCAGGGGCTGGGATTGGATCCTTGAACCAGTCGACCTTAGTGGGAAGGAAATCTTTGGATTCAATGGAGAATTGATTCGCCTTGGAAGGGGTAGATTCTTCAGGGATGAAGTATGATTGATGGTGTATATCATCCCAGGGGTAGTCTGGTGCCATAAGTGCTTCAAGGATTTCCTCATCATTGCGAAAGCATTGTGTTGTCAAATCGGCTGACTGGGTTGCGCTGGTTGACGAGATCATATAGATGGTATTGATCTCTTCCGAGGAGGAAGATTTTGGGGGATATATTTCCTCGATAAGTGGAGGGGATATCTCTAGGTCGGCATTATTCAATTCATATAGAGCTGATCTATAATCTGGGAGATCAGGGCAGTGATCTGAGTAATGGCTGTAAATGCCGCATATCACACAAGGGTGGTTGGTATGCAACAATTTATCGCGAGGTTGAGGGGGGTAGTTCTAGTTTGACAACTGGGATGTTAGTGTCATCGTCCAACATTTGCATGTGTTCTTGAAGTGCCTGTAATTGTGGACATTGATGGGTAGCATGGCCTATATCGTTGCACAAAGAGCACTTGGGGGGAGCACAGATTATTGGGGGATTCTTCGCCAATTTGGGAGTCGATTAGGCGATGCGGGTTGTGGGTCAAGTGGTGTAAGTTTGCGGGCCTCTTCCCCCATTGTAGCAGAGTTGAGGGGGAGCATTACTAGATGTTGATGCAGTGGCCCCTGTCTGGGGTGGTTGGTTTTGGATGTTCGCTACACCAGGGGGTGGACGGTTTGAAGTATTGATGGGTTGCACCGGTTGTAAAACGACATTCAGTGTTGGGGGAGGGGTTGGGGCAGGTAGGTGCCACACAAGTAGTCCTAACATTAACCCTTGAAGATTGAGCGTATCCATTACTAGTGTGTTGATGACTCCTGAAGGAGGAAATAAGAATGGGATAGTGTGAATCGGTGTTGCTCCGATATGACTAGGCACTGCGGGTGGTTGTGGCAGTAATGGTGGCTGTTGAGTAGGTGGTTGTGTGTTGTGTGAAAGGGTGCACAAATCAGATATTTTAGTTATCCGCAAAGGGGGTGGGATAGATTGGAACGTGGAAGTCATGGGAGTATCTGAGTATATCCCGGGTCCGACTAAGGAGATGAACGATATGGGTGCACTCTTAACAGGTTGTTCAATCATAGGTAGAACGTTTTCAGGTGCAGCGGGGGCATTAGGATTGTAGTATGTTATCTGATCGATTTTGACTACACGTCCTTCGTGGGGAAACATCATGAGGTGAAAAACGGATGAAGCGACAGCTTTCATGGCATACATGTAACTTCGTCCTAATAAGAGGTTGTAATCAAGCTGGGCATTGATAACCTCTATGCCTATGAGAACCGTTTTGCCACCTAATTGCACGGGTACGTTAGCTAAAAGGCCCTGCGGTTGAGCTGAATGACCATCGTAAGCTCGTAATGCGGTAGTTGACATTACGTAGGTGGAGGCACCTTCATCGATGATGCATCGATGAACAACAAGGTTTCGAATGGATACAAAAACCTAAAAAGCTAATGTCAAAGGAAAATGTGGTTCGGCTTGGTCTAATTTGAATGCCATCATACGTGAGTCGTTAGGGTCTATGGCACCAATGGTAGATAACAATAATTTCCTCTGTGTAGGAAAATTTTTTAGGACTTCTAGGGCGGACATAGCAGTGGAGGACTGGGCTAAGTCTTCCACAATGTTATAATTTGATGTTGCACGAGTGTTAGGATTGTTGTTGATTCGTCTAAGGGGGAAGCGAAGGGCTTTAGGAACCCCTTCCATTGGCATATTAGGTATGCGTAATGGCTAATCAGTTGGAAGGGTGTTGGTGGCTGGATCAGTAGAGGTGGTTTTAGAGGCTGAGCCATATTGGTTTCGGCGAGTTTGAAGGTTGATATCATTTGATGACATCATTAGCAAATGGTGAGTGCCTGAATCTGTATGCTGGTAATCAGTTGCAGCATAGGTGATTTGCTATTGTGGTGCCCCGGATCCTTGTGGGGGATCCATTAGGCGGGTGTTTACTACTCCTTGGTTGGGTAAAGGATTCTGCACTATCATGGGTTGCGGTTGAGTAGGTGGCACTGGCTGTGCAGCGTGCCCTTGGCGTTGGGCATCATCAGCCCAAATTCGACGTGATTTCTCCAAATGGGGGCAATTATGTGTGTAGTGGTCGTATACCGAACAAAAGGAACATGGGTGGTTTGTTCTTAAGTTAGGATTTTTGCCCTGTTTTGGTGGACGATCAAGGTTTTGGTTGGTGGGAGCAGCGTTGTTATTATTCAAGGGATTAGGTGGTTGACTGCCTTGGTTTTGAGGTTGATTGTTTCCGCGGTTGTGTCCTCTTCGACGGTTCTGTTGACCTCCTCGATTACGCTGGTTGTTCTGGTTTTGGGGTTGGTTTTGCTACGCATATACTTGGCCTTGGGAAGTAGGGGGGTTTTGAGGTCGTGTATGTGCTGAAGCAGGCTGCGGTGAATAGTAAGCGGGTGGGTTCGGAGGTGGACCCGCTGCTTGTTGTGGTTGTTGGTAACCTTGAGCTATTGGAAGTGTTGGGGCAGAAGGTGCTACCTGTTGAGGGTAATAAGACGATTGGGTTTGTGAGTGAATCGGGGTATGATTGGCCTGCTGGTTATAATATGTAGGTGGTGCATAGCCTGAGGGTTCTTTCCCATAACACTATGGTGGACATGAGGGTCCATGAGTGTGGTGGGTGTGTGTCATTGCAGCATACGAAGTTGTAGCTCCAGAATGAGATGTGGCCCTAGAAAGGTCTAGGGTGTTGTTGGCACTCATCATGGTGAAGGGTTTGTTTTGTGACATAACCTGGCCAATGATGCCGTCAACGGCATGGGATGCCCCTAGTGCGTTGTTCCGAGATGGATCGCCATGCAGGGCATCAGGTAAGATGGTGTATAAATAGCCAGATTGGGCGTAGATTAAGTCAAACTGCTGGGCTTTTAAAATGGCTTCTTCTTCCGACTAGGGTCATTCAAAAGCCACATCCTTGGCTATGAGTGGAAGGAGAGATTTCAGGAACCAATCCAGGAAAATACGATCGTCAAGATTGATCTTACATAGACTACGGCCCTTACGCCACTCATGGATATGAACTGTGATATGGGTAGTTGTATTTTATCTAGAAGACAGTAGGATTTCCACTCCTGCATCATAGCGGACAGGTAGTTGAAAGAACTATAGGAAATTCAAGGCAAGGGATGTAAACGTAGGGTGTGTCCCATGAGGTTGCTCGATATACCATTTGGCTGTCGAGCCAATGAAATTTCTTTGTAACAGACGTAGGCGAATAGAGTCATCAACAATGGAGTTCGAAGAACACCATAGATGGAATGACATGATATGATTTTGTGGGTCTTCACTAGCCTTCCCTTCAAACTTAGGGATGTTGGATGGGAGCTTAGTGGGCATGGGAGGCCAAGTAAGATCATGTCTAATGGGGTCGTTTGTTAATCTTTCTAGGTTTGGTAGGTTAATACTAGCCATAAATGGCAGACTGGTAGAGGTGTGCGACGTGGTCGCTGGGGCATAACTGCTATTGGTAGCATTATGGATCGGGCCACTGCCCCCAAAGGGAATATTAGTTGTAAAAGGGATGTTCCCTCCACCCAAAGGTGTGTGAGAGGGGCCTGCACCCCCAAGTGTAACATGAGTTGCATATGGGTTTGGAATGGGTCCAGTAGCTACTGGGATCTGAGTAGTGGTGGGGATGGTAGGTGTAGGTCCTATTGTGGGCAAGCCTAGGGTAGTTGTGGGTCCCATATTGGGCATACCTAAGGGAGTTGTTGTAGTTGTGGCTACCGTGGTGGCCATTGTGGTGGTGAGGGTGGTTGATGTTCCACCAACAGTCACTGTGAAGAAAGGGTCAAAATTCATACCAACCATGGGCCTAGTGGGTGCAGTGTATATGGGATTTTCGGATTCTACCTCAAAGTCAGATGTGAAATGAGTTGCATCAGAATCGAATGAGGGGGCTCTATGCCAATGATGTGTGGAGTCAAGTGACAATGCTCTTCGTCTATGGTGAGTGGTGTCAAGTGAACCGTATTGCAGGGGTTCACCCCGGAAGCACTGAGAACGTCTCGGGGACTCAATGGTGATAGTCGGCTAGTAAAACTAATGGGTGGTGGTGAGTGGAAAGCTCAAAAACCCTAATGCAACAGTGTGTGCAGGAGGGAAGCGCAAAAAACAATGGCACTTAGGCCAACAACCAAACTCAAAACACTTACTACAACAGCTATGCTATAGTAAGTGGAGTAATAAAAAAATGTGGTCAAAATACCAACAATCAAACGGCTCCTAAAAATGAAAATGGTGGACTCACTAACCAAGGGGAGGTAATAGAGCATGCAAACACCTAACTAAAAAGGTATTATGATTCAACAAGACGTATCCTTTGCAAGGTGATGAAATCCAAGTCAAACAATATGAATTGTAGAACCAAAGGCTAAAGATATCCCCCTACCGGGAGGGACACCGGGTAGAAAATCCTAGAAGATAGGCCACTAAGATACCCCATTCATGACACGTCCAGAAAGGTGAATCTGCAGCTCCTGTTCTATCACCATTGTACTCTCATATAGGTAGTACATCGAGAAAAATGAGTAGGTATCCTTCGATGACTGAATGGATTGCAGTAGTCCACTCAGGCCTCCGGAACCAGTCTTGCTACTTCGACCCTCCTAAGGGAGAGGCCTTTCCGACAAGTTGGTGTATAACCGTGCCAATAAGTACTAAGGGATTTTGGTATACTAAATGTCAACCACTATGTCTCAAAATGAAAGTGAGTAAGGGGTGTTATTTGGATACCTATCCCCTCAATCTTACCTAACTACAATATTCTTTTGATGTTCCCCAAGTGGCGTTAGAATGTTGGTTGAGTTAAATAGATTTTAAGGCTCACTTTGATTTATGGTGACAGTGTGTGTGTGGGTGTGGTTATGTACCAAAAATAAAATGCCTCGCTTGGGAGAAATATAAAGCAAATTAAAATTATGATTTCAACTTGCAAAATATGAAATTTCTAACTGAGAAATGCTTTAAAAGTTTTTCTTTTAATAAACTGAAATTTTTTAAAAATGATGTAGTAAAGCAAATACCAGTAAAAGAAAAGGAATCTCAAAGGCTGCAAGTAAGACAATGGGCTGTGAAAATGCAGGGGAGATGGCTGGAAAAAATGGTCTGAAATGGGTGACGAAAAGTCAAATGACAAGTTGTTAGTTTCGGGACAAAATCGCGGCTGTCTGTGGAAAATCCCGCGATCTAGGAAAACTCACGATGCGGATCGCTGCGATTTGGGAAAACTCGCAATGTGGATCGCTGGGATCTGGGACAAACACGCGATGTGGATCACGGCTGGGGGGCTGTAATTCGCGATGTGGATCACGGCTGTGGGTCAAAAACCCGCGATGTGGATCGCGGCTAACAATAAAAAACCCACGATATCGAGGGGAAAAATAGAGTTTGTAAATCGTGGCTTTCGGCGGAAAAACCGCAATGTGGATCGCGGCCGTGGGTGTAAAAAACTGCGATTTTCGGGACCGAAAACGGAAGCCGAAAGTCAAATTTTTGGACTGTGTGGGATACAGAAAGGGCCAATGGCTAGGGTAGTGAGCTATGCACTTAGTAGCAGGCCAGATATACAACAATAAAACTAAATAACAACAAAAATAACAAGCAATTTAGATCTAAAGAGAGATTCAAAGATTCAAAATACAGCGAAGTCGCCAAAAACTGTTGCTTGGGTTTTCACCCAAGCATGTGCTAATGTGCACTTGCTAATTTGTAGTAGCAGTTTAGATTAAACAGTAAAAGTAAACAAATGTAAAGGGTAAATCTTGATCTAACATATGCAAGAAAATAACTCTAGATTAAAAATAGTAAACAAAATAGATCCATGAGAGAAACAAATAAAAACTTTAATATTTTCTATTACCTCAAAGGGTGAGGATGGTTGAGCTTGAGCAGTTGCAATGGTGACATGCTCCAATGCTCCAATGATCTCTTCTTATCCAAGATGCTAATGGGGATCTTCAAACTCAAAAAGGAGGCTAGGGCTCTCAAGAAAGAATTTGGCAGCATAAGGATATGATGAATGTGGATCAATAGTGAGGAGCCCCTATCACATTTTTATAGTTTTTTGGTGATGGAGAATACCATTATGGTTTAAGGAAACCAATGGTATTGGTAAAAATGGTTTAGGTTTTTTTTTCGTCTTTTTCCCTCTTTCTCCTTTTTTGAATATATTTTTGAATATTATTCCCTTTTAATTGATTTTGGGAATTTTGGACCCTTTTTTAGGGTTTTTTCTATTTTTTGAGGAAAATTACATATTTTGAGGAGAAAAAGATGGATTTTGGTCTTTTTGGTGACCTTTTGAAGGTTTTACAGGCTCAAATGGTGGAAAAAGTGGACAAATGGGTCATGTGAACAGGGAAATGAGCTAGTGAGCACTTTTTGGGTGTTAACAGCAGCTTACCCAATTTGGTTGCCTTTGTTCAGAGTATTCCATGATATGCCACCTTAAGAGTTTCCATATATGATCCACTAGGGGTCCCTTAAGCCATGATCCCCATAACCAAAGATTAGTTTCATATGCTTCCAGGTCATCCATGCCATTCTGCTCTGAACAAAGGAAGTTTGAATCCCCCCCCCCCACTCTGCAACCTCAGTTGTTCCCCATCCCCACATTACGTCAGTCACATCTTCAGTACTATCACCCTTTGGTCGTACACCTCGCGCTCCTATCAAGGAAACATCATTTCCTTACTAGTTGCAAGTCTCCCTCTATCGACGCCAGCCAATATATTCCAGAGGATAGACCCAGAGATTCCTGTGCCTTGGTCTCATCACCATCAGTGATGAGTTCCTACGGATCACTTGGAAAGGAATCCTTAGTGCCTCTCCAAATGATTATTTCTCACATGCTCGACGTCAACACCCTGATTGCATCGTTGAGATTCGTACAAGATATATTTCCTTTCAGTTATTTGTCGAAGACCTTGAATGTCACCTGACTCTAGCATAGTGGTGAGTCTTCTTTACGAACAACCAGTTACACATTCCTATGGATATCTGGGTTGCTCTTGGCAATAGTATTCAAAAGTACCCCAGTTGTATACTTCTTTGAGTACACAATTCATATACAATTCAGTATACCCTTGAGATTCTGATTCACAGTTATTGAATCCACTCAGTTGTTGGACACCTCCAGATCCAGCAATTCATCAGTCCTTCTGACATCATATTCAGAATGACTGTTGCTATTTTCTAGGGTATCAGTTCTTTAGATCAACGATGGTATTGAACATAAGTATGTCCCAGCTTTGTGTCCCCTCTGGACCATTATGATGTACACAGTAGTTCTCCATGTATTTTCAGGTCCCCTTTTTGGGCCGCATAGTTATTTATATGTCTTGATACGAGCATGGGTATGCCTTCCTTGTCCATATATTGATATTATCCCTCATTCATTATTGAGGCCATGTATTTTCAGCTTTTGCAGTTTGTATGGGACAACTATTCCAGTCTCCAATCGGTCTCCTCTCTCCTCCAAACCCTGGGAAAAAGACAAAGAAAACTATGATCTATCGGCCATACGATGATCTCCTGCCCTCACACATCAGGGGGCAATCTATTAACATCCAAAAAATGCTCACTAGCTCATCTCCCTAGTCACATGACCCATTTTTCCACTTTTCCTACCATTTTAGCCTCTAAAACCTCAAAAAACTCTTAAATGGTCACCAAAAAGGTTAAAATCCATCTTTTTCTCCTCAAAATAGTTAAATTTCCTCAAAAATTACCAAAAACCATCAAAAGGGGTCCAAAATTCCCAAAAATCAATTAAAAGCGGATAAAATTTAAAAATATATTCAAAAAAGGAAAAAAGAGGGAAAAAGAGGAAAAGAAACCTTAAACCATTTTACCAATACCATTGGTTACCCTAAACCATGGTTGTATTCTCCATCACCCAAAAACTATAAAAAGGTGATAGAGGCTCCCTATTATTGATCCACATTCTTTCCTATCCTTAGGCTACCCATTTCATTCTTGAGAATTGGAGCCCACCATTTGAGCTTAGATTCACCATTTGAGTGAGCCATTGTGGCCAATCCCCATTTACATTTGGAAAAGAGATGGAACCATTGGAGCACTGGAGAAACTCGTCCTCACGGCTACTCGAGCTCAACCAACCTGAACATTGAGGTAACCTTTCATATGTAACTCCACTTTTTTATGAATAAAATTTGTTTTACATGGAAGATCTGAATTTTGTACTGTTTACCGCAAGTTTATTTTATGAATGTTTATGCACATGTTAGATTAGTTTTTACTGTTTACATTAGCTTTTTTTTTATTATTTTCTTGAACTGATACTAAGGAATGCATTTTCCTTAGTAGGTGCCCATTTGCACAAGCTAGGGTGAAAACCCTAGCCACACTTCTCCATCGGCAGGGCACTCTGGGTTCTTCCAAACGTATGACTGGGAATAATGTAACTTCTTTTGGCAGGGCCTGAACATGACAATTCAACAGATGGTGGCTGACTGTGATACTTTCCAGGTCAACAAGGGTGAAACGACACTCCTTCCGACGCTGCTTGAACCCTTTCCCATCCCTACACAGATTTGGACAGCTATTTCTATGGATTTCCTTGAAGCGCTCTGGTGGTACAATACCCCATCTAAAATGACACCATATGAATCAATCTATGGACAGGCACCGCCAGTTCTTCTTCCATACACCCTTAGCAGTTCCCCAGTCCAGGAAATTGACTCGGTTCTTCGAAACTGTGATTAGATTCTTCTCATTTTGCAGAACACTCTTCACATGGCAAGAGTTCGAATGAAACAACAAGCCAATCAACACCGTTCTGAGCGCACTTTTCAAGCAGATGATATGGTTCTTTTTCGTCTACAGCATTCCAAGCAATCCTCCCTGAAACTCAAAAGGCATCAGCTTCTCTCTCAATCTCTCACAGAGATATTAATTCAGTGGCACAAAATGCAACCCGAGGATGCTATAGGGGAACCACTCCTTGATATCTCGCATCAATTTCCACATCTAAAGCTTTAAGTACAAAGCTTTTTCTAAGGGAGAGGGGATGTTAGGAACCCAATTCAACCCTTCTCTTTACTTTGTTAGTATATTATTGTTGGACGCATATGCTTTGTAAGTCGTCCCGTAGTATTTGTTGACCCATAGTTTGTATTAGCCCATGGCATTGACCCATAGTATTGGGCATAGACTTAGTATATAAGTGTGTGTTGAGACCAATGAAGGCACCGTGAAGTTATTTGTATTGAGCTTGATCAAAGGAGGTTTCCCCCTTGAAGTGGCTTGCGATCAATAAAAATATTTGGTGATCTCATATGTTGTGCATTTTATCAATTAATTGTTGCAAGTTCCTCACATATATTGACACCAAGTTTGAACAGATGATGAAAACCATGGAAATACTGGTGGATAGGAGCTCCCTAGATAAAAAACCCCCTGGTAGAGGAACTCCTGAGCCTCTATCTCAGAACATGAACTACAGGAGACCTCCTACCCCAAAGGGAAGACCAAGAGAGCCAAGGGACCCTAGAAATGCAGAAAATCATCCAATTATACCACGTTTTGCTGAAAACCTGATAGCAGAAGAAGAGGAAGATGGAAATCCTAAAGATCAGATCCATCTCTTTGATATTTTTCTCTGGTCCAGAATGCATCTAGTGTTGACACAGTGACTATCAACAAGGCTTCACTACACACTGTCGTCAACAAACACCAACCCAAACTCCCTTACGCACCGTCCCAAAAGTGTGTTAACCCTTCTAGCAACACTCGCAGAGTGAATGAGGTCTCACCTGAGATGCACAAGGGGGATGCAGGAACCAAGTTTCCGCAGTGGAGTTGAGGACATGCACCAAACGCACTTCGCAACCATAGAAACCAAATATTATGCCATTCACACTATATTAACATTTCATTATTCACGGATTCATCAACCGCAACATCAACACATTACATATATTCGCATTAACATGATCTGATTACTTATTAGCATAAATAGCGATTACTAAAACCTGGGAGCATTAAACATTCCATCAGACATTCGCATCCACCATTCAACAGAAACAAAGACAAAGATAAAACCATAATCGAACATCTTCATGCATTCATTAAAACCTGCGGAATGACCTTCACATAAACAGTGAATACCTCATATTGCGGATACAAAATAGATCAAAACTCACAAAGTCGATAGCTCTATCCATAAACGGATCTTTTATTACATGCCATTCCCTTAGGCTTACAATCATTCTCCTATTTATACAAAACTAAGTGGTTACAAGATGGTCCACATGACCCTTTTCTAACTAATTAACTACTTTCGCGCTTCTGCATTATCCGCGAATGACCCTTTCTTCTACGGATTCTTACTTTTGTAGCTGTCGGCTTCCGCACTTTCTGCGGACTAATTCCTTGCCAATAGGCCCCCAACACAAACGTGTGGCTTTCCCTCGAGCCACCTCAGCTGGACACCGCTGGTACTGATCTCGTCTATCACTATGGTCAACTTCTGAAGTTGTTCTTGGCATCTGGAGCTCATTGTCATGTACTTCTCGAACTCATCTTCCAGTCTCTTGTAACCTTGGTCATCTACCTTGAACTCATCCTCCATTCGCTAGAAACCTTGATCATCTACCTCGTTTGCACTTTCTCGGGCACTTCAGGCTGGCTGTGACCTGGGGACAAGTTTGTCATTGCCAAATTGTGAAATAGGCCAGCTGCTCTGGCACATCTATTTTGCACATTTGACAGTCCACTACTGGAGCCAACGGGCCTCCGCCCCTGGTGGTCTGGTGGTCGGGGAAACCCTTCTAACTACTACCGCACTCTTAGACATCTCGGGTGATATCTCGTCTCTATGCCTCCCAAGTGTCCGCATTGCCTCCTTCGCTGGTTGTTCGTGCACCGTCGTCGTTCTTGCTCTTAGCACACCGAGGGTGCTTCTGCTCGAAATGAAGTGCACCATTGCAACTATCTCACTACCCTTTTCCACAGCTTCCTTGGGCTTTCCTACTGAACTTCTTAACATTCTGCATCTAACTTACAAACTCACTTTAGACAACACACTATTTCTCTTTTTGGATTTCCCATACTTCGACTTGCGTCATTCAACCCTGACGCCAGTATTTATGCTTGCTTCTTGACACTTGCTTATCTTATGCAAAATATTATCCATAGCGTAGGCAAATCTTTCATCATACTCCTCTGTCGTCTTCAGGTGATGTCGATCTGCAATAATCATACTTGGATTTGACTCCTGCGTGCTAAACCGTGTGAAGCATCGATGACAGACCTGGCTGGCCATGCCTCCCACATGCTTCCTCCATTTTTTCCTGGTTCACCATGCCTCCCGCATGCTTCCCACTTTTTGTCATCATTTGTTTTTAAACTACGCTACTCAACCACTATGCACCTGATTATGGCGATAGGGTTTCAACTGATTTCCGTTTACTAGCTTAGGCAATAGCGTGCCATCTAAGCTCTTCAGCTGTACCGTACCTCCGTCAATAAAAAAATATTTAACATAGGGACCTAACCAATGCATCTGTAACTTACCTGGATGCTTAGTGAACATACTGTCATATAGCAGAACTGTATCCCCACGCTGAAAGTGCTTTGTTTAATATGACGATCATGCCAAGCCTTCTGTCGATCCTTTTCCACCTTCTGATGAAAGCCAGCAATGAACCTGTCCTCATCGAGTTGTACCAACTGGGCCAATCGTTCCTCCAGCGCTCCATCATCTCATGCCCGTAGACGAGTTGGAATGGTATCTTACCAATCAAACATTTGCAAGTTGTGCGATACGCCCAAAGTATTGCTAGGATCTTCAAATCCCAATCATCCTGATTCGTGTTGCATACCTTGGTGAGCACATGCTCTAGGATTTTGTTAAATGCTTCCACTGTTCTATTTGCGTGCAGATGGTAAGGGGTGCTCTTCCTATGCTGTATCTGAAATTCCTCTGTCATTGCTGCGATTGTATGATTAACAAAGTGAGTCCCTTGGTCACTCATCAATACTTTTGGGCACCCGAACCTGGTGACCACATTGTCGAAGAGGAATCTTGCGGTCGTCGCAGCTAAGCAATCCTTTATTGGGGCTGCTTCTTCCCATCGCGTCAAGTAGTCCGTTGCTGTAATTATGTAGTGTGACCCTGTTCTTTTTCCTAGTGGGTTTATGGGTCCCATGAATTCAACTACCCACTTGTCGAAAGCCTGCAACGTCAATTGAGGTACTAGTGGAATTTCGTCACTTCTTGATGGTTTCCCTATCCATTGGCATACGTCGCAACTTTTAGCATAATCCGCGGCATCGCCATGCATCGTTGGCCACCGTAGTCCTGCTCGCAAAATATTCCTCGCAGTGGCGCGTCCTCTGTAATGTCCCCCAGCGATCCCGTCATGGGATTCTGCAAGAATCCTTTCCTGTTCATGCGGAAGGACCTATCATCGAAGTATCTCGTCTGGCCCCATTTTAGACAATTGTCTTACGATCAATTGAAAGTCTGAAGCTCTGACAACTAGCTGCTTCTTTTGGTTGGTAGTGAATCCTTTCAGTGCTTCCCATGTCGCCAAAAACTGAATGATTTGTTTGTAATGGTCGTCGACCATTCCAACCCTAAACAACTGAGCATTCGGCAATCCTTCATCAATGCTCCTCGGCTCTTCCCTTGACTCAATTCGTGACAAGTGGTCTGGGCCTGCATTCATTCATCCTGGATTTACAATGATTTCAAAATCAAAATCTTGGAATAACAACAACTAGCGACAAATATCCCCCCCCCAACATAGGCTTGTTCACCAGGTATTTTAATGCTGAGTGATTGGTGAACATTTTAAAGTGGCCCCCTAATAGGTAGTGTCGGAATTTCTGTAAGGCGTATACCATCGCCAACCCTTCTCATTCTGTGGTTGTATAATTATTCTCCGTAGTAGACAGCTTTCTACTTGCGAAGGCTATCGGGAGATGCACATGTGTAGCCCTCGGATCGTCCTCATCATCGGGCTCTCCTGTGATGTTATAGCACTCCATCATCATTTCTGGTGTCGCAGTCCACCGAAGTTCTAATGGTTTCTCTTTCGGTACTACTTCAAATATCTTCTCGCGGATCACTTGTAGCGCACTATGGATGAAGGGGTTCTCATCTGAGAAACAAAACGTTTGGCTAAATCCAAATGTTAGTTGCTCCCAAGAAGTTGTCCCACGTCGTAGTTCTGTTGCGACATACCAACTCCGTGGTACTTCATCCAATGTGTGAAGGAATGCATGGACCCACTCATCTTTTGCTCGTAATCCCCATTTGCTTTCGCACTCAGCCAAATGCATCTTCAGGTCACTTCTGTCATCAACCTTCCTTCTACTACATCCTTCCGCATCACCGAACCTAACCTTCATTAGGTGGCGACATAGTGGTCAGGTTGTGATAGTAGACTTGTGCGCTTCCCACCAGCGCGCCGGAGTAGCCTTCAAGGCTTCCTCCAATGCCAATAAACGCTGCGGCTCCTCCACTTTCTCTTCAAACTATGCGAGAAAAGTTCTCAAATTAGGAAAACCCTCATATGTTGGTAGCACGCACTCCTCTGTGGCTACCGATCACAGTGACTATGTGATCCTTGCGCATGTCCTAAATGACACTTCATGCATCCGGTTCTGCCAATTCTCGAGTGCCTCATCCAAATCTGATGACACTGAACTGACACTGCACCAACCCAATTCACCGTCTGCAGTAGGATTAATGTAATCCTCAGATATATTGTATATACTATCCCATCCCTCCATAAATTCATTTCTCTTCAGTTCAACATAGCGCTGCCCTTCCACAGGATCTTAAGGTGCGATGACCCTCAACTTGCAATTCTAAAATGAAACTGTTCGCTTCTTAAAGTTGATAACTGCTAGATTATCGATTGCCCAGTCGATCCCTAGCAGCGCTGGGTAGGGACTGGTGTTGTCCACAATTTCAATTACATTGAAATCAGCATAAGATTTGAGGCCCTCAATCTCAACGGGAATTTGGTACACTCGACCAAGTGGAGTAACCTTACTCTGGTTCGCTAATCGCAAATGTACAGGTGACCAGGACAACTACGGTTTCCCCATGGTATCCCATATCTGCTTAGTCAGAATGTTGACATCTAACCCTAGGTCTAAGATAATTGAGTCGACATAAAAATCTCCAATGTGTGCCGACATTCGCATCTCTCTCCCTATCTTCCTTTTGTGTATGCAATTAACTCTTTGTTCCTGGCGTATACCCTCCCATCAAGTCAATAGATTGGATATCTCCTCCAACGCATCCTGGTCCTTTTCCAACTCCAGGAAACTCTTTAACAAGGCTTTCAAGGTATTAGCCTTTCCCTGTGACTTTGTCTTGTCGAATGTCGGTGGCATATCATAGATAACTTCTTCCTGAAGAGGTAACTACCTCCTCTGTCTCATCACCTCCTACGCTTCCAAGAAGATATCCCTTGCGACCTCCGCATCAAAAGTGACATGTTTCCGTACTGTTGGTCGAACAGTGGTTCGTGGCCCATCGGCTCCTGTCGTCGCTCCTCCTCGTGTCACCACTCCAATAGTCACATGTTGTTTTCAAGCCTCCGTCGATATCATCTGTACTACTGGTGGATTCTGATTCTGGTTTTGTGGAGGTGGTGGTTGATTCTTGGTCTACCATTTTGCGATGAGCAGCGAACAGTATTAAACACCATGATCCACAGCGCTACAATAAGTGCACTATTATGGTGCTAGATTCAGGCAATCCCTCTAATAGTGCCCCTACTTCCCATAATTGTAGCATATAATTGGTCCTTATCCAGCAGCTCCTACTCGTCCTGCGCCAGCACCTTGACCTCCGTGGAATCCTCCTCTAGCCCCTCAACGTAGTAGGACATATTGTGGGTACTACGGCTACCCAAACTGAGGCTGTTGCGATGGTCCATATGGTGGGTACTACGGTGATGGATACTGTGATGTCGGATACTGCATTTTCCCATGCTGCGTTTGATCGTACTGTTGCGGTTGGTGATTATACTGGGCCGGCGGCTGGTTATAGTATTGTTGTTGCTGACCTAGTGCCTATTCTTCTCCTGCCATGAAATATGTCGCTGCATTTCTCTCCTGGAGTAGGCCATAAGCTCTGCATCTGTTGTCATCGTGGCCAACCGATTTACAAAACTTGCAATACAAGTTCTCTGGTTTCGACACCATTTTCTATAGATAGACACACTCTTATGGTCAATGGCCTCTCGTTTGGAAGATACAACACCAAGGAAACCCTCCCTGATTGAGGGGATTTGGTGCACCAGACTGCAAATAGTCTTGGAAGTCTGGGCACTGATCCTTGTGGTGTCCCTCTGTCCTACACCTAGTACACTAGATATCTTCGCGAGCCTCTTTCCCTTTCTTCATGTCTTGCAATTGTATCATCAAGTTTGATAGATGTGCTTGTATCCGATCCATACCCAACCCTGTTTCATTGATTGGTGAAGCCACCAGCTTCATCGCAATATCCAATGCTTCCGCTTGGGTCGCAACCTTCTGTTGCATTAGTGTTCCACGGATGTGTGGTACCAGTCCTGCGATGAACCACTCCTTGTGTTGCATATCATTTATCCCAAAACTCACCTTCGCTATCAACGTCTTGTACCATTGATCGAATTCCCAAGATGACTCATTTGGGTATTGCTTGATTTCTTTGAGCTCGGTGACATACTTTGATTCCAACTTTGGCTTCCTGAATTCATAGATCATGCCTGCTTTGATTTGTGCCAACGTCTTGGTTGGTGTTTCCATTGAAACCCTTGTAAACTTCATAAACCAATCCAGCGCACGGACCCTAAGGGTCATCGCGAGCTGTCCTTGATTAATAGTTTCATCCTGGACCTACTTCACAGTCCATACTACCTCGCACAGAAACCAAAACTGCTTAGGATCCTCGGTCCTGTTTCCCTGGAAAGAGGGCATTTTTGTGTCATCTGCCATTCTAACATTCCTACTATTATTGTTTACTGATGCACTACTTTTACCGGTGCACGTAGGTCAACTCTACGAATAGCTTGGGTTTCCTGTGAAATTCTAGGTAGTGCGCGAGGTTGCAGGTATGTTATAACTTACGATCTGTGTCTCTTCTGCTTCTAGGGTAGCCTGGTCACCGTCTTCATCGCAATAGGGTCACTTTCTCCCTTGTGGTCCTGTTTCACAGTCTTCTATTCTGGTCCTCTCAGGAAACTCTCTCTCAGTCCTCCTCTTCTTCTCAGGACATCGGAATATCGCTCCACTCCTCAAGGTACCACACTCTTCGTCAGCTTCCCATACAAACTCGTCGTCGCTCATGTCCATCAACCCCGCATCTTTCTATCGGATCCGCATTCACGTGACACCTACAACCTCCGCACATTGATCTTTCTACTCATCAGAATTCATCCTCAAAATTCCCTTTTCGCACATGAGCATCTTAATCCACAGTTTTATCAACAGCAAGAACCTTCCCCTTGGTCCCCTGAAGAAATTTCTCTCCGCGTCGATGTATGACTTGATCGTGTCTACTACAAACTCAGTGCTATATCCCTCTAGGATACTATCCACCCAGAAATCGATATCCCTTGATACTGTGTTGTCGACACATTTCAGTTGTCGAATCAGTTCTAGCGTCCAATGCTTAGGCTCAGTCTCTTGGAAATGGTGCTTCTGGAATGTTAGTTGCGCTAACCACTCATGCAACAGTATAGGGAATTTGCAGAAAAATATTTCATGGATATTTGAATAAATGTACTTATGTAACCAATTGCTTACCGTCTGTCTGGGGTTTTTCTTTTCTCCTTCTGCGAATTCTTCTGTCTTTCTGTCAAACCACTCTTGGATCTTCGGTTTTGTCGGGTGCCACAACATATCCTCTTCTTTTCCTCTTCAAGGTCCTGGCAATGGAACCATTTGTTGACACAGCGACTATCAACAGGGGTTCACTACACACTGTCGTCAACAAACACCAACCCAAACTCCCTTACACACCGGCCGAGAAGGGTGTTAACCCTTCCAGCAACACTCGCAGAGTGAATGAGGTCTCACCCGAGATGCACAAGAGGGCTGCAGGAACCAAGTTTTTGCAGTGGAGTTAAGGACATGCACCAAACACACTTCGTAACCATAGAAACCAGAGATTATGCCATTCGCACTATACTAACATTTCATTATTCATGTATTCATCAACCACAACATCAGCACATTAAAGAGAATCGCATTAACATGATATGATTACTTATTAGCATAAACAACAATTACTAAACCCTGGGAGCATTAAACATTCCATCAGACATCGCATCCATCATTCAACAGAAACAAAGACAGAGATAAGACCATAATCGAACATATTCACGCATTCATTAAAACCTGCGGAATTACCTTCGCAGAAACAGTCAATACATCATATTGCGGATACAAAACAGATAAAAAATCACAAAGTCGATAGCTCTATCCATCAACGGATCTTTTATTACATGCCATGCCCTTAGGCTTACAATCATTCTCCTATTTATACAAAACTAAGTGGTTACAAGATGGTCCACATGACCCTTTTCTAACTAATTAACTACTTCCGCGCTTCCACATTATTCACGAATGACCCTTTCTTCCGCGGATTCCTCCTTTCGCAGTTGTTGGCTTCCGCACTTTCTGTGGACTAATCCCGTGCCAACATCTAGATAGTCTAAAGTGCAGTCTTCTTTTAATTTTTGAATAATATCTGCTAGAATTTCTTGGCCATGGAGATTTGCATGCTTAACAATCTTTTCTATTTTAGTCAGATCTTTTACTGACTCTTCAACCACATCTGGTTTATCAGCAGATATTCAAACTATGAATTTTCTTTTGACTGGTACTAACACTTTTGAACCTTGCACTGTAAACTCAATAGAGTCTTCTCTGACTTCCATAGGTAAGTGTTTCTTAACAAAATCATGACCTAATAGAATGATCAGCTCCTGTATCTAAGAAATACAATGTTACAAATGTCTTGAATTTTCCTAGCATGATAGGAAAATATGGAGCTATAAAATCAATCTTAATTATTTCTTTATTTACAGCTCTAAAGTGGATAGATGTAGGCTGCCAAAAATATGTAGGGATGGCTTTGTACTTACAGCAACTTCTCATGGCGCCAGTGTCTACCTATGCATCAAGTTCATAGAGCTTATATCCATCTATTTTTATTCCAATAGGAATGACCATTCGGTCACCTAAACTCTTTTGTTCAATGACTGTATCAGAAGGACTAGATTCTCGTGTTGGACAAAAGTTGTGAGATTTTATCATTGTAAGTTGTATGTATTCTAAATTCAATTCATCCAACTTATGCAAAGAAATATGAATGCTTGTATCCAAATTGGCTAGTTGTTCTCTTTCAACTTTTACTTTATTTTCAAAGTTATTTTCTTCAAAAGAAGTGACTCACCTTGATATTGTGGGAAGTCATCAAACCAACTTTCATCTTCTGGATCAAACTCTGTATTTTTTGGCTCTGGAAACAGCTAGGAAAGTTCATCAATCTTTTCTTGCAATCTTCTTCTGATTATCACCAATCTTGGAGAAAGCTTGGCCTTTCTTTCTTCAAGCTCTTCTATTTTTTTTCTTATTGAAGAAACTAAAAACATGAAACATTCAAAAACTAAACAGTTGCTAATGAATATACATTCACTATCTGAGCTATCTGAGGATTCTACTGACAGTTTTCTGAAATCAATTCTTTTTGTATCAATATCATACTCAGATTCAGTTTCTGACTCATGGATTGAAAACCCTTCATCATCTCATTGCAATTCTGGAACTAAATCCCATTCAGTAGGATTGTATTTTGTGCTAAATAATTCACATATTTTTATGCTGCATCTTTGTCTTCTTATCAGGACATGCATTTTCCCAATGCCATGTTTTGCCACAAATATAGCAGGATGATTTCTTCAAAGGTGTAGGTCTCTTTCTGAAGACAAACCTTCTTTGCCTATTTTTGAAGAAGAATTTTTTGGCAGGTTTTCTGAAGAAAAAAAAATGGAAGAGGAAGGAGGTAGGGATCCACCACGCTTCTGGGAGGAGCAAGTGCAGGAAGAAGAAGTAGCCTTTGGAATTTTAGGCTTGAAACATCCATAACTAGCAGTCTCTCTAAACTGCTGGCAAGCTGACTATGAGAGGAAGATCTGTTTTTTCAAATTCTTTGTGTCTTCATGGCGACACATTCTTTTTGGAGATCTATTAGGAAATGTTAGTGAAGACTAGCCAAAGAAAGATCTTCAATATTTACACGGTGACCACTGAAATATTTGGAGACCAAATCAAGTATATTACTAGGAAGAGAGGCAAGATAATGGCAGAGGTATGCCACATTTTGATGATCAATGATCTTATAAAGCATAAACTACATAGTGAAAAAGTAATATGGAAGTAAATCAATGTTGCAGAGATTCTGTGATATAAACATTTGAGCAGTGTGTGAAGCATCTGGAGGAAAAGCACCAAGGAATTCATGTGCTAAAGCTTGGAATAAATCTTCAAGAGGATCTGTATCATCAATAATGTGTTCTTTTTTTGTATCTGAAAGCTTTTCCCACCAAAGTTTAACAATTCCTGTGAAGGCCCAAGTTAACTGTGTATTTATATCTTTCCATGAGGACTTTGTTTCTTCTTTCCTTTGAAATGCCCATGCATTTATTTTCTAGAAAAAATTTAGAATTTTTTCATGAGACAAACAATCCAAATTAATAATCAATGTATTTCCAAATCATTTTGACAACTCTTTGGAATCAATCTTAACATTAACATTTTTTAATTCATTTGTCCATCTGACAAATGGACTTTTGAACTTATCTTGACTGACATCTTGGCTTTTAACCTTCCTAGCCTGATTCTGGAAGAAATGAGTCTCAGCTCTATTTCATTTACTAGGATTAGGGCCAGAAGATTCTCCAATCTCTGAATCAAATGAGATTTGGGAGGATGCCATTTTGATTTCTTGAATTTCTAACTCTGCAGCTCTTTGTTTCATTAATTCAATTTTTTCTCTAGCTAATTCAGCACCTTGTTGAATTATTTGTAACTGATGAGGAATTAGTTGCTTTAAATATTTCGGAGAGCTAGAACTCTTAGAATGGTATCTAAACTTATAGCCTTATTTTTCAATTTGACTGTATCTGGGAGGTGAATGAGGATGTGGAATGGCTGATTGCAAACTGCTGACAGATTTGGCTATAATGTTTAATTTAGACTTAGTATGAGCAAGCTTATTTTTTCTTGCTTCCTGAACATTATTTAAATGATCTATGGAACCATAAATCTTATCAATGGTGCCATGCAATGTTTTCAAATGTTCTTTAAGCTCTAAGACATCTTGAGCCACATCATTGAGATTTTGAGAATACAAACTGACTAAAAGTTTGTATATTTGTGGAGCTTTAATTGTTCTGTTGGTTCTGGATCTGCAGGGCTTCTAAGCTTGAAAAATCGCAGATCTACTTGTAAGGTTCCTTCCTTAAATGTAGGAGTAGAATTTCCTGTATCTAATGTCCTTTCAGACAATCTTACAAGTTGACCAGGATTTTGTCTGGGAAGATTAAAAATCTTTATATCTTTGAAGAGTGATGAACACTCAGCACAATTGGAATGCTGACCATTATGTATTGAAAGACTTGAAGAGGACTCATTAATGAACTGAAATGCTTTTTCTTTTCTTTTTTTTCTGAATATTTTTCTCCTTGCATAATTTACATGAAGGGGATGGAAACTGACTATGATTAGTGAGATGTTGGTGCATCTGATTATCATATGGCTGCATATGTATAGTTGGAGGTATTCTTCTTAGAAGAGTAACAGAATGACATGCAGACCGAATGAGACTAGGATAAGAAGTAGATGGATTGAAAGACTAAGCAAAACCAAATCTTAAAGAAGTGCTTCCATCTGACGACTGTACTATTTTGAGTTGTTTAGAACCAGAATGTTGTAATTCGGTATATTTCTGAGACAAAGGGAGGTAATTGTTGTTCCATTCTTTAGGCAATGTAACTTGGGAAAAAATAAGTTGTAATGGTGTAGTATTCCCAGTACCTACTACTACCCCCTCCTGGAGAGCACGTTTACTCAGATTAGGATTAATTGTTGGCATGGTAGTGGAGACAAAAAGGATACACAAAGTGGAGTGTAATTGAGAAATTTGGGCTTGGGGAGCCACATCAAAGCCCGAAAAATGAATATAAGATTGTAAAAACTCATTGATATAAGGATCAGTGAGCGACACTTGATATTTGGAAACAAGGGATGACCAAGCCAGGCGATTATTTAGGGGACTTTGGAAACCACCTAATAAAGCATCTTCAAACTTATTTAGTCGGGAATCAAGGATGCAAGTTAAACAGGATGTTTTTCAACCAGGACAAACTAAGGGATTAACTCCAAACTGAATTAAGCCAATATGAATGTATTTATAACCATGTTCTAAACCCCATGCAATATCTTCTTGCTTGATTAATGAGACTTGATAGACTAACTGACCGACAGTTATGGGTATATTGACATATGTGAACTGGAAAAGTTGAGCAACACGAAACTTAAACATTGGGAGATCATAAATCTTATCAACATCAATTTCAGGTAATGTCCAATTTGGCTGTGGATCATATTCCCGAGACATGACTCTAGTATCAAATAAAGTGTCAGAACTAGTTTTTTTCAAATACTTATTCAACCATGACCATATTTTAACATGTTTCTCTCTGCGACATGAATCATATTCAAGGAAATAGAATCTCTTGTTGCTGGAAGAATACATTAATGAAAGATAAGAGGAATAAAAGCGAGAACCTGGAAAGTCGAAGAGACCGAAGCTTGGGATAGATCGTTGCACTGTTTCCCAACACGACTATTTGTGCCTTCAACGGGACTTACTTCGCGCCTTATACAAATAATATTCTACCAACTCCTTTCGATACCAGACTTTAAAACTTCAATATCCTTCCGCCTTAAAAGGGAATAAACGCACAGATATAATGCAGAGAAAGAGGATGATCATCATGTTTTTTCAGGTATTTCTTGTTTTTGGGGCACCGGGGGTCCATCAAAAGTATGCAGTGTGCATACTCGTTGGATGTGGAATTTAATTATGCATCCAACGAGTGCTCCCGCTCGAAATTTGAGTAAAAAAACTGGGAGATATGTTGAAAATACGAACAAACAAATAGTTTTTTCAATGACAAATATCTCCAGTCAACCATTACGATTGACTCATTTTATTGAAATTCTATTGGTTCTTGAATTCCAACTCATTAAGAAATTATGGTTGGCTCGTTTTCTTATATGTTGGCTCGTTTTCTTATAAGGCCCATTTTATAGCCCAAATTTCCTCTAATGGGACCAAACACCCCAAAATTAGGGCTTATAGGAATGTTGTTTGGGATATGTTCAATAATTTCTTTACAGAACACAGTATTTCCTTCATCTCTAGGGATCATAACACAACAACAAATACCTTATCCAGGTTTTCTAGCAAATTCCAACTCCTTGTTTATCCCAGCATAACCTATATGATCAATATAAAGCATAGGCCTTTTGTCCCTAACAATACCAAACACTGGCAGATCTTTGAATATGATCAGCAAATAAAGAAATTTCTAGAGATGACAAAGGATTTTTCCAATACCCATATTGATCAAGAAAACTATGCAAATGAAGAATGGGAACCCAATCCAATAGATTTCCTAACAACGTTGGGGGAGAAAGAGATCCTTCAGTTGAAAAGAAACTATATCCCCAAAGGGTTAGTACCATTAGAAAATATTTTTAATGAAAATGATGTGGCCAAAATCTCTAAAGTTGCTCCAAACCACAATGACGTAGAAGACTACAACATTGGGGATTATGAGTGACCTAAAATTATCAAGATATCTAAATCCCTAACCTCGACTACTAAAGATGATTATGTTGACTTAATGAGAAAATTTTCTGATGTTTTTGCATGGTGTTATGAAGACTTAAAGGAATATGATACATCTATCATACAACACATCATACCAGTAAAGACAGGTGAAAAACCATTCAAGCATAAGTTAAGAAGGACGAACCCTATGCTACACCCTCTCATAGAAAAGGAAGTGAAGAGACTATATGAATCCAAAATCATAGTCTCATTAAGATTCTCAAAGTGGGTAGCCAACATAGTCCCAGTAAGAAAGAAAAATGGAGAAATCAAACTATGTATAGACTTCATAAATCTAAACAAATTGTCCCTAAAAGACAACTATCCCCTGGAAAAAATCGATCATATTTTGTATAAAGTTGTAGGGGAAACAAGAATTTCCATGCTAGATGGGTTTTTCAGGGTACAATCAGGTAAACGTGTTACCAAAAGATCAGGAAAAAAACAACATTTACCACACCTTGGGGAACTTTCATGTATGCTAAAATTCCTTTTGGTCTACTAAATGCGGGAGCCACATTTCAGAGAGCTATGGACATAGCTTTTGCAGAAGAAAGAGATAAGTTCGTGGGTATATATATGGATGATATTACTGTGTATTCCAAATCTGATGCAGTACATTTGAAACATCTACACCAAGTATTTTTAAAATGTAGAAAGTTTGGGATTTCTTTGAGCCCCAAGAAGTCAAACTTTTCCATGCAAGAAGGTAATTTTTTGGGTCATATTATATATAAAGATGGAATTAAAATTGACCCAGACAGAGCTGACACCATATAGAAAATTGAGCTCCCCAGGAGTAAAACGGAGGTCCAATCTTTCCTTGGCAGAGTAAACTTCTTAAGAACATTCATCACAACTTTGCAGAAATCATGAAATCAATTACATACATGCTTAAAAAGGATAATCAAATCAGGTGGATTGTTGAAGCCAAGAAAGCATTTGGAGATATAAAGAAGGCAATTGAAGCACTAGTACTAATCAGTCCTAATTTTGAAAAAGAATTTATTATCTTTTCTTTTGCCTCGGAGCATTCCATAGTAGGAGTTCATCTACAGAAAAATCAGGAAGGAGCTGAGCAACCCATATCTTTCTTCAGCAGAGCTCTTAGAGATGTTGAACTCAAGTATAATATCATGGAAAAACAGGCCTAAGCCATTATCAAAACTTTAAATGGTTTCATATTTTATGTTTTAATTCTCATGTTGTTGCTTTTGTTCCTAATGCTGTTGTAAAAGACATATTGATACATCCTAATCCAGAAGGTCAAAGGGAAATGGATAGCTATACTATTGGAGTACGACTTGGAAATCAAGCCTACAAAGCTTGTCAAAGGGTAGGGACTGGCCAGACTCATGGCCAAAGCAAATTGGGATTCACTAAGTGTGAACTTGGTCTCACACATGTTGGAGAATACTGCTCAAGACCCACTGTTGCAGGTATCAGACAAATTCTCATCATCTCGGGCCTTGGTACTCTAACATTATATATGTTTTGCAGAACTTAAAGGCACCCCCTAAGATGGGAAAGACAAAATACAAATCAATAAAAATGAAGGCTGCAAAGTTTTGCATACTAGAGGGGGCCTTCTATTGGAAAGATCCTGGAGGTATTTTATTGAATTGTATGTTGGAAGATGAAGCCAGAATGACCATAAGAGAGTTTTACAAAGGTGTATGTGGAGGACACCATTACTGGAATACCACTATCAATAAGATTATTAGGGTAGGATTTTATTGTCCCACTATGTTCAATGATGCATATAAAGAAGTAGCTACTTTCCATGAATTCCAGATCATTGAAGGAAAAAGGAAGCTCTTTCCCTTGCCTTTAAAACAAATATCTGTTGAAGCCCCTTTCCAGCAGTGGGGGCTATATTTCATTGGTGAAATCATTGCCAACTCCTCCGGACATCACAGGTGGATATTGGCTACCACATATTACTTCACCAAATGGAGTGAAGCAGTACCAACCAAACAGGCCATTGACATAGTCATCATCAAAATTTTGGAGGAAAATATCATGTCCAGGTTTGGTTGTCCTATTAAAATAATCACTGATAATGCTCAAGATTTTAAATCCAAGAAAATGGTCGAGTTCTGCAATGAATTCCACATAAAATTGGGTCATTCTACTACTTACTTGTTATGATATTTAGACACTTAGGAGTTAGTTAAGATCAACTTGTGTAATATATCCGTTAGGGATAGTGTGTTTCTTTAGTATGCATTTGTAAATACTTAATTCGACGGTCACGATATGTTCCCGACATAGAGTGATTTGACGGCTCAACTTCTCTTAGATCAAACCTAACCTTGATCCATGGCTTAACACCCGATTGGTCCATGATCTCTATTTAAAGAGCATGGAGAGTCATTGTTTAGTTGATCGATTATGAGAAGCTCATTTGTAACTTTCTTTCTTTGCATAATAAATTGTCCCATAGAAGCTATTTGGTCGAGGCCGTGAAGTGTTTCTGCTACGAATATTATATGTATGTTAATTAAAGTTATTAATTATTAAGTGAAAGGGTGTAACCCTTCACTATACACGCTCAAGCCTATAAAAGTCAGCCTCATTGTAAATTATTAATCATCCATTTTATCAATCATTTTATCATATATATTTTTATATTCAATTATGTGAAGTCGGATTCGTTTCTCAATGGAGACAACCGGATTCGGTTGTAGCATTTGGTATAGCCAGGCTTGTAACCACCAATCTAGGACCTTGTCCAAAACCAGGCCCGTGGCCCAAAGAAGTAAAAAAAAAAAAAAAAAAAAAGGAAAAAGTAAAAGAAAATAAAAACAAGAAGAGAAAAACGAGTAAAATAGAAGAAAATAGAATATAGAAATAAATAAAAAAGAAGTGAGAAGAAGTGAAAAGGAAAAAAAAGAAGAAGTAAAAGTAAAGTTTAGAAGTGAGTAGAAGTAAAAAGTAAAAGTAAGAAGTGAAATCGCACATGGTTTTAAGGTGCACGTGGTTTTGTGAGAAGTGAGTTTGGTTTTATTCCCTAAGAACAAACCAAAAGTGAGATTTGAACTTGGGTGGGGAAGGTAACAATCATTCTTCCCTACCACCTAATCTACACACAATCCACAAAGAAATTAATCTAAAGCAAAAGGTTAACCAACGTGGAGATTAATTAATATTAGTCCATAATTGTAAAATATTACAATTGTTTGGGAAATATATAATATTAAAATAATATTATTATTACATTTAAATAATAATAATTATTATAAGGGCAAAGCAATTATTGTTAAAAAAAATAAAAAAAATTGAAGATTGGTTATCACCAAAGAAATCAAAGAAAATCATCCCACCGTCGAAGAAGTCAGAAACCATGGAATCCGATTTGCGAGAAAAATTATAAGCCGCGTTAAAACGTTATCGAAAAGACAATGAAGAATTGCGCGACATAAATAACAGTTCAGAAATAAGAATTGAATTACAAGAAAAGGACAATGAAATAAAAATCTCTGACCAAGAAAGGCGTATAGAAAAATGGAATGCGCAAATTGATGAATTAAAAGCCGAAAATAAATTCAATCAGAGGTTAGGAAATCAAGATATAAAGAAGGAAATAAATAATTACGAAGCAGAAATAATATGCTTGAACAAAATCGTTAGCGACAAAGATGAAGAACTAATGTAGTTACGACATAAATTAGAAAGTCAAGAATCAAAGGTCAGCCAGTGTCGACAACAGATAAAAGTTCTTCAACAACAAATTGACGACTCTAAAAAGACACATAAGTCAGAGATCGCGAAGAATAATAAAGCATTATCCAACAATGCTGAAGAAATTTTTAGACTAAGAAGTCATAACAAGATACTGGTCACAAAAATTAAGAAGTTGAAAAATAGCCGGAAGATAGAACAATCTATGGACGACATTGAAGGGAAACTTCTAGACAAGCAGGAAGAAAATAGTTGTATCAGAAGTCATAATGAAGATCTTAAGGAACAACTTAAGACATCTGAAGATGACAGAAAATCACAAGTCGAATTGATTAAGAAGTTTCAAAATGATAACAGGCAGTTAGGAAATAAGTTGGAAAAGATACAGAATGAAACCTTAAAACCTCAAGAGACGAAAATAAAAGTCCCATCTCAAATGAATGCTCAAAAGACGACACTCGTAAAAGAAAATGACATTGTGAAAATTCCCTATCGACACCCCAACCATAAAAACCGATATTCTGAAAAGAGGGAAATGTCGAAAGATGATGGTACTAATGTGATCAAAGCTCTTAACGACAGATCAGTGGGGAATCCCAACAGTCAGCAACAAATCAATTTGGGATGGATTGACCCATCCACATATCGGAAGTTATGCTCTACACTTAGCAGTTCGTATCGACATGTTTCATCAGCCATGACATCGCAAAGAACAATGCGACAAAATTATAAGGCTTTGAGGACAAAGCCTTTCTAAGAGAGTGGCAATGCTACGAATATTATATGCATGTTAATTAAAATTATTAATTATTAAGTGAAAGGGTGTAACCCTTCACTATACACGCTCAAGCCTATAAAAGTGAGCCTCATTGTAAATTATTAATCATCCATTTTATCAATCATTTTATCATATATATTTTTATATTCAATTATGTGAAGTCAGATTCGCTTCTCAATGGAGACAACCGGATTCGGTTGTAGCATTATTATTATTATTATTGTTATATATATATGTTGATATTTATTTTATTATTATTTTATTCATAACAGTTTCTCTCAAGAAGGTTTAAACCACGTCAAAACATCGGTGTGTTGATCTGTGATCTGTTTGTGTGAAGTGGTTACTCTTGGTGTTCGGTCCTTTGATAGTACCCTGTGTACCCGAACATGGTATCAAAGCTTTTATGAAGTGCCACTTCCAGTTATGATCTAGATATTGAACTGCTGTTGCCGAAACTCGAAAGGGTTTCTAGTTCTGGTATTTCTGTACATTTCTGGGCTGTGGGAGGTGTTCCATTGCGTCCGAAGCGTCGTTTCCATTGGGAAATAGTTTTCGTTTGATCGAAAACGGTTCCCGGTTGCTCCAGAAACGCGTATTTCATCAGATCTGAAGGTATAATGTTACAGTGACGCATTTGTTTTATTTTCTGTTTTTAAAAGGAAAAAATCTCATATTTCATCATTTTTTACTGTTAGATTTTTTTTTGGGTTTGTATTGTTGCTTTCCCGTCTGCGTATGCTCTTTGCCGTGCACCTTAAGCGATCTCAGCAAATCAGAAACAGAAAGGGAAAGGGTTTTTCTCGGCTGCGTATGCTCTTTGCTGTGCACCTTGCGCGATCTCGGCAAATCAGAAACAGAGAGAAAACGTAGACTTTCCGGGAAAGCTAACAAAATCTAAATCCACAAGTGTGGAAAAGTTTTTTTGTTTCGATTTGTGGTTTGTTTTGCAAGAAAAATGGCAAGCATGCAAACCGAGCAAGAAGAGTAAAAAAAAAAAGCCCCCTTCCTCATTCCCATATTTTACATACCTTTTAATCTAGCTCACTAGGTTCAAAGTTGCTTTATTCCTTAATAGGTCTTGAGTTCAAGTTTTATGAAGTTACTTTTAAAAGGAAAAGTGCATGCAATTTCTATTTTCAAGTTATTTTATTGTAAAAGTGCATCTCACTTAAATAATAAAAAATAAAAATACAAGTGAATCACTTAAGTTTTTTTTTATTGTTGCACTATTTAAAAGTAATATCATTGTAAAAGTGAAATCACTTATTTTACAAAAGTGGTTCACTTAAAGCAACTTTCTTGTAAAGTGATTGTCAAAAGGTTCATCTTGGGAAGAGGGGGGTTCTTTTTTTTGCTGAACATTCTCTAACTGCCACGTCACTATTGGGGACATCTTCAACAGTTTCTTTGTTCAAGCATAACTTCATCATACAGAGTCAGTTTTCAATGCCGTTTTTTTTTTAAACCACCTATTTTTTCGAGCTATTCACATCCGGACTATTGGTTTCTACTTTTACAGCCATTAATTTATAAATATGGCTGCCCCTTGTGATATTCTACTTAATAGTTTCAACTATTTCTCATGGAAATCTCGTATGGAGGATGTTTTACGAAGTAGGAAACTTTTCAGAATTACCTCAGGGAAAGAAAAAGAACCCACTGATGATGATAAGAAAATAAAATGGGCAAATAGATGTGATGAAGCTCGTGGATTGATTGGGATGTCAATCTCTACTGATTTGCGATTCCACATATCTAGAATTGATGAACCTAATGCTGCTTGGGACAAGTTGGAATCTGTGTTTGGTAAACACAATGAAATTCGAGGTCACCAACTCGAAAATGATTTGATTTCTTTAAATCCAAGTGACTTTTCATGCATTCAAGATTATTTATCCAAGTACAAAACTCTTAAACTCTTATGTGCAGAATGTAAGATTGAGAGGGAAGACAAACAATGCATTTATCATATTCTTTCCAAACTTGGACCTGCATATTCTGTTTTTGTATCTACATTTTACTCCATGAAAACATCCTTGAATGCAGCTAGCTATCAAGAGCCTAATCTTGAATCCTTTTGTGATTCTTTGATTAGAGAACAAGATAAACTCATTCATCTTGGAATAATCAACAATGCAGATACATCTGGGAAAGCCTTATTATCCCAACAGAAAGAAAAGTCCAAGCCTCCCAAGAAACAAAATTTTCGCAATAATAAGTCAAACAAGGGTCCAAAACCCTCTCAGTCAGCTCCTTCTTTAAAAAATGACAAAGGATCCAAGCCAAAAGGCAAGAAGACTAAGCGTCATTGCAACTATTGCGGGAAAGATAATCATGATGAATCTAAGTGTTTCAAGAAGATGGCAGCCTTGGAAGCAGCAATGAAGAAGCACCACATCAGCCTAAATTCACCTTCAGAATCTGCCTCTCATGGACATGCACTTTGTGCTTCTGGTTATTCTTATAATGCATCTTCTTCTACTACTTCAAATGAATGGCTCATTGATTCTGGAGCATATTATCATATGGCTAAGGATCAAGCCATCTTTTCTACTATGCATGAATGTAACACCAAACAAATATTTGTTAGTGATGATAGATCTCTAAGTGTTGTAGGAGCTGGAACAGTTCCAATAGATAATGGTCATTTTAGTGATGTACTATGTGTTCCAAGAATTTCTTGCAATTTGTTATCAGTCTATCAGATCACTCATTTTGGTGAAGGTAAAACTGTGACCTTTACACCTCACCAAGTTGTAATCAAGGATTTTAAAGATCCTCAACAGGTCCTAGCTACCGGAATTGTTGATGATATTACCAGGTTGTACAAGTTTAACAACTTTGGGTCATCACCTTTCCCTTCAGTTTTTGTTGCTCATAGTGATAACTTGAGCAAACTTTGGCATGAGCGATTTGGTCACTTAAATTATCGCTCATTGCAACAACTATGTAAAGAAAATATGGTGACAGGTCTTCCGATGGTATCTTGCAGGGATGGTGTTTGCTCCGGTTGTGTACTCAGAAAACATCATCGGGACAGTTTTGACAAACGTGCCTCTTGGCATGCCTCAATTCCCTTGGATCTTGTGCATAGTGACTTGTGTGGTCCTCTTCCATCTGCTTCCTTTTCTAGTTTCAAATATTTCTTAACCTTCATTGATAATTACACCAGACGCACTTGGGTTTATTTCCTAAAACTTAAGAGCGATGTATTTAACATGTTCTTGGCCTACAAGGCCCTTGTTGAAAAACAATCTGGTCATCAAATTATTAAGTTAAGATCTGACAATGGAGAAGAATATGTTAACAAACAGTTCACTACTTTCTGCACTGAACAAGGCCTCCAACAAGAGCACATTGTTCCATATACACCACAACAAAATGATGTAGCTGAGCGGAAGAACCGCACTTTAAAAGAAATGGCTAATTGTATGATCCAATCTAAGGGACTAAATCTTCAATTTTGAGCTGAAGCCATTAATTGTGCAAATTACATAGTTAATCGCACCCCCACTAAAGCATTACAAGGTATAACACCGGAAGAAGTATGGAGTAAAACTAAACCTGATGTAAGTCACTTCCGTGTGTTTGGTAGTGAAGCATGGGCTCACATTCCGGATGAAAAACGGAAAGCATTGCAGCCTAAAAGTGAAAAGTGCATATTTGTGAAGATGTAAAAGGTTATAGACTTGTTCAACCACATTCTCATGATATAATCATTAGAAGAGATGTTAAATTTGATGAAAATCTCTTGGCCTGCGAGCCTAACTCGGCGATTGTGCCATCTTTGGCCTACGAGCCTGATTCGGCGTTTGTGCCTTCTTCTTCTTCTTCCAACTTCCTTGACAGGTTTCCAACTCCAGTTTCTGATAATGACAGTGAGGATGAAAATCTACCTCCGCCTGCTCATGTTCCTCCAGTTGCACCAGCACAAGTGCTTCCTCGATGGGTCCGTTCAACATGTGAAGCAGCTGGTGATCTTGTCGGTGATCCTAGAGATCAACGTCGAACACGTTCTCAGTTTCAGCGAGCCTCTTCTCTTTTGGCTCAAGTTTCCAAGAATCATGATCCATAAACTTTTGCAGAAGCTTCCGGGAATCCAGATTGGGATGCAGCCATGGATGAAGAATATCGTTCCTTAATGGCGAACGATACTTGGGATCTTGTACCTCTTCCAAAAGGAAGAAAACTTGTCAGATGTAAATGGGTCTACATAACTAAGTATGCATCAGATGGAAGTGTTGAAAGACTTAAGGAAAGGTTAGTTTCCAAAGGTTTTTCCCAAGTTGAAGGGATTGACTACAATGAAACCTTTGCTCCTGTCGCAAAAATGAACTCCGTCCGCCTTGTTCTTTCCCTTGCAGCCTTACATAACTGGGAAGTCCATCAAATGGATGTCAAGTTTGTCTTCTTACATGGTGATTTACGGGAGGAAATTTACATGGAACAACCTCCTGGATATGTTCGGAATAACTCTAGCCTTGTCTGCCGCCTTAAGAAATCCTTATATGGCCTTAAGCAAGCTCCTAGAGCTTGGTATGCCAAAATGGATAACTTTCTCCTTGACATTGGTTTTTCTAGATGCCATTCTGACCCCAATGTCTATACCAAGAAAGTAGGAAACCATCTCATCATACTTATTCTATATGTTGATGACCTTATTCTTACTGGTAGTGACCCTAAGCTTATAACCCATGTGAAATCCAGTCTTAAACAAAATTTTGAAATGTCAAACTTAGGACATTTGCATTATTTTCTTGATCTCCAAGTCCTGCAAACCAAATAAGGAATCTTTCTTTCTTAGTCTAAGTATGCTTGTGACCTTCTTCGTCGCTTTCACATGAAAGATTGTACACCAGCCCCTTCTCCCTTCCAGTCTAGAGTCAAACTTTCTGCCACTTGTACTTCACCTGAAGTCGATGCCACCTTGTATCGTCAGCTTGTTGGTAGTCTCTTATACTTGACTCATTCCCATCCTGGCATTTCCTTTTCCGTTGGTCGTGTTGCCCGTTATATGCAGACACCTCATTAAAGTCACTGGAAAGCAGCTAAAAGAATACTTCGATATATTCGAGGTACAGTTCAGTTTGGGATTCATTACAGTACAAGGGGGAAACCTTTGTTGGTTGGTTTCACTGATTCAGATTGGGCCGGCGATCCTGATGATCGAAAGTCTACTGCAGGTTATGTTTTCAGTCTGGGATCTGGACCTATTACTTGGGCTTGTAAGAAACAACAAGCTCTTGCTCTTTCTTCAGCAGAGGCAGAATATCGAGCAGCAGTTAATGCCAGTCAGGATGCTTTATGGCTTCGACAGATCCTTTCAGAGTTTGGATTTGAGCAGCAACAGCCTACTCCACTTTGGTGCGACAATCGAAGTGCCATCAAGCTTGCCAAAGATCCAGTTCTACATCAATGCAGCAAACACATTGAGCTACATATGCACTTCATCAGAAATCTTGTTTATGATCGTGTTCTTGAAGTGCTCTTTTGCCCTACAGATGATCAAGTTGCAGACATCTTCACCAAGTCTCTTACAGAAGCGAAGTTTTCTAAACTTCGATCTATGTTAGGAGTTCGGGAACTTGTCATTAAGGGGAGATAGGCTCTAATGCCTCCTTCCTTCTCCTAATAGTGTCACTTTTGTAAATCCTTCAATCCTATCCCAAGTTGTTCTTAAGGGGGGATGTTAGGATATTTAGACACTTAGGAGTTAGTTAAGATCAACTTGTGTAATATATTTGTTAGGGATAGTGTGTTTCTTTAGTATGCATTAGTGTGCATTTGTAAATACTTAATCCGATGGTCACGATATGTTCCCGACATAGAGTGATCCGATGGCTCAACTTCTCTTAGATCAAACCTAACCTTGATCCGTGGCTTAACACCCGATTGGTCCATGATCTCTATTTAAAGAGCATGGAGGGTCATTGTTTAGTTGATCGATTATGAGAAGCTCATTTGTAACTTTCTTTCTTTGCATAATAAATTGTCCCGTAGAAGCTATTTGTCCGGGGCCGTGGAGTGTTTCCCTCAAGAGGGTTTAAACCACGTCAAAACATCGGTGTGTTGATCTGTGATCTATTTGTGTGAAGTGGTTTCTCTTGGTGTTCGGTCCTTTGGTAGTACCCTGTGTACCCGAACATTACTACCCCCAGGGAAATGGATTGGTTGTCATCTAACAAAATTCTCGTTAGGATCATCAAGAAGCTAGTGCAAGAAAATAAAAGGGCTTGGCATACCAAGTTAACCTTTGCTCTGTGGGCTGATAGAATCACCTCCAAGAGATCCAATGGAACTTCTCCTTTCAAATTGGTGTATGGAACAGAGGTGATATTACCTGATTCCCTCAGAGGGCCTGCAATGAGACTACTACAGGAACAAGAAGAGGAACCAAACCCTGAGCTAAGTATATCCAATTAGTTGAATGAGATACAGGAAACCAGGGATAAGGTACATGTTGAATCTATGGTAGGTCAAGAGAAGGTCAAGAAGACTTTTGACAAAAGAACCAAGGTTGATAATTTCCAAGTGGGAGATTTGGTGCTGAAATGGGATGCTAGAATAGAAGAAAAAGCCCAAAAATTTGATAATCTTTGGCAAGGACCTCATACAGCCGTTTCTTACCATGAAAATAATGCTTTCATTTTGCAAGACAAGGATGGTGAACCAGTGGGAAAAGTACATGTCAATGGACGGTTCTTAAAACATTACCTCAAGTAAAATAAAGTACCTTAACCCACCCTCGTTGTATATTACCACTTTTTAAGTTTCAGTCAGTTATTTTTCAGTTTTATTTGCATTCATTTAACAAAACAAAACAAAAAAATATCTCTGCATTGGTCTATTGTTCTTACTACCTCACAGGGAGGATAGCATCCCCGATTGGAGCCGCTGTTATGACCTAAAATAACTCTCATGGAGAAGAGAAAGGATCAAATGCACAATGGGTTTTACTCCAAAAGAAGAAGCAAAGAATCCCAAAAATGGCTAAGTATTAACGGCTTCTAACAGGATGAGCAAGCCACAATAAAAATAATAATAAAATGAAAGTCATCCGCTCCTAAGGGATTGAAAGTTAGAGCTAGATATATGGAGGGGAAGAGAAATCAATGGCAGAGAACGAAGGAGATGGGGAATCATTGACGGTTCCAGTTCCCCCCGAAGGCGCCAAAGGAAAAAAGAGAGGGAATGGATCTATGGCCAAATTTCAACGAGGTTCTGACCTTCCAACTCCTGCATTGCAGATTGCGGAATTCAGAGGAGTAATTTTTTCGAAGTTGTGCTTTGAGGTTCTGACTTTTCGACTCCCGCATTGCGGATTGCGGAAGTCAGAGGCGTAATTTCTTCAAAGCTATGAATTTGAAGTTCTAACTTCCGACTCCTACATTGTGGATTGCGGAAGCCAGAGGTGTAATTTCTTCAAAGCTGTGAATTTGGGGTTCCAACTTCCGACTCCCGTATTGTGAATTGCGGAAGTCTGAGGCGTGATTTCTTCAAAGCTGTAAATTTGGGGTTCCGACTTCCGACTCCTGCATTGCGGATTGCAGAAGTCGAAGGCGTAATTTCTTCAAAGTTGTGAATTTGGGGTTTCGAATTCTAACTCCCGCATTGCGGATTGAGGAAGTCGGAGGCATAATTTCTTCAAAGCTATGAATTTAGGGTTCCGAATTCTGACTCCCGCATTGCAGATTGCGGAAGTCGGAGACGTAATTTATTCAAAGCTGTAAATTTGGGGTTCTGACTCCCGCATTGCATATTGCGGAAGTCGGAGGCGTAATTTCTTCAAAGCTATGAATTTGGGGCTCCAACTTCCGAATCCCGCATTGCGGATTGCAGAAGTCGAAGGTGTGATTTCTACCTCTGTTTCAACTGAATAAATTACCAAAGCTATGACAGAAGTCTCTTTAAAGGATGGAGAAATCAAGAAAATCCAAGCAGAAAAGCAGAAGCTTCAAAGAGAAACTGATCAGTAGGTGGAAAGCATAAAGAAAATAGAGCAGGAGAAAAATGATAAAGAATCATCTTTACATTATTATCATATTTGATATAATATATATTTATATTTGAATTGATGAATATTACATACCAATGACCGATATTAAATATGGCCTAATGGGAATAGACATGTCTATTTGTCAATAGACAGGTCATTTAATAATAAATAATTAATTATCCTAATCTAATAATAAATACATTTGTAATAACCAATTAGGTTTTACTACAAGTCATCCCGCTCTGAAAAGATTCGACCATGAATCTTCTACGAGCATGCTTCAACTAGAATTCTTGCCACGAATAACTGTGACGTGGTTTAACAGTTCTTGGAATAATTGGTCACATTTCCATTCAAACCTTATCATGCTTATGATTCTGTAGATGAACGCATAATAACTAATCGACGTATATTTCAGATCTGCTAATCTAACGGTGTTCCTTTGCTCTTCTAATTTTATGTGGATCTTTCATAATTTTGCATGTTTTGATATGGTTTTCTTATCTGTAGAGGCAACTATTAGTAATGTACTTACTTCTTTGTCTGACAAGTTTGTCGTTAGTTGTTCCTTAGGATCCTTTCCATCTTGAGATTCTCGAATATCTTGAAATGCAACAATTTGTAGAACTTTTTCCTTTTCAAGTGTCGCCTTATCTTCGAAGTTTCCTTCTTTATTAGGATCTTTTTTAGTTTTTATATTTTCATCATTGTAGCGTTCTACAACTTCAATTCTCTCATAATTACTGTCAACTTTAACTTTATTGACTTCATTGACTTCTGCGACATCATCATTTTCTTTACAATTGATATTGACATGGTGATTGTCAATATCATCTTGATTTTCCATCTCCTTGTCTTCCAACTCTTATGTTTCATTGTCCTTGTTATCGTCATCTTTAACAAGTCCTTGTCCTGCAGTTTCACTAGAATAGTTTATAGACTTTTCAACTAGCGTATTAATGTGCCTTGCTTCCTTATCCGATGAGCTTGTCTTTATTTGTTCTTTGGGAACCTTTTGAGATTCTAGAACATCTTGAGTTGCGAATATTGATAGAATGTTGACATCCTTATTTTTACAATTAATATTAACATCATGATTGTCAATATCATCTTGATATTTCGTATCCTTGTCCTCTACAGCTTTTGTTTCATCGTCTTTGTCATCGTCTTCCTTATCATGTACTTTGCTTTGACTGGGACTCTCAACATGGTCTCTGGTTTGTCCTTGAGTGCCACTAGACATATTTATAGGCTTTTTAACTGGCGCATTAATGCGACTTACTTCCCTACCTTGTAAGAAACCGCAATGGATTTCCGGACGACATGCATATTTTTTACTAAGTATTGTATTTTGAGTTTTGTAGTTGGGGAGTCTTTTGTTATCCCTCCAGGAGTCTGGAGGCTTAAATCTTTTGTGCAGAGGAATATAAGGAGGCGGTTGGCATGGCTTCCCATCCTTTCTGGTTGTAGTAGCAACTTCAGACTCTTCCATACTTGAATATTTAGGGGTCTTCATAGTACCTAGTTCCTCTTTACTTGGGAAACTAGGAGTCGCACTTGCTTCTTCTATTGAGAGCTCAGCATATGCATTTTCCAGCTCTATTTGACATGAGAAATCAAGAGTCCCTTCCTTTCTGGTTATAGTAGCAACTTCAGACTCTTCCCTACTTATATATTTAGGTGTCATTGTAGTACCTTGTTCCATCATACGTGTCAAAGAAGTCTTGAGCTGTACTTGATCAATATCATTTAATGTTGCTTCATCTTTTTCCTTTCTTGAGAATTTAGATGACGTAGCTGATTCTTCTTTGATTAACTGATCAATATCATTTAATGTTTCTTCATGTATTTCCTTGCTTGAGAATTCAGAAGGCGTAGTTGATTCTTCTTCCTTTAACTGATCAATATCATTTAATGTTTCTTCCCTCCTCAACTGACTTGAGAAGTGGGACACATGTGCCTTTGGTTTTTCCTTGTCCACATGCTTATTAGATTCTTCTTCTTGTCGTTGGTTTATCAATATTTTTAATTCATCAATTAATTCTTTTATGTCTTCATGAAGAACTTGGGTTGCCAAGTTGATATCCGATATTTTTCCTTTAAGCTCTGTGCTTTTTATTTCTTCAGTCTCTCTTTTAACTTCCTTTTTAATTTCTTGAGTTGTTTGGGCTCTTTTAAAAAACCCATGAACACCTACATTGAAGACCATTCTATCTTCTACAAAATTTTCAAGAAGATTTCTAATTTTTTTGGGGAACTTTTCCTTTTTTCTTGGAAAAATAATTATTATTATTAATAAATAATAATATTATTATATATTTTGAATTTTTTTTATTTTTTTTTAATATAATTGTTTTATGCTAAACTATATATATATATATATATATGATAGAAGAGGGCTGGCCGGAGGAGAAGATAGTGGCTGGTGCAGATTGAGGGTCGGCTGGAGCGATGAGGAGGGATGGAGTTAGCGGATGGTTGGTGATGAGACGGCGGTGAGGTGAAGGTGATTAGGTGCAGGAGTGAAGGGTGGAAGAGGAGTGGGAGTAGGACTACGCAGGGTATGAGCAGAGTGTCGATGGGATGAGGAGAGAACGAGTAGTGTGTGCAGCTCGGTGTTGTATGGGTGGTGCGGGATTGGAGGAGAGGGACGCTGGAGGCGGCGGGAGAAGGAGAGATGAAGGCAGCCGGTGGAGGGGGAGTTGTGGATGCGGAAGGAGAGGGAGGGTTGCGCAGTGAGTGGAGGCAGCGCGGGAGGGGTTGCTGCGGTGGAGGGGGAGTGCTGCGGAAGTGGGAGAGTTGATGCCAGAGGAAACGTGAAGGCGCACGTGTATGAGGAGGATGAGGGATGACGAAGGGCCCGCAAGGAGTGTGTGGTGGTGAATTGCATGAGGATGTAGAGGTTGTGAGGGGAAGCGCGTGAGGGTCTGGAGTGGAGGGCTGCATTGCGAGAGGGGAGGAATATGGGAGCTGCGTGGGAGGGGATGAGAGCTGACGGAGCAGGGGGATGCGTGGTGTGGGATGGAGGCGCAGGTGCAATGAGGCGTGGATGTGATGATGGGCAGGGAGCGAGTGGGGAAGGAGTGCTGGAGTAGAGCAAGTGGCTTGTAATGGAGCAGGCATGTGGAGATTGTAATGGAGGGGGGGTGGGATATAATGACGGGTGCAGAATGGTAGAGAGGTTTGAGCCAAGGGTTGGCTGCGTGAGGGAATAGGGCGCAACTAGGTATGGAGGGTCAGTATGGAGGATGGCTGTGAGGGATGAGAGGAGGGGAGTTGTAGGAGATGTGGAAGGACTGCTGGAGTAAGCAGTGCGCGAGGGATATGAGGAGCAGCGGTGGAGGTTTTGAAGGAGGTGGCACATGCGGGAGAGTGGACCAGTGGGGAAGGGAGTGAATGGGAGAATGAGAATGGAGGAGTACGAACGGAGGAGCTGAGTGTGAGAGCCGAGAGAGCTTAAGCTCCGATACCACTTGTAAAGAATCTTTACATTGTTATCATATTTGATAATATATATATTTATATTTGAATTGATGAATATTACATACCAATGGCCGATATTAAATATGGTCTAACGGGAATAGACATGTCATTTAATAATAAATAATTAATTATCCTAATCTAATAATAATTACATTTGTAATAATCAATTAGGTTTATTACAAAAATGAAGCAATGGAAGACTCTAGAAAGATGGGGTAAACGGAAATTAATATTACACCCTTAAAAAGATGCACAGCTAGATAATGGCTCAAACTTCTATGACTGATAGTTGATTTGGATATAGAAAAAAGCGCAATATGCACAATATGAGGTCAATCCCTACAAGTCAGCCTGAAAGGGATCAATCTAAAAGATAGTAGGTAGTTTCGACAGTTCAATTTTACATTGGCAGTGCACTAAAGGTCCCCCACCAGCTCATCTCCAATTCAAAAAGCAGAGGTTGATCCGAACAGCCCGAGTAAAATTTATTACCAACAATTGTAGTTGCGAATTTAATAAACAGCCACATATAGTTGGATTAGTCGAGATTTTTTATTTTATTTTTGTAAACCTATAAAGGCAAGTTTTGAATAAGACCCAAGGGTTGGGATTTTGTATGAGAAGTTTTTAGCAATGTAATGAAACCCATCCTTTTATATTAATGCGAAGACTTAATTTTGGAGCAGAAATTCCTAAAATGAATGTTTTGATGTCTGTAATTCTTGTGCATGTTTCCCTTGCTAGTATTTTCCATTGATTGTCTTCTTCTGAAGTGTTTAAATCAAGATTACAAGGTCTGAAATTTGTCTATCATTTGATGCTTCAGATACATATGATTAGATACTCTACTCTTTCTTCCTGAAATTGGAAGTTGGAATTCATTCGTAAATGCTCTAACTTTGTGATGGATTTTTGTTTCCCTTTCTGCTACCATTTGCCAATATCCTTTTGACGTGAAAAAAATTCATTTATCTTGCCTGTGCTTCTCAAATTATAGTCAAATCAGTCATCCATGACAAAAAACCTATGAAAGTTTGACTCCATGCCCTGTGATATACCTATCCTCAACCCAACCAATTGAAAGCCCTAATACCCTTATCTGAAGGTCTATCCACCACAAGAGTGTAGTTGAAAAGGTTACCTCAGTGATCTCTTCTGCCCCAACCTGGAAGAATCCTGAGTGATAACACAACCAATGTATCAAAGTTTATCATCCATTGCAAGATTTTTCAATGTTAGTTTTTATTGTTCCAGGGTGATGAAATTGGGGGTATGCCATATATTGAGTTGTAGTTGGTATATTTTCATTCCGAAGACATTTTTGGATACCCATTTGGCCCTTTATTCAAATATGTGTCATCAAATTGATCACTACTTCCACTGATCAATCAGTTCAGAAAAGGTGGTGGGGTTTCCGTTAGTGGATGTAGTACAAATTTTCATGAATGTACTTTTTGTAGTAAAACTCAGTGTTTTTTATATCCAAGAGATGCTTTGGATTCCTCTCAGACTTTAATTTCATCCTATTTACTTGCATGTCAAAATTCCCTCACCAATTAGGCAAGATCTGAAACTAAAACAACACTTTGTTAGTGGATAGCCTACAGAATTTCATGGGCGTGCATGGAAAGCGTCCAATTGGAATTTTAACAACATTTTTTCCATTCTTGGGGTCCTTTTAGCCCCTACTACTTAGATCCAACATCAAATTTTGCAATGTTGTCTTCCTTGGCAGTTTCCCAAGTAGTGAGGATTTAAACAAGTTTATTTGAACGCATTTGAGATTAATTATGGTTTAGACTATGGTTTTAATTAAAAATATGTAAGTCTAGCCTAATTAATTTTCAAAGAACTAAAAAGTGCAATAGAGCTACTAATTTCTCATTGAGATTGCACTTTTTAATTAATTTTCTTCAAATATTTAAGCTATTTAGAGCATGGCACATATGTTGAGTAAAAATTAGATGACTTGGATCTATGGCACACATGTGAAGGCATATCAATGGCTAAAAATGCATATCTCAACTAAATATTAATTCAAATTCCTTGATCTTGCCTCCTTTCACTTGGGTAAAGCCCATCTTCTCTCACACGTGTGGGCTCATTGACTTGGCTAAGGCACACATTTTGGCTTTTCCTTGGAGTGAGGGATATCACACATAGTATTTTCCCTTGTTATTATTCCTTTCTTGGTATTCTATTCATGGTATTGGGCCAAATCCATGGTATTGTGATTTTTTATGTATTATTTTTAACTCCAAAAAGGGAAATTTGTCTTCCTAAAGAGGCCAACGATTTGACTCTCTCATGGATCTAGGAGGGGACCCATGGTGTTGGATCCATGGTATTGAGGTTTCCCTTGTATTGCCTCTTGTATTTGATAGACCTATGGTATTCTTCAATTTTTTTATTATTTTTCTCCTCTTGTAGAAATAACGTCCTCGTAAGTCCAACATTTTGTTCTTCATTGTAATATTATTTTATCTAGAGAATGGATCCAAGACTTTGGATAGGGGCTTGAGCTCCTAGGGATCCGCCATCGTGTAAAAAACTTGTGTAACCAATTTTGGACATTTCTAGAGCTTGGGACATCCTCCTTAAGTTATAAAAGGAGGGATGTTTTTGTGGTGTCTCCATCCATTATTCCGACCAATAAAGGGGGGCCTGAACGGATTATGGGATTCTAAATTTTGCCATTGGCCATATTACAAATTTATAAACATTTAAAATGCATGTGCAGATGCTTAAATAAAAGCACAACAAAAATAACTCTATCTACACACACACACACACATCATGCATATACAAGCATAATTGTCACATGCATAATAATAAATTCATTGCACATTCGGATACAAAGAGAATATTTATATTTAAACAAAGAAGATCCTTTTTTTTTGTAAATAAAAACTTTATATTACTGCATGGAAATTAGATACATTTCGAGCTTACAGCCTTGCTGAGCTTAGAGTCCGTAACCCATAATTATAGAGGCAGAGACGTTGCCTAGAGCGAGACATTACATAGAAAAAGTCTAGGAAAAACAACCTATTCATGTTCAAAAGAAATACTTCCTACTAGACATTAATCACAACCCATATCTAAGCATATAACCAAAGACACAAAAACATTGCAAAAGACAAACATGCCTAATATCCAACCCGATTCTTGGTCAGATCCGAAGAACAGACAGCAGCTTTCTCCAGCTCGTTGATTCTCGCCTCCTTTTGGGATGGATCCCCCCCTTGTTGAGCGGTTGCCTCCTACTGAGGCATACCTTGTTGGTGCTTCTTGTTGCTGGAAATCCAGTTCCCCTGAGCGTCTAGGCCCGGGTAAGAGAAAGAGAGACCCAGCGTTTTTGCGATGGCATCGATTTTACAGTGCATCAGCCGGTTGTCTGCATTGTGCGCCTTCGACACCTTAACCGACTCTTCATCTCCTTGACGTTTAGCATTACCTCCCATTGCAACATGGGCCAGTAGGTTTTTTGTAACCCAATACACCATGATCATTCGATCATAGGCCGAGGCATGTCCCCTAGTGGTTCCAGGATCGATGACCCAATCCTCCACTTCACTCTTGACTTCATCAAACGGGATGGTTTGAACCTCAATCCACAGGTGTTTCTCGATTACCTCAATGTCATCCAGATAATCTCAGGGATACGCTCATGGAAGCAAGTGGCCGCGGATTGAGCCCAGGCTTGAGCTTGAGTAACTCAACCAGGACCACAACCTTTCTCATTGACCTTGCCTTTACCTTTCTAGGTGGCAGAGGCGGAACTTTGCCCGGAGACTCTTCCAAAATCACGTTTGGGAGCCATCAGATATCTCAATAGGGGAAACAGGAAACAATCAGGGGGACGGAAAAGAGCAAACCACACCCTGGATGGCACTTCAAGGCGGTTGACAGCAAGGAGCCAAGGGCTAGCAATATCACATCCAGAAAGACATTGAGCAAAACATAGGGGAAAGTTCGAATAAAAAGGTCGATGGTTCATAATGGCAGAGGCAGGAAGGCAACTAACCAAGTCTAGAAAGGATCTATCTGTATCTGTGAACGTACCCCCGCCATTACACTGCATTAAGAAGATCATGATGATAAAAGATTGGAACCGATGCGAATCCAGCATCCAGTTTGAAAAATGCTTGAAACCGTACTTCTCGTTAACTCTCATAATAGTCATCCTGTGGAATATATCCTCTCTCTGCATAAATGAACTGGTCATCTTACCGTCATCGAAGTGACCTCCGACTCACTTCTATCAGCTTCCTGGGGCACATTTCCATTTCCCTCCACCCATTGGCTTCTTCCAAAATCCAAAGCGGCAAGCTGGAGGCAATTGGGGGCCCATTATTCATGTGCGAAATCGGCCATGTGGCCCGAAGTATTACCTCCTTCCCGTTTAGCTCCCAAATTCGCTAAAAAATCAGCCCCCTTGTTAGCCTCATGTCTTACATGGTTGAAGGTTAACGAGCTGTGAGTGAGGACGAGTAGGGTTTCCAACTGAGGAGAAAGCCTCTAGCTGGCAGTGACTTGCTCGGTAGACTTCCCTTGAGCCAATCCTTTAGCCATGTTGATAATTATTTTGGAGTCTCCCTCTATAGTAGCCAGGAATAATCCATCATGAATGATCATCTGAATTCCATGGATGAGGCCATCAAGCTCGGCTGAGTTATTGGTATCATGACCGAGATAACCATAGAACACCTTCAGGATGTTCCCTTCTGCGTCTGTAAACGCCTCCATATCCTGCAATTCCAGGGTTACCTCATGAAGCACCATCAAAATTAATTTTATACTCATTCCGCCCAGGTGGAGACCAAACATTTGGGCTGATGGGTCTACAAATCTTGTCTCGCCTTCTCAGACCAAGCATATCATTACGTCCCAAACCCCATCCCACAGCAATAAGCAATTCGATCTCTGAGAGGTCTCTATCCGGATTAGTCCACTGTCTGCTTCTGATGGTTTCTTGAATTTTATGGACCAGTTTCTCCCACACTTCCTCTTTACAATGATTCTTGTCCCTGAAGATCCTTCCATTTCTTTCTTTCCACAGGTTCCAGCATACCATTCCAGGAAACATCTGCCAAATCAAAGCTAGAATTGGATTACTAAAAGCTTGAACTATAATGTCCCGATTTTGACCCCATTGCATTAAAATGTAAATGATGTAATATTGTTATAAAATCGTGGTGATAAGCTCAAGGCCAAGGCCCTGCCATCGATTTATTGATGCATATGCTTTACGTGCCAGCTAGGCACATTGGAATTTCAAATATCATGTAAATATGCATTTTAAAAAAATACCCACAACTAGCTATGCAATGCAACAAGAGATGGGGGCATGATTTTACAAGGAATTGGGAGGGGAGCATTCAAACCCTTGAACCAATCAAGTCAAGCCAAGTGTCAATAAGAGAATCCATAAAACCCTCAACTACCCATGTTGACTTTTGTACCCAATCATTCATTTCTCCCAAGAGTTGGTTGAAATAGTGAATGCCTTGGGGAATGGGAGGTATGGCTGTCCAAATTCGGGTATGTGCAAGCCACCCTGCATGAAAAATCATGTTTGGCATCCTTGGCAAGAAAAGAGCCACGAAATTGCTCCCCAAGCCATTCTTCACCCATCAGTTTTGCTCTCTCACGAGTTTGGAGCTTCCTGGGCGTTTTCCTACATGGTTTTTCTGTGTTTTCCTTCATCTCTCTAGCTGGGAAGGACGTTTTTGTTTTGGTTACTCGTGGGGAAGAGAACAGATCGATTTGGGGTTTCATTGAGGCCGTTTTGGCCATTGGAATGCTCATATCTTGTGGGAGAAATCGGTTTTGCTCCATGTGGTTGAATTTCTCTTTCCACAGTTTGTTTTTGGTGTGCCCATGATTTGGGGGAAACCCATGGCCATCTTGTTGTAAATCCCATTGTTAAAATGTGTATCCATGCCCAATGATGGAGTTTTGTTGTGTGTAAGTAGTGTATGTTGGGGTATGGGTTATGGGTATCCATTGCTTTGGCTTGAGCTTGAATGCAAGCATCCAGAAATGAAGTGGGTTCAGATTTAGCCTGATAAACCCAGCTGTGGACTGGCTTGGCTTAGATGAAATGATTATTTGGCTGTGTATGAGCTTGAATGTCCCCTTTTCCTTGTAGAAATCATGCCCAACTCAGGGGTGGTCTCTAAGTGCTAAAATAATACAGGCTGGGCAGAGACCTATGGTTGGGTGGAACGCTGCAGCGACCGTAGCTAGTTGCTTGGGACCATCTCACAATAAAGATAAGTGATTTTCTATCTGTGTGTTTTTCCTCTGCAATGTTTTAAATTGATGATTGTTTTGATATGCTGAATGCATATGAAATGTGTGTGGATGGGGTTTATTTCCATTGTGCATGTTTGGTTGATTTGCATATGCACACATTTGTTTTATTGTTGTGAATCTAATGAATGGGATGAGTTTATGTAAAATCCCCACAGATTGGTATCATGTTCCCTTCCTTGAATTGGGTCCACGGGAGGGGACGTTACATGAACATACCAAATACACAGAGTTTGGTCCGGTTGGCCACGCGCACGATCACTTTTTCTAAAAAGGATGGCTCCTTTATCCCAAAGATAGGAAGAGTAGGCACACTCATCGAGCAAGTGTGCAAGCGTTTCCTCATTATTTTTACATAAGGGACAACACGAGGGGACTTGAATGCCACGTTTCTTAAGGTTTTCGCCAGCTAGGACTCTTTTCCATGTGATCAATCAATAGAAAATTGCCGGTTTTGGCCAGGGGTTCATCTTCCATAGTTTTCTCCACGTAGCTTCGTCCTCTTCATCTTTGTTGCTTCGAAGGTCATAAGCTTCCTTGATGCTGAAAACCCCTTTCTGCCTATATCCCCACCTTAGCTTATCTGGACCAGTTCTTCGATGGATGTATCTTTCTTGGAGCATTTCACCAAAATATCTACGATCATCTTCATAAGTTAACCTGTTCCACCAATATTGGTATACCAAGGATCTTTGAATCTCTGTGGACTGATTGGTCCAATAGTGATAGACTTTGAATTTTCCTTCAATCAGACCATGAGCTCTGATATTCTGCCATCTTTGGTCATGACCAAGTTTGGGGAATTGGTTCCTCGAGTCATCCCAAAAATTGGCTAGCTCTCCGTCTCCAATTTCCCAGAAACTGTTATCCTGTACCAACTTGCGCCCCGCTAGGCCTTCATCCAGATGTGAGATCCCAATGTATCTTCATTGAATCTGATCAATTGATTTGTTTGGTGATCCCTGGCATATTTTACTTGCCAAAGCTTCGCCCAAGGCTCATTGATGTGGTTACACCATCTCCACCATATTTTGGATCCCTGAATGTCACTAACCACCTTCGGATCTCTGAGACCAAGGCCACCCTTCTCCTTAGGGCTACATAAAACATCCCATCTGATCAAGGAAAACTTCGATTTGGATTCCCTTCCTCCCCACAGGAAGTTGCGTTGGATTTCCCTTATTTCCTTAAGGATAGATTTAGGAGCCGAGAGAAAAGAAAAGAGGTAAATCGGCATTGCCTGTAGGACATCTTTAACCAAATTTAGTTGGCTGGGGAGGTTGAGAGGTCTAGTAGTCTAGCTATTGAGTCTGCTTCTCATGCAGTGAAAAAGTTCTTACCAAGAGATCCTTCGAACAGTGCCCTCTGAGAGCGAAGCCCCCAAGTACTTAGCTGGAAGAGATCCTTTTGAGAAATTAAGGACACGAATTAACACTGGGTGAGTAACATTGGGAGTGTTGAAAAAGAAAACCCAAGAATTGTCAGGATTAACTTCAAGCCCGGAGGCCTTTGCAAAAAGATTTAGGCTTTTTTTAAAGGCTAGGGCTTCTTGGACTGAAGGTTGCCCCATTAACATAGTGTCATCGACAAATTGTTGGTGATTTTTTTTAATCATACCCTCGTGGAGATTTAGACCTCTGATCTCGCCCTCCGCGGATTGACTGTGAAGAAGTTTGCCAAACCCTTCTGCCATAATGATAAAGAGAAAAGGGGAGAGAGGGTCCCCTTGTCTGATATCGTGGGATGACTGGAGAAGCCTAGTTGGAGATCCATTTAGCAGGATGGAAAAAAAGGGGGTAGTAACCAGATTCATGATCCAATCTACCCAGTCCGGATCAAAACCAAAAGCTTCCAACATACTTCGCATATATTTCCAGCTTAGTTTATCATAGGATTTTTCAATATCAAGTTTGATCATCATACATGGTTTCTTTGTGCTCTTCAAGGAATGAATAGTTTCTTGAGCTAAGATTATTCCATCAAGAATCTGTCTTCCTTCAACAAAACCAGATTGTTCTAGGTTGATCAGGATTGGAAGCAGTGGCTTTAAACGGTTGGAAACTACCTTGGTAATGATTTTGTAGATAACATTACATAAGGCAATCGAGCAGAACTTGATTGGCACTTCAACACCATCCTCCTTCGGAATTAGAGTCAGAAAGGTGGCGTTAAATGCCTTCAGGACTCCACGACATCTACGGGATTCCTCCACAATAGCCAAAACCTCTTGCTTTAACAAATCCCAAAAGAAATGGGAAAAATTTGTGGTGAATCCATCTGGGCCGGGGGCTTTTCCTAAGGCAATATGCTGCATAGCCTCTTCAACCTCTTGCAAGGTGACAGGTTTATTCAGGATCTCATTATGCTCGCTGGTGACCAATCCGGGAACAAGTCTAGTAATTTGGGCAATTTCATTGCTTCTGTCCCTTCAATCCTCCTTAAGGATGCCTTCAAAGTGGAGGATTAGTTCGTCTTCAATTTATTTCCTGGATTCGGCCTGGCTACCATTTGATTTGCGAAGTTTATAGATCTTTGATTTGTGTCGATTGTGGATAACAGTATTATGGAAGAATTTAGTATTCTTATCCCCTTCTTGAAGCCACTGATTTCTGGATTTTTGCCTCCAATAAATCTCTTCATTTTTTTCCCTGGCTTCAAGTTGATTTAGCAGATTGTATTCACGCTCTTTGAGCTCATTAGTCCATCCTTCTTCCATACCTTTTTTGTGCAAAAGTTCCATCTCTTCCACCAACTTCTTTTTGTCTTGGAAAATGTGCCCAAAGTCTTCTTTATTCCAAGATTTGAGTTTGGCTTTGAGAGCCTTTAATTTCTGTTGGAAATGTGATACAAACCGTTACACCAAAACCCCGAGGTGTTAGTGAAGGCCGTCCACTAGGATCTTAACATCCCATCACGCTCTGCAGTCCATACTTTGGGCTGGATGTGCACCCCTACGGTGGTGTCCCCTTTGCGTCGTACGAGCCTTGGGCGAACACTGCAATGCCGACGTTGCCACCCGCTCTGTGACTTGAACCTGGGTGGAGGCTCTAATACCAAATGATACAAACCGTTACACCAAAACCCCGAGGTGTTAGTGAAGGCCGTCCACTAGGATCTTAACAAACTGATACATCCCGGTTCCCCTGGGGGGGACCAGTTCCTGCCACCATTGCCCTACCAGCTCTTTGAAGTCCTTGTGATCTAGCCAAAATTGCTCAAATCTAAAAGGCTTAAATAAAGAAGCATTGGACCATTCCCATTGCAGGTATATGGGCCAATAATCAGAGCCAGCAGAAGGAAGGACAGTAGCATGGGCCTCCCCCCCATCTCCGACCAAATCCTCGGTGGCCAAAAATCTGTCGATTCTGGAAGCCACAGGTGAGTTCCCCCACGTTTGTTGTTCCAGGTATAAAGACCATTTCCCATTTCTATGTCAATGAAGGGGCTTTGGGAAATAAAATCTCTAAAAGCTTCCTGGTATTTTTCCAAGACTCTCCTGCCCCCTTTTTTTTCTTCAAGGGAAGAGATCAGATTGAAATCCCCTCCAATGATCCACAATCCCTCTGAGCCTTGGTCCTTCAGCCAAGATAAGAACTGAAGGAAAGCATACTTCTGAGGAAAGGCACTCGGGCCATAGATATTCACCAGTTGTCCTGATATCCTAGAAACTCGATCTTTAAAGCTAGTGCACAGAGAGAAGTGGTTAGCACACCAAGCCGAAAGACATAGGGAATCAGGCTGCCAGAAGACCACCATACCTCCAGCCTTACCTAGAGCATCAGTAGCCATAAACTCACTTCCTCTCCATATTTTTTGCTTCACTTTCTCCAAAATTTTTGAACTGCACTTTGTCTCTTGAAGGGAAGGAATGTCTGGTTTTTCTTGCTTAATCTTTCTAGCTAAGGTCTTTATTTTCCTGGGGTGGTTGTACCCGCAGATATTCCATGATATAAGCTTCATTGATTAACCTTATTGACTTCAGAGAAGGCTTCCATTATCGTAGGATACTAGCCAGACTCAATTAATTTAACTCCTATCTCTACTATCCTTTGTTTATTCGTCTTCCTTCCTCTTTTCAGATCTTCCTCTAGGGATTTCCTTTTACTACCCTTCTGAGGGTCAATTGTTGTCCCCAATTGTCTGGATGCTTTAGTTTTGATAATTTCCTCTTGAAGAAGTTCCAGTTTCCTTCGAGAGACATACCCTTTCCCTTTCTTTTCGCATTCTTTCTCAATCTCATCTAGATTGAGCTCCCCCAATTCCATTTCCTCGTCTCCATCTTCTTCCATTGCCTCCATTTGATTTCCCGAATCCTGGCAATGCTCAACTTCCTCTACAATACCCTCCATCTGTTTTGATTTTGATTCTCGCTTATTCTTTCTGGTTTCCTCCTCTTCACGTTGTTCTTCCAAGATTTGGAAGGGGTTGGTGGTTGCAATCCCTATACCATGATCCTCCTTAACATTCTTGTTTTGTCTCGTCGGTCTGTTTCTTCGCTTATTCCGAACCTGCGTAAACCCTTCCTTGTCAGCTTCCCCAACCAAGCCATTCTTAGAGGGAGAAGTAGACAACCCCAACTGGGGGCAATTTCGACTAAGGTGCCCATATTCATGGCACCGACGACAACGAAACAGAACTTGCTCGTAGTCCAAAGGATGAATCCATTCCTCATCCTCCCAGTTTAGACTGATTGCTTTCGGCAGCTCTTTCAACGAGTCCATGTAGACACATATACAGGCATAAGCAGTATACCTTGGTTGTTTAGTCTGCTCAGTAACTTTTATGAATTCTCCAATAGTATTGTCGATATGTTGCAAAATTTCCAGATCCCAATATTCACATGGCGGGGAGAATAACTGGATCCATACCGGGGCAACTGCACATTCTTCATTTCAGGATTGAACCTTTCTTTCTAGGGCCTAAGGTATAGTCCAACCGAGAAGAAGAAATAAGGTCCTCCCTCCAGAATTCTATCTCGATCCTCAATGTTGAAGAAAATAATGGTGAAAAAACCCTTGGCACCCAATTGCAGGTCATAGTTCCCTTTAGGGTTCCATGTAGTTTTGATCCATCGCACCAGATCCCGTTCTCTAGGCCATACCCCTACAAATTTTCCTATTAGGGATTTTTCATGCCATTGTTCTATCTGTTCTCGGATCTTTTCAGATTTGATCTGCATAGCCGAAATATTTAGGGATTTGGGGAAGCAGCCGCCCAGCCCCATCCTGCGCTTGGATCCTTTCTCGGCATCACTTGGTTTGACACTAATATTTCATGTCGATCCGCCTTCTGGCTGCGAGTTCATGGGGTTCCTAGTCCCCATTTCAAGCTGCCTGGGGGGAGGGCCCCCACCTAGATCCGCCAGAACGGCCAGAGCGTTGACGTCAACAAGCCTGCCACTACCAGGCCCAGCACATAGGAGAGCAGAGCACCACCGCTCAATGACCACTGCTACTAGGGTTTCAGAAAAACCTAATTCGCCCCATTCCCCAATCTCGAGACCTCCCTACAATAAGATCAATTCAACAAAGAAGATCCATTAAATTGGCTTTGTAAGAGCAATTTTCCACCCAACCATAGGAATTATATCCAACATATATTATTTATGCTAAGAGGCCACCCCCAAGCTTGGTTATGAGGCCACTAGAGAAAATGACACATCTATAGGCTTCTCTCTCATCCCATGACCCATTCTGCTCTCTATGCTTAGCCAAATGCTTATGCAGATCTCTACAGGAACCTCACTCAACCATCGCATCCATGAAAAATTTTAGGGGCTAATCTTATCCCATAGGATAAATTTAGGGATTTTAAATTTTTAATGGCCTAATTTTTTATTAAACACCCATTAGTTATGATTATCCCACATTTTATTTATTTGTTTTTAAAGAATAGAAGGTTGGCCCCATCGAATTTAAAAAGAGCCATGATAAAACAACGTAGCCCCTCTAAAAATGGATTTAAACATTTGTTTGCCCACGAAAATCACTAGGAAGCTCCCATTCGCCCATGATTTCCATAAATGACAGTTGATATGGGCTCTTTCATCTTCTATCTCATGAAAATTGAAGTCCAAGTTACATTCCTCCAAATTTGATGGGTTGAATCTCGTTTTGTAAGTTGCTTAATGTCCACATGAGAAGGGATATTGATATTTACTATCAGGTCTTATAGTGGCCCATTTGCATCTATGAGAGTTCTGAATCCCATTACCTCATATCCAAAGTTTCCCCAAGAAACATGGGGATTGTGAAGCTTGCGATCGACGATGCGGCAATAACGTTTTTGTGGATGTTTGGGGCATCATGAATGGGGGTTGGAACTTCATTCATAGCCGCATATTTCCACATGCAGGGGGGAATGAGGTTGCTTATAACCATTCCCATTTTGTCTCTACTTGTGTTTATGTTCTCCTTTCTGGGACAAGCCATGGGTGGAGCAACCTAGAATCCCATTGTCTTTGTTGCTTCTTTTGCTTTGGGCGTTGTTAGGTATTTTAACATGTTTCTTATTTTGTTTATTGAATTTTATGGTTCTCAAAGGATTTTTGTAAGGTTGACATTTCATTTTGTAGTTGGTTAGTCTAATGTTGTGGCGTGAATGTTTATCTTTTAGATTTATCTCCTATTTAGTATTTTTTGTATATGTTTTCCTATTACTATCTATGGTTTTATACTTTATCAAAAAATTCACCAAGACTTCACAATATTTTATAATTTAGTAAAAGATTTGCCAAGAATATACGAGGTTTTATAATTTATTCAAATATTTGCCAATATTTTACAAGGTTTTTTAAATTAATGAAATGTTTGTCAAGATTTTACAAGATTATATAATTCAATGAGAGATTCGCCAAAAAATTATATATACATAATATAACATTGATAAAATAGCCTTCATATTTTCCTATATATCATGAGGATTCGCCCATTTATTATACATAGAAATTTAGGGGGGTTCTTAAAATTTTCCTTGATCGCAGTCTTGGCTCCAACAATACCTGCCCCACACAACGCCCTTCTAGGATTAGTCATCCCCTTCACTGATCCACGACTCTCTCAGGAGATCCATCTTTCCAGGTGCTTACCATTGTGTGCATAAAAGGAGTCCAGCCTGCTATATGATATTGGAGAACCTTCTATAGCCTTAATTCATGGCTTCTCAAGCTTGCAAAAGTAACTCAAAGCGAGAAGGTTTTTATCTTTCCCAACTTCAATGCTCACCTATAAACATCTCTTTTCCCTTCAAATTTACAGCTATATTTCCAAATTCGAATTTTCTGGGTAATACACAATATGGTAATTAGTAATGCTATGAATAGCATGAAGGAGAGAGCTCTCTGTGTAGTGCAAAAAACGGCATTAGTAGAAAATGAGTGATTGACTCCAAAGGATAGAGGGAATGGTGACAAGATAGCTGACATAGCTTCTGACTATAGAATAAAGGACCCTTACAACTATCATAGAAGTATATTCATCCTTTCTTCCATAACGACATGAGAGGAATTTCCCCACCAACCTCATACTTGCATTCAATGATTGGATTTAATAGTCAAAAGGAAGAAATTGGCTCACTTAAATAACATGGTAGCAATTAGATGATTTCTAAGGTTGACACTTGGAATTAAAGGATTGAATCTCCCATAGGCCCTCCTCCCTCTCTAAAAATTTAAAGGAATGTGCTAAACCCTCATTCAGACATTTCTTCAAACACTTTGCTCCATAAATGATTTAATGCTACTCTGAGTTATTTAGGATCAGAAATAACTTGAACAAGAAATACTTCAATGAAACAAACTCATAAATACTGTAGATTGTGAACACAGAAATTTAGGGCCAAGCCTAGGGAAAAACTTCACAAGAGAAAACCCAGAGAAATGTCTTTTATCAATGAGAGCAGAAACTGGAATTTCTCACAACTCAGAAATTGATCTTCCTTCAGCAAGAAAAATTATAAATGCAAGTAAACCAAACTTATCTCAGCAAAATTTCAGACTGTTGTATGGAAAGGTACGGAATGCCTCGATATTTGTTCCAACAGTTGACTGTACGGACTGTACGACCTTCTGGATGTTGTACACACAGGTACGGACTGCCTCGAAAACTATTCCAGCGTAGGTATGTACGGACTATACAATTACAATGCCTCGATTTTTGTGCCAGCAATGGTCTGTACGGACTATTCAAAATCTGTCTTGGAAACCGTGCAAATGTTTTTCTTGGGAACTGTGCTCTCGAAAATATGAAATGACTTCTTTCTCTCACTCTCACTTCTCTCTTGATCTCTTACTGTGTTTTGGCTCTCTTCCCAATGTGCATTATATAGATGTTTTTATCCTCCTTGAAACCCTAACTGACTCAAACTAACTTTTGAATGATTAAGATCACTTTTGATCTAAGGGTTTACATTTAATGCACATTAAATGTCATTTTTAATCATTTAATGCACAAAATACATTTAATAAAATCATCTCACTTTTAAAATATAAAGTCACTTTTTATATTTCAAAAATACAGTTCTTAAGAAAGACAACTTATGTCCCCACCATGGTAAACACAAAAACATGGAAAAGGACATTTCTCATTACAAATTTCAACACTCCCTCTTAATGAGGGAGGTCCCAACACAATCACCTTGACCATTGTCAAGAGCTTCTACTAAATATGGAAGCTGATGTCGGAACAAAACTGGATCCTGCTCATTTTCTCTATGCTAGCTGAGTCTTCCACTAGTACAGCTCTCCCCATCTGAAGGCACCATCTGTGCATCTGCTTCATTTTCAAACTCTAATTCGGATAGCCATCCACCTGAACTTGAAAGTATTACCTCTCCATGAAGAGAGTAAAGTTATCTCTTCTATTCCCAAGTAGAATAGTATCATCTGAGTTTTTTGTCCGGTACAGAAACACATTTCCTCTTTTGATGAAAACTCCATACCCTTCATCCTCCAATGATGATATAGAAATTATGTTGGCTTTCATGCCTGGGACAAACAATACTCTATTTACTTCAAGAACCTCTCCAAACCCTAGTTGGAATTTCACAGTTCCAACTCCTCTGATTTCTGCCTGAGTTCTTCCAATACTTGTTTCAACAAGCTGTCCTAGGGCTATTTCTTCTATCCTCTGAAAACTTCCATATTTCCCCGTCATATGGTTTGTTGATCCACTATCAACTACCCACATGTCATGAAAATCTATAGTGCTACCTACACTAGTTTGTACTGAAATTAAAGAGAATTCTTGTTCAAACTGGGATGCAAAATCTCCCATTTCTGCTAATGGTGCTCCCTCTTTTTCTTCATTCCCTTTTCTTTTTGGACACTGACTAGCATAATGACCATTTTTATTGCAATTAAAGCAACGTACCTTACTGAGGTCTTTTTCTTTCTTCTTCCACTTTCCTTTACGTTTAGTTGCAAGAGTAACATTGTCTTCATTGTTCTGAGTGCCATTTTGGAATGTCTCCTCCAGGGACTCTTCTTGAACAAATTCATCCCATAGCCTTGTCCAATCTGGAAGCCTTTCCCTGGTAACTACTCCTCGCACAAAAGTGTGCCAATTTGCAGCGAAGAGCATACCTCACTAGCTCTTCATCATCTACTTTCTCACCTGCAACTCCCAACTCATCTCTTACTTGAGTGATTTTAGTGAGATAAGAAGATACAGTATCAGTATCTGTCATCTTGGTGTTCCTCATCTTCTCTCTGAGAACCATCTTCATGTTCTAGTTCTTACTTTGATACAAGGTACATAAAGCTATCCACATTTCAAATGCATATGTCGTACCAGTGACATGAGGGATCACATGGTCCTTGATAGAGTCCAAAAAGAACCTCTAAGCTTTAATATACTTCTTATCAAAGTCATATTTCTGTGTGGGATCCGTAGGAACTGTTATTGTAGCAGAAGCTCCAACAACATTCCACAATCCTTGCTCTTTGAGCAATATCGTCATACGGTCCTTCCATGGATTGAAATTGCCAGCTCCATCCAGCCTATCCTCGTACCTTAATCCTGTTGAGGCCATGACTCTTGAACTGATAATATTTGAGTAAGTCTAACTTGCCTTGACCACCTGTCTTTTTCAAGAAATCACTAACTTCACAATCTAACAGAGCCAAGCTATGATACCATGTAAAAATTTAAAGGAATGTGCTAAACCCTCATTCATACATTTATTCAAACACTTTGCTCCATAAATGATTTAATGCTACTCTGAGTTATTTAGGATCAAAAATAACTTGAACAAGAAACACTTCAATGAAACAAACTCATAAATACTGTAGATTGTGAACATAGAATTTCAGGGCCAAGCCCAGGGCAAAACCTCACAAGAGGAAAACCCATAGAAATGTATTTTATTAATGAGAGTAGAAATTGGAATTTCTCACAACTCAGAAATTCATCTTCCTTCAGCAAGAAAAATTATAAATGCAATTAAACCAAACTTATCTCAGCAAAATCTCATACTGGACAAGTATGGATTGCCTTGATATATGTGCCAGCGGTTGACTGTACAGATTGTACGGCATTCTAAATGTTGTACAAACAGATACGGACTGCCTCGAAAACTGTGTCAAGCTTCCTCGAAATCTGTGCAAACAGAAACAGTATGGATTGCCTCAAAAATTTTGTGATGGCACCAATATCAGCAATCCACTCCATAAGACTTTTTGTTATAAACAATCATTTCACAATTTTCAGACTAGGCTCACCATACACATTCAATATAAAAATATAAATTCATGAGGAGCACTTATTCTCTCTCTTCCATTCATTCTCTTCCATTCATTATCTCTCAACAACTAGCACATTAATCAATTCTTCTTCATAAAATAATTCCACTCATTTGCCTTAAATCCTTAATGCCATACTTATTCTCATCTCATATCAATTGAACATGAATGGCATACCTCCTTTTGTTATCAACGGATTTACACTTGCGTGAGTTCTGGAAATAATTTCATAAGAAGACAACGCTACAGCTTTAACCTTATTCCAATCGTCCAATGCACTCATAAGATTGGCATCGAATTCCCTTAAAAAAAACAAAAAAAATCGGTTTCCTTTATTAAAACAAAACAATTATCATTTGAAAACTGAGGCGATCTTAAGCAATTTCTGGACAACTAGAAACTGAACACCTACAAATTCTTCCCGCAGAAGCCATCCAATATATTTAAATGGTGATCCACATCACCAATTCCATTCCAAACAAAATAAAATGCCCAAATTTTACAAAGGCGCAGATCCGACTAATGCATTTACTACAAAGACATGAAGAGAAAACTTTTGACTTCAATTTGGAAACTTTGAAATGTAAATCTATCATCTCTCAGAGTTTGAAATACAAACACAGATCGATTACTCAGAAAACAGACGCCACAGTTCCGTTCTCTGTCTGCTCAAGAAAACAATCCAGTTTCGAGCTTCCCTCTTTTGATCCTTCGACCAAATCAACCCCTATCGACCTTCCCAGCTGTGTTTTTTTACAATGAACTCTGTTTGGGTTTAATACATAAACAAGTTGGTTTCATATCCATGTGAATAGGATCACACCTAACCAACCTATGACTCATCTACCTAATTCCTATGATTCAGGCTAAGAAATATCAACTGTCTCTAACTAATCTTATCCATTACATAGAGGGATCGGTGATCCATTATTCAAAACAAACTTCTAATTGATTTAAAAGCAGAAAATACAAGAGATTCAATCTCTTCTAGAAAGTTCCAATCTGACTCATCAAAGTTTATTGATGTCTTTTTCACTCAACCTATGCTCCTGCATCAGGCTTCCCACCTTGAAATTATTCATGGGCTCATGTCCATGAGTCACCTCTCTGTTGTTTTTCTATAGCATTTCAGCAGACTTCCAAGGCCTTTTTCTGAGCAGCTTCCTCTTCTTAAACAGTCATTTCAGCCAAGCTTTTATGTCTGTAATAGATTCATTGATTCCTCTATCAGCTGGTTTTCATATTATGTCTCTACAAAACAGTTATGTTCACCATTTACTTCCTTCATTTGAACTGCAATTAAACAGACCATCTTCCCTGTCACAAAAACAAACACAATGTCATAAAAATTTCTGACAACCAAGAATTCCTTGAATGAATTCTTTGGCCATTCTCCTCCTTGCTTGCTTATGTTATACTCTCTGCCACATCACTTCCCTTTATAATTTCTCCAAGCATACTCCCTTTACCTTCCTTCATGACTACATTCTGTTGTGCTTTCTCCATCATTGCATAACCTGTATTTGAATAACTCTGTTGATATGTCCTCTCTATCAACCAGTCATTGTGCATTTCCTTAGTCATATGTATCTCAAAATCAGTTAATGAACTTGCCTGAGAAATTACATTTACCTTTGTTTCTTCCATGCTTGAATACTTCAAGAACTCCTTGTCATTCAACATCAACAATTGATTTCTATCATTGACTTCTTCCTTATGACCTTTTAATGGATGAAGACTGTGCATTTTTCCATTCACTTCAAAGAATAAACATTCTTTTTCCCCTCATGCACTGCATTTCGGTCATATTACCAAGGCCTACCTAATAAAATATGACAAGCATCCATACCAATTATGTAACACTTTACCTTATCCTGATAATTCCCAATCTGGAATTCCACTCGGCACTACTCATCAACCAGCACTTGATGACCCTTTTGCAGCCATGAAAATCTGTGCGGGTTTGGATGTACTGTCCTCTTCAAATTCAATTTATCCACCATCTTTGTAGACACTAAATTGTCAGTACTTCCACTATCTATAATCAACTTACAGCACTTACCTTTTACCTTACAAGCTGTCTTGAATAAGCTCCTCCTTTGGATTGATCCACCAGCATCCTCATCTACTTTCCTCGGTATCAAGGCCTCTCCTTCTTCTAGAAAATTCTCGGCCACTTCTACTGCTTTTGGAGATTCAACTTCAGCTAGTACCACTTGTGCTCCTCTCTGTCTCACAACAATCTCTGGACAATCCCAAGACATATGACCCAATTGAACACATGTATAACATCTTACTTGTCCACCTCTGCCTCTGCCTCTTCCTCTTGAAGCAAATCTTCCTCCTCGGTTATCACTGGATCTATCAGGCTGTGCTTGCTGACTTGAACTTATAGCTTCTCCTTTTTTTCTGTTGCTCCTTTCCTCCAGAGCCTCTTACCTTTGTTCTTTGACTATGTTTCCTCATCAACTTCTCTTCATACTTTAATGCAACCTGATGCTTCTTCAACAGATCTCAATGACAACAAACTTAGTTCATCCTGAATATCAAACCTCAAGACATTCACATACCTGGAAACTCTCTCAGGTGTATCCTCTATGTGACCTGATCTAATATTCACTTTATAGAACTCTTCTGTGAATTCCCTGACACTCATCATCTTTTGTTTAAGATTCTGCATTTTCCTAAACAAAATCAACTGGTAATATTTAGGAAGGAAATTACCTTTTAGCTTGGCAGTCATTCTGCTCCAACTGTTGATCTTGGCTTTGTGCTTCAAGACCCTTTCCTCTTGCACTCCATCCCACCACAAAGATGCATACCCTCTCAATTTCGTGACAGCAAAGCTCACTTGCTTGTCCTCCTTCACCTCAGCATAGTCAAAGTGCTTGTTCAAGGCATTGATCCAGTCAATCAGCTCCTCTGGGTCCAAACTTCCATTGTAAATGGGTACCTCAGCCTTTGAACTAGAACCTGCACCAAAGATTGACTTCAGTAATCTTACCTATGGAGTTTCAGCAATTGTTTCCTCTTCCTCTTCAGCTGGTATTTCTTCTTCACTTGTTCCCCCGGTGTGCTCTCGATGTATGGCAGTCTCCAAGGCTTCAATCCTTTCTCTCAGAGTTCTTATCTCTTCTCTCAACTCTGCATTAGCAATAGGTTGACCTCTCCTTCCACGACCTCTTCCAACCCTGACATCCATTTCCTGGCACAACAATTCGCCTCCGGATACCACCTACCACCTTCCACCTTCTTGTCAGTAGCAACATGTCCTGTTTCTGTTAGCAATTTAGGAGTAAAAACAATTATGCCTTCCATGCAAGAAAAGAAAGCTCATACTCTAACAGATTTAACCAATTTCAGAAACAAACCTGCTCTGATACCAAAATTGATGGCACCCACATTCAAATTGGTGCCAATATTAGCAATCCACTCCATAAGACTCTTTGTTATAAACAATCATTTCACAATTTTCAGACTAGGCTCACCATACACATTCAATATAAAAATATAAATTCATGAGGAGCACTTATTCTCTCTCCTTCCGTTCATTATCTCTCAACAACTAGCACATTAATCAATTCTTCATCATTCATACCTCCCTTTGCTATCAACGCTACAGATTTAACCTTAGTCCAATGCACTCATAAGATTGGCATTGAATTCCCTTTTTTTTTAAAGAATCGGTTTCCTTTATTAAAACAAAACAATTACCATTTCAAAACTGAGGCGATCTTAAGCAATTTCTGGACAACTAGAAACTGAACACTGACAAATTCTTCCCGCAGAAGCTATCCAATATATTTAAATGGTGATCCACATCACCAATTCCATTCCAAACAAAATAAAATGCCCAAATCTTACAAAGGCGCAGATCCGACTAATGCATTTACTACAAAGACATCAAGAGAAAACTTTTGACTTCAATTGGGAAACTTTGAAATGTAAATCTATCATCTCTCAGAGTTTGAAATACAAACACAGATAGATTACTCAGAAAACAGATGCCACAGTTCAGTTCTGTTCTCTGTCTGCTCAAGAAAACAATCCAGTTTCAAGCTTCCCTCTTTTGATCCTTCGACCAAATCAACCCCTATCGACCTTCCCAGCTGCTTTTTTTTACAATGAACTCTGTTTGGGTTTAATACATAAACAAGTGGGTTTCATATCCATGAGAATAGGATCACACCTAACCAACCTATGACTCATCTACCTAATTCCTATGATTCAGGCTAAGAAATATCAACTGTCTCTAACTAATCTTATCCATTACATAGAGGGATCCGTGATCCATTATTCAAAACTAACTTCTAATTGATTTAAAAGCAGAAAATACAAGTGATTCAATCTCTCCTAGAAAGTTCCAATCTGACTCATCAAAGTTTATTGATGTCTTTTTCACTCAGCCTATGCTCCTGCATCACTGTGCCAGCAGAGGTCTGTACGGACTGTACAATTACAGTGCCTCAATTTCTGTGCCAGCAATGTTATGTACGACTGTTCAGAATCTGTCTTGGAAACCGTGCAAATGTTTTTCTTGGGAACTATGCTCTCACAAATCTGAAATGACTTCTTTCTCTCACTCTCACTTCTCTCTTGATCTCTTACTGTGTTTTGACTCTCTTCCCAAAGTGCATTATATAGATGTATTTATCCTCCTCTCTTCCCAAAGTGCATTATATAGATGTATTTATCCTCCTTGAAACCCTAACTAACTCAAACTAACTTTCACTTTTAATCTAAGGGTTTACATTTAATGCACATTAAATATCATTTTTAATCATTTAATGCACAAAATACATTTAATAAAATTATCTCACTTTTAAAATATAAAGTGACTTTTTATATTTCAAAAATACATTCCCTAGGAAAGACAACTTATGTCCCCACCATGGTAAACACACAAAAACATGGAAAAATGACCTTTCTCATTACAAATTTCAACACCCTCTTCCCCTCTAGTGGAATCATAGCCCCTCTAGTGCTCTTTACACAGCCATCTCGAACCATTTTATTATTTTCCAACATAATATTTACATATATTTTGAGTTAGCATGAAAAGCCAACCATACGGTCCAATTAAAAATATTTACATCATACATGCCTAGCCATTCACTAGTCTGGATTTGGCCTTGAGCTCCGCACTAGGAATCCATAATAACATATTTACATCATTTACAGAATTTTGATTCAATACAGTCCAAGCCAAAACTAGGGGTATTGCAATTTTCCTTGAAAGGGTTGAAATTTTTGGGAATAAATTTCTATTTGCACTTGAGAAATTTTTAACTTGTCTTGGTGGATTGTTGGTATCTTGGTGGATATGTTTCAAACTATTGTAGGAAGGATGGTAAGTTGCAACCAAGGTAATATGATATTTTTCTAAGTAATTTTAGCTTAATTAGCGTTTGAATTAAATGTGTTCTTCCTTCTCTCCCTAGTTGAATTATCTTTGCTTGGATAAATTTTAAATAATGGATTTAATTTTACTTGGCTAATAAGTGTGTGTGTGTGTGTGATTGTGCTTACCTCCCATGCCTTAAGATCAAGGTGATTGAGTTGCATTGGGGTTTCAAGGATATCTTGGAAGTAGCCATACGATTGGACTAGGTGGCCTTCCCTTCGGTGGATCTTGACAATTTTACCCTATCTCTTACATGTTCCTTGACTCCATTATTTCCCAACTATTCCAACTTGGCACTAGAATACTCCTCTCTTATTTTGCAAATTTTTAATTTTTTTTCCAAATTTTTCTTCCATCTAATTTCTGAATTTTCTTATTTTCGAATTTTTGCAAGTGCTTGAAAAATTTTAATGGAAGAAGCTTTCTGAAATGGGGAAAATATCTTAATTTTTCTTCAAACCCTAAAATATAATCTCCCATTTTTAAATACCAGCAAATTTGTAATGCTTCTTGTTAATTTGAGGGTTTCCAAGTATCTTTCTTTCACAAGTAAATTTTTATTTTGATTATCTTACATGCTTGCCTCTGTTGATTTAAAATTCCCTGAGCCTTATACATGGATGGCAATTCATGTAAGTTCACTATGGCTTAGTCATACTTAGATTTATACTCTGGAATTTTCTTAATAATTTGTCTCATAATAATTCAAATCATTCCTTTTATCACTAAGGTGTTTGAGGGTTCCAATGTTAAAGGTTTCATAGCTATTGTTTTCACAGAAACCCTAAACGAACCCCTATACAGGCCTCCTTTGTAGCAGCAAATCAATGGATAGATACCAAATCGACCCCCTTCAATTAGATTGTTGCAACTTAATATCAATTTGTTGAAGGGTTTGTAGGTTAGATAATGTCTACAAATTTGGTGGTTTTCGGATCTTCCCTAAACGCCCTTCAAAATTGACCTTACCTCTAGCAATTAACTCATAAGTTGTTGGCATTTCAAGCTCATCAAGGAGCCTATTCAGCCCTCCCTCTAAACATTATACTGACTTTCAATTCAACCTCCTACTCCACATAGCATTCACTTATCTTAATAGTAAGAAATCAGCATTGAAGGCTACACAAGTAATATCATCTTGTAATTAACCTATTCTGCCCTATTGAGATAGTCATATCACAAATACGAATTCGGCCCTCATTGTTAATTCATTTTTTTGTTGTAGTCTTAGAGCACAGAGCTATCCTCATAAACGTTAAATCATATTGAATCAACAGGTTTCATCTGAGTTCATTTTGGTATATTAAAGGATTGTTTACAAAATCCTACTCGGCCTTCCTTCTTCTCAAGTTGTTAGTGTCATTTCAACCTTTTATTGGCTTGCAAGTACAATACTATTGATGACATTGCATATTTCTTTATGGTACATCTTTTAATGTTATATGAATGACATGGTATATTGGTTTTTATTAATCATTGGAATAGATAGTTGGGATCTCGTTATTTGGGTAGAAGACGTGTATAGAGTGTCTATAAAAATATCAGAAAATATCTGTCAGTTAGCATTTAAATCTGTGACTGGGGAACAATTGGTTCAATAGCCTGTGTTGAAAGTGCAGACAAAGGTTTTCTAGATAGATGGATCCCATGTTGGCCACCACTATTACTGACTATGGCACCCCATGCAAGTAGCATTGCACTAAATTATCTTTGATCATGGACTTGGACCCCATGTATCATTGAGTATATCGGGGACCCCCTTAGGAAACCTAAGATTTGTCTATATCAAGCCTGGGATTTGGGGAAAACCAAATTTGTTGCTCATGTTTATCGTTATGAATTTTTTTCATCAATGTATATATATATTCTGAATGTTTATATATCTTCATTGTATCATGTTCATGTTTATAATGATGTACTATATTTCTTATTGCAATGATGTTATTGTGATGATTATGGTTAATGGTGCACGTGCTTATATTTGAACACTAATAATAATAAATCACCTTTAGCCTAGAGTGTGTCTAGTCTTCACCCCTTATTATCCCTTAGACACCTCCCTAAAAATCAGTGATAGGTGTATATTTCAAGTTGTCCTAGGATAGCCTCAAGCAAAAGCTTGGCCAAGGTCTCCCCCTTGGATATTCTAGACTCGCTCATTGTAAGGTCTAGGAAGCAAAAAGTGATGAACTCCCTCCAATAGTGACATGTTGGGTTGGGAGTCCATAGTTGTGTCAAGTTAGCATCCGATTAGCTTGTCCATCTTCTTGGTTGCTAAGTTGTGCATCAACAGGTGCCTACCACTCACTATAGGTGTTTGAAACACTAAATATCAACATACACCAAGGTAGACATAAGGATAGCCCAACGCTCAACTCAAGAAGTCACACCCTCAACCAATATCGATGTACAAGTTTTAAGCAGAGGATTTATAATCATAGTGGAAAATACCTTTCACGTAGAGATAAAGTGGACCATTGAAATACCCTCATTCATGCTAGTCTACACACCAGCACATAGCTTTGGAAGAGGGTTCATGCAGTGTTTGAGAGAACCATGCATTCACGCATATGAAACTTCGCACACTTCCAAGAGGTACCCACAATCCAGAGGTGGTGGGTTTCCATGCAATACACTTCATGTAGAAATGAAGGATCAAGGTCATATATCATGGGGCGTAGAGAATTCATATAGCTCCACACAATTGCAATAGCTCTCACACAGAGAGGAAGGGAAACACCCACACAAAGAGGAGTCACACAAAAATGGAGGATGGTAGAGGAGAGGATACGCTTGATTATAGGAAGAGTGAGGACAGGTTGTGTGTAGAGATGAAACGTTAGAGGCATTAGGGTTTTCTCACTAGCACATAGATGAAACTTGCAAATGGGCAAATTTGACATATTAGAGACAGAGCTGATGAGAAGAACTAGCACAACAGGGAATATGGCAGAGTGTGTTGATGTATATGTAACTTCGGAATGTATTTCATATATGTTGTATGTACTCCTATAGAGATGGTATTATTCCTCTATACGGAAGTGTCGTCATTTATATTGTAAATGTCGTAACTTATACTTGATGGGTTATTAGACCACCTTGTTGGGGTCGGCCCTGTATAAGTCATGTGGGTCAAAGGGTTATTAGACCACTCTATTGGGGGTCGGCCATGTGGGTCAAAGGGTTATTAGACCACCCTATTGGGGGTCGGCCCAATCAGCATTATGTTATGTGGTTAAGTTCGAGCCTACATGATTTATGTAAAAGGCAAGTCAAGTCAAGTATAAATAGAGTGCGGGAGGCACTCTATTTGTTCACTCACTTCTCACTCATGCACTCAAGGAGGAGTGGCGCACTTATGGAGGAGGAGGATCTGCTGCTAGGATATGTCTATCTCTTATGGTTGGGTTGTATCATTGCTCTATCTATCTCTGAGGAAGTTATTAGGGTTTTTCACCTTTATGGTTTTCCCCAAGTAAATCTTTGTGTCTCTTGTGTGCTTGCATTATTGTCTCCATGATTGATATGCTGTAGATATGCTGTACATGTTCTCTCAGTTAAGATCCTAGATCAGATTGAAGTAAATTCTGAAAATTTTAACAGAGTGAAGAAATATGCCAATCTAGAAAGAAACTAACAGGACAAGAGTTATGGCAAAGCCCAACTCTGATACCACTTGATGGTATAACTCCAACATGGATTGAATTTAATTGAGCGTAAGTGCCTTATTAATACATGAGGGATGTGACCTTTGGTTTCCATCTTCCAACGGTGTGTTACTCATCCTTAGTGACTCTTCGCCTTATTTTTAATAACCGAAACTAAGTATTTACAACATTTACATGAAACCATAATCCTTGCAAATTAGTTTTCCAGCACTGTTAACACATTTGATTGTCGAGGAATTTCAGGATATGGGATGTGTTGGACTTACAACTGATTCACTCCTCACCAAGATTTTCTCTCATAGGTTTTGGGTTCACTTCAGTGAACACTTGGAGGATATATGGCTCGGTGAGTTTTCCATATTTGGTTTTCAACATCCACTTTTTGTGGGGTTTTCCAAGCAAACCTTTCTCAACACTCATGGAATTTCAAACTATGAATATCAGATTGAAGACTTGGATATGTTATCAACTTTTACACTAGTATTTATTGCTAGTTGGTGGACTTGCACAGACTTATGATTCAAGAGAGGATTGTACGCAATATTACTCATAATCATTAAGTCTTAAACAACCTTAATATTATCTTGAGTTGTATTCATGATTAGTTCTATCAACCATTAAAGGTGGTTATTGGGTATTGTATTATCAATGTACTTTATTGGTGAATACAACATTGATTTGGTTCTTGTCTTTTTTCGCCATCTCCTTGTTTTTTTGTTATTCTTGATCTTCTTCCTCCTTGTTATTTACATCATTTATAATAGCAAACTAAAATTAATTATGGAATTTTTATGGGCATCTAGCATCTTGAAATTTCCAATTTTCATTGTTTAATTTTTTATTTTTTACTATTTACTGAATTTCGGAAATTTTTGAGTTATCTTGCTTTAGTACAAAAAAACAATCGCATTCTAAAGTAAAGATTTTCTAGTGTACATTTGGTTAATATTTTTTTTAACCATGGGAACAGCAACCTCCCAAGGGTATATCCAACAGCCCGCAAGCCAGATATACCAGTAACTTGTGACTCAGTAGGGGCCGAAACGTCCTGAAACCCACCGGGGTGAGCCTCTATCCCAGGGGTCGCCTACCCTTCGAGCCTTGTCACAACGGGCCAATGAGCAACCCTACCCCCCGTCGATTGTGAACCTGTCACCTCCACGGAGATAACACATGTTCTTAACCATTAGACTCACTTGAATCATAGCTTCATTTTCTATTAAGCACATCTATATTTGCTAAGTGGTTCACTCTTAAATCTAGAAATAACATGTGCAATATTATTTTTAATGTAATTACTCTCTTTTTGCACATCTCTTGATATTTTTCATGTGTTTGGATAATTTAATCATGGATAAATGGGATGTTTTTGTCTAAACTTTTCATTGAAGCATTGGTATTAATCATTGATCTGATTCCACATTTGGAGAAGTGATTTGCATCACTTCAAGATATCTAGAATTTCATCTAAATCAATCTTACACCTTGAGTGACACCTTGCTTTAGAAAATATTCTCAAGCAAAGCCTCACCCTTGGGCCATAACTTCATATAATATAAGGCATTAATTGGGCAACGTATTCCACCTTTAATTTCAGATTATTTTTAATGTAATTACTTTCTTTTTGCACATCTCTTCATATTTTTCATGTGTTTGGATACTTTAATCATGGATAAATGAGATGTTTTTGTCTAAACTTTTCATCATATTTTTCATGTGTTTGGATAATTTAATGATGGATAAATGGGATGTTTTTGTCTAAACTTTTCATTGAAGCATTGGTTTTAATCATTGATCTGATTCCACATTTGGAGAAGTGATTTGCATCACTTCAAGATATATAGAATTTCATCTAAATCAATCTTACACCTTGAGTGACACCTTGCTTTAGAAAATATTCTCAAGCAAAGCCTCACCCTTGGGCCATAACTTTATATAATATAAGGCATTAATTGGGCAACGTATTCCACCTTTAATTTCAGCTTTGGGATGTGTTTATATTGCAGCAAATGAACCCATTGTTTAACCACATTTGGCATTGATCTATTGTGAATTTATTTTTCCAATGAATCTTTTAATTTTCATAGTTGATTATCTAAATGTACATGATTTTATTTAAATGATGTCTTGAGTATTTCTTGTAAGTGTTTAATTTATTTGGTACCGCTAATCTTACATGTTAAAGCACTATTTAGGGAAATTAACTTTGGTCAAATCGCACACATTTTCTCTTAAGTAAGTTACATTCAGTCCCCTTAGCTGTCTTCAGTAAGTTACATTCAGTCCCCTTAGCTCTCTTCGATAAATCCACATCTAATCAACTCCAGGGAAACCCCCCTTAAGCTTGAGAGTTGGTCAAAAGTGAGGGAAGTTAGCACTAAGGCGACGGTGGTGCTTTTTTCCAAAGTTGCTCATTGATAGCACTAATGGATTGAGACTTTTCCACTCAAGTGCTAAATCAAGCTGTAACACTCATAATATTGATCCATAAAGGAGGAATATAATAAAGTTTTCCATTCAGGCCCACTGTCAGCAACATTCATGACACAAGACTATCTTAGCTAATATGAGCACGTTCCCTAACCATATGATGAATATCAATGATTAAGCAAAAGAGATAAAAGGGGCACAGTCCTATAGAGAAAAACATATTGCAAGCATGCCAATGAGCTGGAAAAAAGGTTCCAATCACAAGCAGGCATTTCTTCCTTCTGTCTGTCACCCATGTAGGACTTCATATTGCAACAGAACAATATGACCCATATGCAGTTTTCTTCTCAGAGTCGGGAAAATTTAACCGCTATACTGAACAAATTTAAATCGTGTCTATGAAGCATTTGTATTTACACTAGTTATAAAAAGATACATACTTGAATCTAGAGAAAGCCAGTAGCTGCAAACATTACCTAAGAAACCTCTAGAGAATAATTGTAGCATGTCTCTGCATATTTACAACTGATAAAAGAAATATATTACTGCCCAACTAAAATATGGTATATGACCTGTGAAGGCCTATACAGCTATGGTATTGTCTTTCATGCAGTACTAATCTATTTTTAGTAGTTACATTTCATAGACAAATTGCATTCCGAACTCCCCTGGATCTCAATCACTAGGAACAATATTCACACAATAGTGTCACAAATTACAAGCCAAGTTATAAACTTTTACCCTGTCAAAAGCAATGTGATTACTACGAAAACATGGAAATTGCATTGCATTTTTTTCTACACCCTTTTAACATGACAATTGTCATCTAAAGGAAACCAATTAACATTGACACAGGTCATGATCAATGTGATCTGTAAACAGTACGCCTATGGCCCATCCATCTCACCAGCACAGATCCTTTCCTGCAGAATTATAGTATAATGTCTCTGCAATTCATTGTCAGTTTGAGATCAAGCTTCTTCGTTCCGAATTCATTACCATGAATGGATCTCTCTATTCAGATTTGGTTTGTTTGCTTGTAATGCCAAGATTGATGCCAACTACGAAAGCAAATACTCTTAAGGCCAATTCGCCAGCAAATAACATACTCTGCTACTTAAATGTTCAAACCCAGCTCTCTAATTATGTTAAGCAAGCTTAATAACACACCCTCTATATTTTTTTAAATGCTCACACTCAAATAGTCATACATCTACCCTTTAACATCCATTCAAGACATGAACATCAATGATGGCACTTCCACCCATCATTTCTCAATATAACCAAGACAGGATAAGTTTTCAAGATATATTTTTATATTGATATGTGGATGGATGTAGGTGAATGCCTAAACGCACTGGCTTGGGGTGAGTTATTTGCATGTGTATGATTTGGAATGTATGAACATATTACAATGATGGCTATAAGTATTCACCACGAACTGAATAGAGAGTGTCAGGTCGTGTTCTGCTAATACACAGAGTAAATACTAAATAGAGCGAAAAAGAATTGTTGGTTATTGAGCGAATAGCAGGGCAATTGCACAACGGAGATCCTACCAACATTCCCTTGAATATATAGGCCATGATGGTTATAGTTTGACTGCAAAACATTGACATGACTGGGAATTTAAGGAATTAAGAGAAATGAATGAACAAGCATGAGAACATTGCATGTGCATATAATTTCTGACAACCAGAGATTCAGTCCAGGAGAAATTGAAGATGGTGTTGCGTATACAATCCAGCAATTCAACCAAATAGATTTCAGGACTGTGCAGGTTCAAGTGGTTAATAAATTCGTGGATGTTGTTATTAAGTAACATCAATACAAAATACATGCGTTGGCTAGTGCATGAAGATTCCAGCAAAGCACTATATACTGGAATACACCAGAGTGAAGCAAGCAAATAGAAAAACCCCAATCACACAGCAATTAAACACCATAAACAACAGGGATTACCTTGAATCAAACCCAAAGAAAAACTACAGCATCCAATGGCTATGCTCAGTCTTTATTTCTCAGCGATTGCAGAATTACATGGTATTTTGGCTCTCTGGAACATCATAGATTACATTCACTGGAATTTTATTTAGCATTCCCTTCTTCTCAGTCAAAGAACCCCTTCTCAATTGATGTGCTTAGGTTTAGAGGCAATGTTGGCTTGTTGGGATTAGCTGGAAAGCTAGGCCTCCCTATCTCGTCAGCTTCCCTGCTGCATCGCTCTTGTTTGTTTTTTGCTGGCAGTATTCTAACCCAAGGTTCCCTTTAATTTGTCTTCTTTTTCTTTAGTGCTTTCATTTGGCAGTGCACCACTTTGTGTAAAACTGAGCACCATGAGAGAAGCACAAGAAAAAGCACAAGAAACACAAAGAAATCACATTACAAAGAACAAACACAGGGTTTTACCTTGGAAAAACTTTACTGGGAAAACTAGCACCAAATGCATATCTATTATTATCATGGCCAATCCAGCCAAGCTTGCCAAAGAATAAGCCACTTGAGGCACTTTACAATGGAGAACACAAACCCTTTAATAGGCTTTATCACATGAAATACCATGGGTCAATCCCACGAGCCACCCACTACCAAAGTTACATTTATCTTCTCAGTGAATTTATCGCCAAGGGGCCAAAATCTAATTTATTAGCAATATTGGGGAAAATATCAGAAATTATCAATAAACTTTTAAAAACAAAGTTACATATAGGTTTGGAATGTAACTTATCAGCAACAACGGCGAAAATATTGGAAAATATCAGCGAATGTCGTAAAGCATAAAAAAAATACAAAAATAACCATTTTTTTCAAATTTTTTAACATCTAAAGCAATAACAACATCAAATAAACACATTGCTACATAAATATGAAAATACAACTAATATATAAGATGCATAAGATGTCAAATGGTGGATCATGATCACATATCGACTATAAACTGAAATACTGAAATATGTTCCTGATGGAAGAAAATCACATCAAATGTCTTTCAAGAGATGAATCATCACGACTCATGAGGCATCTAGATAGTATGCAGAGTCTAGACATAGGACTAGGACATCGTACAATGATAAATAATAGGAGTCATCGAGTCATCAACTCCTTGACCCTCTACTCAATCTACCCCTTTTATGGGCAAAGGGCACCACTCTTCCTCTAAAAGCAGGGGGTGCCCGTGGAAGTGGTCTGGATGAGCCTGGGGTGGAACTAGAAGCTCCAACTGCTCGATTTTGTAATGGGGATGAGGTGGATGCCAATGTGAGTTGTCTCCTCCCAATCCCAACTGCATGACTATGTGGAGGTGGTGGCACTAGCATTGGTTGGCACTGCACCTCAATATCAACCTCCTCCTCATTGTCCTCATCCTCTGGAAGTGGAAAATCAACATCCTCCTTTGCCCCCCTTCCTCCTCATTGTCCTCATCCTATGGAAGTGAAACATCAACATCCTCCTCTGCCCCCTCCTCCTCCAACACATCTGCAATGACCAACATCATCTTCTCCCTCCAACCATCCGGGTTCCTCCTCCATCACAAAATCCTTAGTCTCCACCCTCCATTTGTTGGTACTATCAATGCCATCCAATGAAATAGCATCTCAATTGGGTACTTTCTCAATTTGCTTCACCTGCAACCTTAGATTGTAGTAGACATAAACCATGTCATTAAGGTGCTCGAGAAGTAACCTGCATTAGTATGAGAGCCATAGTGAAGGGATGATGAATGATGATAAATTCAAATTCAAAATTGTAATTAATTAAATTTAAAATTAATAAAATTATAAAGAATTTAAATTGAAATTTTCATTCTTTAACATTTCTAACCTTCTGCGCTTCTTGGAGTGTATCTTTTCAAAGACACTCCAATTGCTTTCACGCCCTGATGAGCTGCAAGTTTGACTTAGCACTCTAATGGCAAGTTTTTGCAACTCTTGGACCTTGCAACCATAATTAGTCCACCACACATCTACAATGAAAACAAGGAAAGGAAAGACAATGAATTAAATTTCTACCAAGTAAAAAATAGATAGAAATGAAAAAGTAAATACTTAAGACATCGGAATTTGAAAGTTTTAAACAAATTGTACCTGGAATCCTCATGGTCTTATCCTGGACAGCCATGTCATAACCAAAAGTGCCAGCTGCCATCCTATAGATCTCCATCTGTCTAGAAATCTCTAAGCGTTTCGAGGGAGTTAACACCATCCTCTGAACACACTGGAGAAATCCATCCATGACCTCAACATCAAATTGAAATCCACATGCACAAGAGAAAGAGGGATTGAGGTAGAGCCCTGCTGCATGAATGGGACGATGGAGAGTATGATTCCATCGTTCATCAATCACACTCCATAGTTGAGCTCATCATGTGAATCCCTCCTCCCCAATGTCTTCGTAGTATCAATGGGTAGCTTCCTTAGCCCTATCCATGGCCTCATACAAGTAGCACATTGCAGGCTTGTCACCATCAACCAAACGAAGAACCTTTGCGAAAGGTTCACTTATGGCACATACCTCCTGCACTCCTACCCAAAAAGTCAGTTCAAATTGCACCAGTCGAGTTATGGTTTTCCCATCATGTTTGGTGTTATAGATGCAAGAAGCCCACTCATAAAAAAGAAACATCCACTACAACCCCATCATAACCCTATGGAGAGACTGAAGAGAAATGAAGGTAGTGGTGAAGCGTGTGATTGCAGGCCGCACCAACTCCGTGTTCCTTGTGAAGCATCTCATGAGTGAAAGAACATATGTGTGATTATATATGTGTGTGTGTGTGTGTGTGTGTGTGCGTGTGTGTGTATTGTCACACTCCGAGCTTAATCAATCACTTCCTTGATCCAAGGAAGTTTTCCCATGTCCTCTAGCATCAAATCGATGCAATGGATGACACAAGGAGTCTAATACAAGTTTACATACCTCTCCATAAGCATCCTCCAAGCAGCATCATAATTGGCAATGTTGTTCGTAACGACTTGGACAACATACTACAAACCTATCTCTTGGATAAATTGATCCAACAAATCACATAACAAATTTGCATCTTTAACATAGGCAAGATGCATCGACAGATTTGATAAACATTGTCCCCCTGGGACAATTAACCAAGAAATTTATAATGGATCTGCCCTTCCCATCTGACCACCCATTTGACATAATACTACATCTGGTGGTTCTCCCATGACTGTCTGAGCTCATCTAATCTTCAGCTGCTGCAATCAACATTTTCCCCATCAAGGAATCTCCCTCTCAATTCATTATAGGAAGGCCCCTATAACCTTGACCAACAATAGAATCAACTTCAAACATGGCATGATAGTAAGGGTTGTTCTTGGCGCTGTTAACGGGCACATCACCCCATAGAAAACATTTGGTCACAAGTCTGTCGGCCTCTTCCTTCTCCCTTGTTTTAACTATGGATCGAATAGAAGGTTTCCCCCGGGTACTGACCTCAACATAAAGAAAGGTGAGGATGAAGAGGGCATTGTGGGAGTTGTGGGTTGTGTAGATGACGAGAAGGAATGCATGTCACGGTCACCGACCCCCACCCCCGAGGCACCTATGGCTCCCATGTTTCATGATTGTGTTCTAGATGCAAGTTTAGTCCTCAATTCCTCCTTCTTGTCCCTCTTCCTAGCCATATCAAGAAGGGATTGGTTTGTAATACCCATCACTTTTGGAGTAACAATAGGACAAACATCCACTTAATGCCCAAAAACTTTGGCAAGGTGGTATTTCAAGCGGCTAATTCCACCACAAATATCCTTCCCACATAGTTTGCAATGTCTATTATTAGGGTAAATTGGTTTCCCATACTCACATTGGATCCAAGGGTTTTGGCATTGTGTTACTATTTAGTTGAAACTTGAAGTTGAGAATGGAGATTAAACCTATGCCACAAACAAAAGAATAAAATGGATGCCTGGATCTTTGAAATTTTGAAAACCAAAACAATGAAAACATTCAAAAGAAAGGCAAATGGCCAACCTAAAAGTTAAAACCCTACACTAAAAGAGATAAAATATCATTATAATGGCCATTGGCCAACCAACCTAAACCCTACACTAAATCTACAATGAATAGCCAACAAATCTCAAGCAAAAAGAGCAAAAATGAATTAATACATACCTGAATAGAATCAAAGATGTAGTAGAGGGATCCCCACTCCACAAACAATCCGCTAATGGCGATGGAAAAATCAGATTTTCCGTTGTTCTTTTGTTGAAAACCGTCTCAAACCCCCCATGGACTGTTGTAGCTTTCTCAACAATGTGAAATGAAACAAAAAAACAACCCACGGGCTTTTTATCTTCTAGATCAACGTATTTCCCTTGGCAAGGCGACACTTTCCATCGACTCGCGATATTTACCCAAAATATCGTGTTGTATTGAATGTGTCACGACACTTTAAAATATCGGAAAAGTGTCGCGATTTTTTACTGGCAATATATCGCGATACAGCTGATATATCTGCAATATATGTAACTATGTTAAAAAATACAAAAGTAATCATTTTTTCAATATCTTAAACATCTAAGGAAACAATAACATCAAACAAACACATTGCTACATAACTATGAAAATGTGAAAGATGTATAAGATCATGTCAAGTGGTTTTGATGGACTGATATAGCACTTGAGGATATTTATCAGTTATATTATGATGTAGAATCTAAGAGCAATTCTTAGATCTTTTTCGAATTTTTTTTCATTCTCTGAATATACGCATAGGCATATATCTACAAAATGTAATTTTGTACTCTTGAAGAGATAATAAAATTACGATTTTTTTTTCGAGGAAAAAAAAAAGATCATGTCAAGTGGTATATCACAGTCAATACTGAAATATGTTATCTATCCTGACTCCTGAGTCATAAGTTCTGATAGGATGATACGAAATCACATCAAAACAAAATGTAATGTCCCCATTCAAATAAATGCATAGTAAGACAATCCCATCAATCCTACTAGTTTCCTAGGTTGGATGGGCACATGTGGGATGGTAATAAGAAAACTAATAAATGATATTTAGACATTAGAAGGGTTCAATCATTTAATAAATATGATGAATAAATAAATTCAAGAGAAATTCTAGGTAGCAAGTGGTTTTGGAGACATATGGAGGTGGTGGGACCCACACTAGCTTGATTTTTCAATGACACATGGCAGCTCTCTCTTGCTAATTCGAATTCATGGGAAGGTGAACACTCTTGGGTGAGTTGGTAAGTCATAATACATGGCATTGAGCATCTTAGGTCGAAATGGGATGGAATAGTAACCTCCATGGGAGAGGAAGAGTCAAATTGGAGACTAGTGGACACATGGGCTAGATTCCCTAGTTTTATGACAACAAGAATGAAGCATCTATGACATTTTATGACAAAATTCAGACCTGACTTCTTACACCTGACCATTATGACATGTCAGCCCCAAAAATAGGCTCAAGAAGGCGCTCATGGAGTTGGAGGAATCTAAAGAGACTCAAATTCGAATTTGGGAGAAGATGGAAGGTTGGAACTAGGAGACAAGTGGCAAATGAGGAATATTTTCTAAATGGAAAATTATTGAATCTATTGAGATGATTTCGACCCCTTGAAGGCTAATGTTGGTTATAAAATGTAGAAATCAAGTATGAGAATGGCTTTTGATGATTTGAGAAAAATTGCATTTGTGAAGAGAGAGCTAGTGGATGACTAGTTTCTTGCCTTAGCCAATTTCGAGAGTGAAAGATTCCCATCCAAGTTGGTGTTTGGAGAGGCCACTCAGGTCTTTCATGGTGCTTTAATGGAGTTTGTATTTGCAGGTAGCAGCTACAGGAAGTTTCATGGTTTGGTTTAGTGCAGCACTTTCTCTCCACCGTTTCCAATTTTGAAGGCATATTCGTGCTCCTTGAGGGAGGGCGTTTTTGGTGAGAACTTGTGCTTCTTGAGAGAGCTTCTCATTATATATTTCTGATTGTAATAGCTTCATATCCTCTGTTATTGATATTCAGAAAGTCTCAGGTCGAAATACCCACTGGTTGTATGCAAAACTATTGATTAATGAGCAAACAATGTCCATTTCCCCAATGCATTGATGTATGACACTATAATGTTGATTATTTCGAATGGATGGATGATTCTCTGATATATTTGTGATCAATATACTGCCATGGATGTCTTCTACAAGTTTCATGTACTGTACTTAAGCATTTGAAGCATTTTTACTCAGTTTAGTTGTATTGGGAGGTGAAATAGTGCCATTTCCCCAAGGGTCGAATTGGGGGTTTTTGCTGTTGAATGTGAGAGAGTTAGAACAGTAGAAAAAATCAATTAATGGTGCATATGAGACCTTAATCACATACTTAACACATTATATACCTCTGTTCATAAATTTGTGGGAGTTTGGAGGCATTTGGAAGGCCATTTGCAGTGTTACCCGGGGGGGATTTGAGGCACAAATTACTAGTCAAAATTACATATATTGATCAGAATACAAATCAAGTTTGCAGCAGTATTTGGAGGGCCATAAAACATCCCTGAACCTTATATTCAAGTCTAAATACCATTCATACACCCCTACAGAAGATTTGGGAGCATTTGGGTTGATTTGGAGGTCAAAACAGTAAAACTAGTCAAAGGTCGAAATTGGGAAAAAAAAGTAAAAAAATTGGGCATTTTAATAAAATTTGAAAAAAGGATATTACACAAAAATAAATGTATCTCATGAGATGAATCATCATGAGGCACCTAGATACTACAAGGATAATGCACTAAGGAATCAACAATTAGCTTCATTTGATCAAAACCTTCAAATGGTTCACCATACTGTAATGTCCCTTGTTAGGAATTTTATTAAAATGGCAATTTTCCACTTTTTTTCCCTAGTTCGACCTTTGACTAGTTTTGATCTCTAGGTCCCATATTTGCCCCAAATGATTTCAAATCTTCTGAGAAGGTATATGAATGAGATTAGAACATAAATATGTGTTTTAGGGATGCCTTTGGACCTTTAAAATACTTCTGCAAATACTCTTTCAATTCTGGCCAATGTAGGGAACTTTACTAGTAATTTGCCTTTGACTAGTATTGGTCTCTATGTCTCAAATTGACTCCAAATGCCTTCAAATCTTCAAGAAAGGTGTATGAATGATATTAGGACTTGAATATGATGTTCAGGGATGATATATGGCCACCAAAATACCTCTGCAAACTCTCTTAAGATTCTGGACCAAGTATGCAATTTTACTAGTAATTTGGGGTTCAAATCCCCATGGGGTAAGTACTGAAAATGGCTTCCCAAATGCCTCCAAAGCCACTCAAATTTCTAAACAGAGGTAGGGAATGTATTAAGGATGTTATTAAGGTCTCATGTGCACCATTAATTGATTATTATATCTGTTCCAACCCTCTCCCATTCAACTGCAAAAATCACCAATTCGACCCTTGGGGAAATGGCACTATTTCTTCTTCCAGTGCAACTAAACTAAGTAAAAATACTTTAAATGCTCAAGTACAGTACATGAAACTTGTAAAAGGCATCCATGGCAGTATATTGATCACAAATATATCAGAGAATCAGCCATTCATTCGAAATTATCATCAATACATTGGTTCACAACAAGGTAGTGGGGAAATGGCATTGTTCTTCCATTAAAAATGAGATTTATACATTTCTACTTGGAATTTCAACCTGAAACTTTCTGGAGATGAAGAACAGAGTATTTACTTCATATTGCAAAATAAATGGGGCATTAAAAGCTCCCCCAAAAAGTACAATAGCTCACCAAAAATGCCCTCCCTCAAGGATCAAGAATATGCCATCAAAACTGGAAATGGTTGAAGGAGTGAGCTGCAATAGAAGAAACCATGAGCTGCCCTGTAGCTTACACCTGAAAATAAAGACTCCATTAAAGCTCCAAATGAAAGATTTGAATGGCCTTTCCAATTACCAACTTTGATGGGAATCTTTCACCCTCGAAATTGGCTAAGGCAAGAAACTAGTCATCCACTAGCTCTCTCTCTTCACAAATGCAATTGCAAATTCTACAAATTATCAAAAGCTGGTTTCATTCTTTGTTATTGACATTTATAAAGTTCTAATGTCCTCCATGGGTCGAATTCCTTCCAAGAGACTCATGCCAACTCAAGTTGGGAAGAGATTCCAAAGAATGCCACTTGTACAACAATTCCTAGTTTCCCACTTCCACCAAATCACATGTGGAAGCATCTTAGCTGCCCTAACACCCTTGAGCGCCCTCTTGGAGTCTATTTTTAGCCCTGACATGTCATATATGTCATATGTCAGCCTTCAGGTCTGATTTGTGTCATAGGTGTCATAGCATCTTCATCATTGTTGTCATAGAGCTAGGGAATCTAGCCCAAGTGTCTCACTAACTCCAAATTGCCTCTTCCTCTTCCATGGGAGTTACTCTTCCTCTATATTTCGACCTTGGATGAGTCATGCCATGAATAATACCTTTTGGACTCCCCCGAATTCGAATTGGTGAGAGAATGATGCCAAGTGTAGTGGGAAAATCTAGCCATATGTGGGTCCCACTTCCTCCATGTGTCTTCATGATCAAATGCCACTTTGATTTTCACTTGTATATATTTATTTAGATCCTTTATTAAATATTTATGCCACTCTAATGTTCAAACATCATTTATTATCCCCATTATTCCAAATCCCAAAGCTTCCACCCCAAACCTAGGAAACTAATAATTTTCCTCCTTGGCAATTATTTGACCTTTAACATCAATTTTACAAACTCTAATGAATATGGCCAATGTGATTAGGCCATTGTGACCCAATTCCAAATTTGGGACATGACAAATCCTCCCTTCCCAATATTGCTTGTCCTCAAGCAATTTCAAACATGGGTGTTGAAGAACCTGCTTCCTGTATAATTCTTTGAAGTTGCCATTGAATTGCCCAACCTTGAGTCTTTGAGTTTCCTTGAAGATTTTAGAGAGGAACCACCATGCTTGCTGCTGCACTACTCTGATAAAATTCACTTTATTAAGTGGGAAATCCATCTCCCGTACTGCTTGTTCCCCCCCCAAAAAAAAAAAATTCAAACCAATGAGACAAAAATTATTCCAGGGTCCCATTGCTTGTATTGCACCCCAACAATTAAAAGTGCTCTCCAACCCATACCATCAGATAAGAGGATTCCTGGATCCCATTTTCTTGTATGCATTCTTCCAAACATCATGAGTACAAAATATATATCATCAAAGTACATAACAACATAATGAAAATGTACATCAAGAAGATGCTTCATCAAAGAATCATGAAAGTGTTTATATCTCCAAGTAAGTAGACCACCATTTGCTAGGTGCATACAATCTTCAAGTGACCAATCAAATCTGCTCCAATGACATAGGTGAGGATCCCATGTCCGATAGTGTTGCTCCAAAAGAACGTGATATGCATCAAAATATTCAGTCGTGCATTCTTTCATCCAAGAAGTGAATGAAGAATCTCCACTAAAATCTGAACCAAATAATGAGCAGGAAAAACCCCTTGGACCCAAGGGTGTTAGAAATTACCCCTTGGACCCACCATGAGCTATTTCTTATATTTTATCATCATGATTTGTTGGGATCCCCTCTCCTAGGGTGAATTTGTCCACTTATTGTTATATTTTATTATTGATCCATGTATTGTATTGTTGAGCTCATCTCAACCATTGATTAGATCTTTTAATCTTAGCCACTCATTCAAAAAGTGGTTAGGATTATGGCCTCTCTCCATCCTATTTAAGGAGAGAGCTTCTCATTGTAAAAGCACCCTTGGAGCTCTGGAATATTGGAATAGAACACTTCTTTGTGGAGCATATTTCTCGTCTTATGGATTCTCTTGCATCTCAAGTATACAGTATCTCTTCTATGTATCATTGTGGGTTTTGGAGCTACATCTTGTTTTCTTGTAGGGAAGTCGAATTGGTGGAGAGGAGGACGATTTCTTGAGGGTTATTATTGGAGGGATCCACATATTCTCTCTTGGGTGGATCTTGGTGACAGGGAGTATCATTATTGTATCTTTGTGACATAGTTGATGCTTTCTATTACATCTTTCTATCATTTTCATAATCATCTTACTTGACTTGTTTCACTTGATCTTGTCTTGTAGGAGGAGGACGATTTGGCATCTTGGAGGAGGACGTTTTGGCTTGGAGCAACAAAATTTCACTCTTGAATACACACATAGGAGAATGCTATCAATTTGCAAGGTGGCCATAAGCAATTGAGGTAAGTCTACAAGGTATGTGCTTGGATCCATCCATTTCTTCTTCATTGGTCACAAACCCTTAAAATTCAAAACCCTCATTTTTGTTTTTCTTAGATCTACTTGGATCTAGCCTAGCTTTTTGAAAAGATATTGAAAACCCACCTCTATAGCATCCACGGCAATTCGGATCTATAGTTTGGTGGTGATTGGGTTCCATTTGACACACTTTTCAAGGCAAAGTAGCCCTCTTGAGGCAAATCGCACCCCTTGGGAGAAGCTAGTTGGGTTAGATCTAGCACATGGGTAGTTGAGATCCCACTAGATTCACACTCTCCTCACTTGATAACCTACCTCTATTGCTTTACCTTGTTGATTTTTGCCTTGTGGGCCCTGTTGTCACCTAAACTATAGTTACCCCTATGGATGTATCCACTCATGGATGGCAATAGGGAAGGACAACTCAAAAGGTGCAACCACGATCACCTCGACCTCCAATAGATGGTTGTCACGCCAGTCGAGGCAACCTTCACTTTATGTTATCTAGCCCAGACAACAAAGGGGGAGACCCGATCTACTCCCGACAGGAGAGATCAAAACCAAGACACCAAATCAAGTTATTTCTAAGTGAAGTAAGGTGTATGGTTTATCCTAGACCTTAGGTTGAAGTCATAAGACAAGTGAGGGGTTCAATGAGTAAAGCTTTGGTTCATTATTGATGTGAGAGTGACTTATGATTTGTGAAATAGAATCCAGGATTAAAGTACTAGCTCAATGTGAGAAAATCCACTGCCTTGGGAACCGTGTCCAATGCAGGGTAGTTTAGGGGTTGAATTGGGGCTAACTAGTACAAGTGACACGCTTGATCATGTAGTATGATGGCATCAAAGGGTTTAGTTTACCACACAAGGGTCAAACCACAAGTTAATCCAACAATCTAGGAAAGTCGAATTGACTTGGAGAGAGACCAGTGCCTTGGGAGTTGGGATTATGGAGTCAAAGTAAGGTTAACTTGTGATTAAGGACTCATATTGCATGAGACAAGTGGGCAATTAAAATCTTGATGGATGAATAGGTCTAGATCTAGGTTTGACCTAAGTGGACCACAATCCCTTAAAACAAGGAATGCTATCCCCAAGGCAAGATTTGACAAGGTGACCTACTAGACCTAGGTTTTGAATTATTCCCGTTCCAAATCCACGAAAATCTCAAGTACCCATGTCCTAGAAGTGGACAAACTTCCTTCTCCAAGGTGGTGTGACTTTGCCCAAGGAGGCCTAAAAGTGGGATAAGTGGGGTCAAGACACATCCGTTAGCATCCAAACATTAGATCCAAGTAGTTTGATCAATGGGGAGTGTGGATCTACAATTTCAAGGCAATCCGATGGCTAGATCTTACTAGATCTGAGTTTGAAGATACCAAGTGGTCCAAAATGGGGATTAAATCCCTTAAAATGTGGAATGGGGCCCACAAGGTAGAAATCAGAAAAGTGACAATCTGGGGGTAGGTTATTGGATGTGTAGATCACGAATCAAGTGGAATCTCAACTACCCACGTACTAGATCTAGGTCAACCCACCCAAACTAGGAAGTGCGCCCTTGCTTGGAGAAGGCTAAATGCCTTGGGAAGAGGGTCAAATGGAGGCCAATCCTTACCAAACTATAGATCCGGGATGCCATGGATACTATAGAGGTGGGTTTTAAAAATCTTACCCAAAAAGCCACTAGATCTTAGTAGATCTGAAAAAATGTAAAAATGGGGGTTTTGATTAATTAGGGTTTAAAATGTTTTAGACAAGTGGATAGATCATGGAGATAGAAATTACCTTGAGATCATACCTGAGTGATGAAGAGAGAGGCCTTGATGTTGAGGAAGATTCCCGCGGAGATCAAATGAGAAATTGTTGATTTTGCTTGCAAAATTGATGCCCTAGCCCACAAGTGCGCCCTCCTCTACCTGTCAATCCAAGGAAAATTGATTTCAATCAGAGAGGTCAAGTATGGAGGAAATACAAGTAAAATGCAATGATAACATAGAATAGAAGGTCCTGGGACAGTAATACTCCCTGTTACCAACGAAGAGATCCAAAGAAGAAGTAGGGAGAGTCTTCCCCTACCAATACTTCTTCCTCAAAGCAAATTGGCCTCCGCCTGTAGATGCAAAAAATGTGGTACAAAAGATATGGCAAAACAAGATCTCCAATAACTCAGTGCAAAGGAAGAACCAACGAACGAACACCAAAAACATTCACCACAACACTGGAGATAGATGCAATAATAATTTTCTATTCCAATAATCCAGAGCCACCAGTCCCCTTACAAATGAGAAGCTCTCTCCTTTAAATAGGAAGGAGAGGCATCAAAATCCTAACCACTTTTTGAATGAGTGGCTAAGATTAAAAGATACAAATGTCTAATCAATGGTTGAGATGAGCTCAACAATAAAATACATGGATCACTAATAAAATATAATATGAGTGGACAAAATTGCCCTAAAAGAGGGGAATCCCACCAAATCATGATGACAAAATATAATAAGAAGCTTATGGTGGGTCCAAGGGGTAATTTTATCCACCCTTGGTCAATCCCCATAGCACAATAATCATAAAATAATCATCAATACACCAAATCGTGCCTCCATGGTCAAATCGTAGGCCTCAAAAGACCTCAAAAATCATCAGAAAGTGCCATAAGTGATGGATGCGGGCCCCGATGAAGCTGAAACTGCTGGAGGAGGTGTAGAAGACATCGATCTATCATCACTACTCATCCCATGCCATAACATTGCCTCAGTAACCCAAATCGATTTCCTCAATCGCCATTTCTACCAATCCTGAAATGCCTCGGGAAGCGTGAAACTGCCCCAAACTGCCTCCTGGAGTGCCTGCGCTGTCAAGGTGAGGGCACCAGTGTGTCCGGGAGGGGGGTAATATGGTAAAAACAAGTGGCTGGACCACCCCCTCCAAGCATAGCGCCCTAGGTCAACCGGATAAAAATCACATCTGCTCTGATAGGGCCTCCGACAGACCAAAACTGCACTCGGATAGCCTACTGAGGCTCAATCATCACTGTAAGTGCCTGGAACTGAAAACAAACTGTCTCATCGGATTCAGAAGGTCCAAATCCATCCAAAATGTGTATCATACACCCTATGAGTCTCTGCATGATCAAAATATATATCCAATATACCGGAACAGGTCAAATAATAGTAATTTGTAAATGATCAAACACTGCTGTAAACCATGAATCATCATCATAACCCTGTAGCTACTGCATAGAATCATCATGTATGTGTACATAGACCATATATCATCTATCCATATCATCATAAGGTCCAACCATCTCATGTCCTATGGTTGACCTTGGTCAAACTAGGTCTAACCAGGTCGACATGACCAAATATAACTCAGACCATCATCAGAAGCTGCTGCAAAGTGTCAAAGGTTAATGCATGCTCTACAACTTATTCAAATAACAATTATAACACAAAGTAATCATTACTGGCGATCTAAATCCAAATATATAGTGTCATTAATTATTATTATTACTCAGACTAGACTTTCAAGATCATACTCACTTCATAGCTGTGATCAATTTGCTAGTGAAGGGTGAAGGCTAAAATAACTGGCTAGGCTAAGGGATGACTTGACTGACTTAACTTTGTGACACTTTGGCAAAGGGAAAGGGAATACACACCATAGTATATACTGAATGAGCAACAACACAGGGAATGGCGGTGTCTCACAAATGGATGAGTTGTTCAAAGAGGGTTTATTCACCTTTAACAAATGCGCACAATCCATAATACAAATAAGGCCAGCAATTGTTTTGATATAGCATTTAAGTTCCATTGCTTTTTGGGCCTGAAGTTTCCATAGCCTTGGTCTATGTGTGTTTATAAACACATTGCATAGATTTTCATTTATTTTAGGCTTTCTGCTGCAGGTGTGTTTTTAAGGCACTTGTTTACCTGAGCACTTCTAGGTGTGTCACAGACAGCTTGTTTACCTAGGTATTTACATTTCCAAAAGATATAACATTTTATTTTCATGGCCATTTTCATTTGGCATGCCTTTCATTCATGTGTGTTTAGAAACACATTGCATGAATGGGCTTTTCATACAAGATATAGCATTTCACTTTCCAGATTTTGTATTCATGGCAGCACTAAAAGTTTCAGGTTTAGCCAACACAACTTTAGTGACTAGGGGGAATTCCAAGGAACTCCAACTCACCATAGGTAAGTTTTGTCACCAACTCAGAGCCGAGACACAATAAACAGGGAAGCTCATCCAATACAGAGGCTACAGTGGGGAAAAGTCCTCCATGCCACTAGTCAAGTAGTAAGTCAGGGTGATAAACTAAAAGGTAGGCAATGGATGGATGAAAACAATGAATAATGGAGCCGACACTAGCAAGCCAAGGTATGGTGGAATGATCACCTCTATTCTCCCTAAGGAGGGTAAGACCAATGAGTATGAATAGTGAACTTCTAAGTCTGAGTAGGGACAAATATAATATATATATAATAAAATCAACCAGGGCCACATATCTATATGATCGCCAGATCATGACACTAAGTGTTAAGACATGCTATAAGAATAAGTATAAAAGAAATATAACCGTAACACAATGATATACCTGCTGAGTCATATACCTGAATGCTCATCAACCTGTACCATCATATGTCCTCTGAAACTGTTGCTGTAACTCTGGGCACTACTGACTGCTCTATACCAATGGTATAATGGCTACATCAGTCATCTCTCTGAGTGTCCTGAGACTCAGTCATGGCATGGGGAATATATACTGATGTCCACAATCTAATAGTGATCCAATATAGATGCTCATCTCAGCATCTCAAATGTAAGGGAACTGGCTGAATAGTGTACTGGCATCAGAAAAATAATGTATGGTAGCCCGGCTACTATATATGTGATAACAGGCCCCATTCCTCATTTTGAGGGTTGTGCCCCACTTCGGTCAATTTGGTAATGCACTTTAAATCTCAGATCTATGGAGATCTAGCCATTGGATGCCCATGATTTTCAAGATCCACACTAATACTTGCCTAAACTACTTGGATCTACATTTTGGTAGCCATTGGACTTGATTTGACACACTTTATCATGCTTTTAGCCCTCCTTGGGCAAAGTCGCACTCCTTGGGTGTTTGAATTTGTCCACTTCTAGAACCTGGGTAGTTGAGATTCCATTGGATTTGGAAAGAGCATACCTTGAAACCTACATCTAGCATCTCACTTAGTGAAATGCTACCTTGGGGATAGCATTCCTTGTTTTGGGGAAAGTTGTCCACTTGGGTCACTTAGTGAAATATTAGATCTGGTAAGATCCACCCATCACACCTCAAATAGCCCACTTGATTTGTATCCTAGGTGTCCCGATCTACAATTTGACATCTCTTTTGACTCCATTAACCCATCCATCAAGGCACTAGTCCACCTAGGGCAATTCGCACTCTTTGGGAATTGTGTCAAGTCCTAGATCCCATATGTGGGTATCCCTAATTTCATCTTAGATCCCTAGATCTATCTCATACAAACCCCTTGGTACCATTTACACCCCTTAATTCCACCTTGTGGGTCCCATTTAAGCCATTTCCATATCCCAAGGAAGTGGGTCCCACATGTGTATTTTTATGGTACTAGATCTTGTCATTTTACTTCATCATGTGGCCTAAATCATATATTGGTTGAAACACTAATCACTCCTTAAGCCTCCTTCAACCATACCTTAACTTCTAGGTCCACCTAACCTTGCATTGGTTTCCGTAACTTGTCTTTTACATATCCCTAGGAACCTTTGTTTGGGTCCAATCATCTTTGATTGGTTATAGGGTCTCCCCCTAGGTCTTGATTCATCTTGATCTAAAGTGAAGAGTGCCTCGGTTGACGTGACTCCCAGCTTGCATTGGGAACCGTGGCATTTCTTGGGTCACCTCTTTAGTTGTATGTCTCCTCTACCATCCCGGATGGGATACCACTAGGGACAACTACAAGTTGTGTGATAACAAGTACATCATCATAAAATAACATAAACATGATACAATGAAACCATATAACCACTTAAAACATGTACATCAAATAAATGAGATTCAATAACCATAAACTTGAGCAGAAACTTCATTTCCGCCAAAGCCCGAGCTTGAGATGGACAGGCTTCAGGATTCCTAAGGGGATCCTCGATATACTCACATAGAGTACCGAAGTAAGTAACAGTGGTGGCCAACACGAGATCCAATTGTGCCGAAAACATCCGTCTGCACTTTCAGCACGAAGACTATTGAACCAACTATTTTCAAACGGGTATGATCCCTAGCCGCAAGTTTAAATGCCAAACGACAGATCTTTCCAAATATCTTTATAGACGTTGAAACACGTCTTTTACCCAATAACGAGACCCCAAGTGATATGTCCCAATGATCATTTATGAAACAATGCACCATGTCATTCATACAGCATTAAATACATGTACTATGAATCAATGTGACATCATCTAGGTATTGTGCTTGCATTAAATAAAATTAGCAATATAAGACAAATCCCAAGATTAAGAGCACAAGATAGTATGAAATTCAAAATACCATCATTCTACCATTCATCACCATAGCATAGCTCAACATCCACATGAAAGCAAGTTACTTGTAATATAAACTTCAAAATGTCATCATAAACATTACCATAAGAACTTCAAATTATTATATGTGTGGATTATTGCATAAAGTGTGTGGAGAAGATGGTGCTTCTCTTGGTATTTTGAAATTATTAGATGTTTAACCATTCACTAATATCACATGACATTTAGTGTACCATTAGGGTACTGTTATCACATATATAGTAGCCGGGCTACCATACATTATTTTTCAGATTCCAGAGCACATTTTAGCCAGTTCCTTTACTTTGAGATGATGAGATGAGCAGCTATCTTTGGATCACTATCAGATTGTGGATAGCAGTTGTATTCCCCATGCCATGACTGAGTCTCAGGACACTCAGAGAGATGACCGATGTAGCCATTATACCATTGGTACAAAGCAGACAGTAGTGCCCAGAGTTACAGCAGCAGTCTCAGAGGACAGATGATGGTACAGGTTGATGAGCTTTCAGGTATATGACTCAGCAGGTATATCGTGGTGTTATGGTTAGATTGCTTTTATACTTATTCTTATAGCATGTCTTAGCACTTAGTGTCATGATCTGGCGATCATATAGATATATGGACCTGGTTGATCTATTATATATATTATATTGTCCCTACTCAGACTTAGAAGTTCACTATTCATACTCATTGGTACATACCCTCCTTAGGGAGAATAGAGGTGATCATTACACCATACTTTGGCTTGCTAGTGTTGGCTCCATCATTTCATTGTCTTCATCCATCCATGGCCTACCTTTTAGATTATCACCCTGACTTACTACTTGACTAGTGGCATGGAGGACTTTTTCCCACTGTAGCCTCTGTATTGGATGAGCTTCCCTGTTTATTGTGTCTCGGCTCTGAGTTGGTGACAAAACTTACCTATAGTGAGTTGGAGTTCCTTGTGAATTTCCCCTAGTCACTAAAGTTGTGTTGGCTAAACCTGAAACTTTTAGTGCTGCCATGAATACAAAATCTGGAAAAATGAAATGCTATATCTTGTATGAAAAGCCCATTCATGCAATGTGTTTCTAAACACACATGAATGAGAGGCATGCCAAATGAACATGGCAATGAAAATAAAATGTTATATCTTTTGGAAAATAAATACCTAGGTAAACAAGCTGTCTTTGACACACCTAGAAGTGCTCAGGTAAACAAGTGCCTTAAAAACACACCTGCAGCAGAAAGCCTAAAGAAAAAATGTAAATCTATGCAATGTGTTTATAAACACACATACATCAAGGCTATGGAAACTTCAGGCCCAAAAGCAATAGAACTTAAATGCTATATCTAAACAATTGCTGGCCTTATTTTTATTATGGATTGTGCGCATCTGTGAAGGTGAATAAACCCTCTTTAAACAACTCATCCATTTGTGAGACACCGCCATTCCCTATGTTATTGCTCATTCAGTATATACTATGGTGTATTCCCTTTCCCTTGCCAAAGTGTCACAAAGTCAAGACAGTTAAGTCATCCCTTAGCCTAGCCAGTTAATTTAAGCCTTCACCCTTCACTAGCAAATTGATCACAACTATGAAATGAGTATGATCCTGAAAGTCTAGTCAGAGTAATAATAATAATTAACGACACTATATATTTGGATTTAGATCGCCAGTCATGATTACTCTGTGTTATAATTGTTATTTGAATAAGTTGTAGAGCATATATTAACCTTGACACTTTGCAGCAGCTATTGATGATGATCTGAGTTATATTTGGTCTTGGTTAGACCTAGTTTGACCATGGAGGACCATGGGACATGAGATGTTGGACCTTATGATGATATGGATAGATGATATATGGTCTATGTATACATACATGATGACTCTATGCAGCAACTACAGGGTTATGATGATGATTTTGGGGTTACAGCAGTGTTTGTATATGTACAGCGCATTATTATTGGCCTTGATCCGGTATATTGGATATTTATTTTGATCATGCAGAGATTCATATGGTGTATGAGTACACATCTTGGATGGATTTGGACCTTCTGAGTCCAATGGGACAGTTTGTTCTCAGTTCCGGGCACTTACAGTGATGATTTAGCCTCAGTAGGCTGTCCTAGTGCAGTTTTGGTCTGTCGGAGGCCCTGTCGGAGCAGATGTGATTTTTATCCGGTTGACCTAGGGCGCTGATGATGGAGGGGGTGGTCCAGCCACTTGTTTTTACCATATTACCCCCCTCCCGGACACATTGGTGCCCTCACCTTGATAGCGCCAGCACTCCAGGAGGCTGTTTGGGGCAGTTTCACGCTTCCCGAGGCATTTCAGGATTGGTAGAAATGGCTATTGAGGAAATCGATTTGGGCTACTGAGGCAAAGTTATGGCATGGGATGATCAGTGATGATAGATTGGGACCTTCCACACCTTCTCCAGCAGTTTCAGCTTCATCGGGGCCCGCATCCATCACTTATGGCACTTTCTGTGGATTTTTGAGGTCTTTTGAGGACCACGACTTCACTATGGAGGCACGATTTGGTACTTTCATGATTATTTATTGGTTACTGTGCTATGGGGATTGACCAAGGAGGGATAAAATTACCCCTGGACCCACCATAAGCCTCTTATGATATTTTGTCATCATGACTTGGTGGGATTCCCCTCTTATAGGGCGATTTTGTCCACTTATATTATATTTTATTAGTGATCCATGTATTTCATTGTTGAGTTCATCTCAACCATTGATTAGACATTTGTATCTTTTAATCTTAGCCACTCATTCAAAAAGTGGTTAGGGTTTTGGTGCCTCTCCTTCCTATTTAAAGGAGAGAGCCTCTCATTGTAAAGGCACCTTTGGAGCTCTGGAATATTGAAATAGAAGAATTTTTTGTGGAGCAGATCTCTCTTGCATTGTGGATTCTCTTGCAAATTGAATATACAGTATCTCTTCTATGTATCATTGTGGATTTTGGTGCTTTTGCTAATCTTTTGACAGGAAAGTCGAATTGGAGAGAGGAGGGCCACTTCATGAGGGTTATTGTTGGAGGGATCCACATATTCTCTCTTGGGTTGATCTTGTGACAGGGAGTATCATTATTGTATCTTCGTGACATAGTTGATGCTTTCTATTACATCTTTCTACCATTTTCATAATCATCTTGCTTGACTTGTTTCTTTGATCTTGTCTTGTAGGAGGAGGACGATTTGGCTATCTTGGAGAAGGACGTTTTGGTTGGAGCACTTGGATCTCACTCTTGAATATACACATAGGGGAATGCTATCAACTTGCAAGGTGGCCACAAGCAATTGAGGTAAGATCTACAAGGTATGTGCCTCTTTCATCCATTCTATCTTCATTGGTCATAAAACCCTAATTAATCAAAACCCCAATTTTGGTATTTCTTAGATCTACTTAGATCTAGCCTTGCATTTGAAGAGAAATTGAAAACCCACCTCTATAGTATCCACCCCTAGTTGGATCTATAGTTTGGTGGTGATTGGCTAAAATTTGACACACTTTTCAATGCAAAAAGCCCTCTTGAACCAAATCGCACTTCCCTAAGAGAGGCTTGTTGGGTTAGATCTAGCACATGGGTAGGTGAGATCCCACTTGATTTGAAATCTAGACACTTGATAACCTACCCCCACATCCTTACTTTGGTGAAAACTACCTTGTGGACATCTCTCCACGTTTTAAGGGGTTAAAACCCCCTTTTGATCTTCTTGGTACCTTAAAACTTAGATCTACTAAGATCTAGCCCTTGGATTCACTTGAATTTTTGAAGATACATAGATCGGGGCACTAACATCCCGGATCTACAATTTGGTGGCCATTGGACTTGATTTGGTCCACCAAAACCCACCTTTTGACCTTCCTTGGGCAAATCGCACCCCCTTGAAAATTTGAGTTGGTCCACTTCTAGGAGGTGGGTGTTTGAGCTTTTCGTGGATTTGGAATGCCCATGCCTTGAAACCTAGGTCTATACTGTCCTTTTGTCAAGATCCGCCTTGGGGATTGCATTCCTTGTTTCAAGGGATTGTGGTCCACTTAGGGTAATCACTTAAAAACCTAGATCTAGTAAGATTCAACCATTAGATCTCATTCAACCCACTTGACTTGGCTTCTAGGTGTCCCGATCTACACTTTGACATCCTTCTTGACCCCATTAGCCCACTTAACAAGGCACTAGTCCATCACCAAGCAAGTCGCACTCCTTGGGATTCGTGTCAAACCCTAGATCTAGTACATGGGTACTCCTATAACCAACTCAAACTCATAGATCTAGCCTACATCTAACCTATAGTACCAACCTCACACCTAACTTCACCTTGTGGGCCTACCTAGAATCATTTCACACTTCCCAAGAAAACTAGACCCACTTGTGTAAACACATGGTACTATACCTAATCATCATACCTCATTATGTGGCCTAAACCATACATAGGTTGAAACATTAACAATCTCTTACATCTCCCTCAACCATACCTTAACCCTTAGGTCCACTTAGCTTTGCATTGGTTTCCGTAACTCATTACTTACCTACCCTTAGAAACCTTTGTTTGGGTCCAATCAACTGTGATTGGGGTATAGGGTCTCCCCCTTGGTCTAGTTACACCTTGACCTAAAGCGAAGAGTGCCTCGGTTGACGTGACTCCCATATTGCATTGGGGACCGTGGCATCTCTTGGGTCACCTCTTTAGTTGCCTATCTCCTCTACCGTCCCGGATGGGATACCTCTAGGGGCAACTACAAGTTGTGTGATAACATTTTTGGCGCCGCTGCCGGGGAGGTAGAGGCCTACCTTGGTTCAACATACCTGTTTTGTCTCACTCTCTCCCTGCACTTTAAACGACATACATCTTGGTAGAAGAGTTTAAAAATCTACCTGGCGACTCCAATTCATGACTCCACTGAGGATCGGCCCCATTCCCATCTTTCAATTTTGTAATTTGTAAATCATAAATGAATTCAGACATTTTCTTCCAAATGACAAGGTGTATGAATGAAATATATGAGAATCTATCTCGCTATAGAGGGCAGTTGGAAGAAAGTAATGAAGGTCAGTCAACATATCAATATGGGAGTGATTATGTACATAATTCTTATAACTCTCATCATTCTTTTCATTCTTCAAGTAAAAATATTAACCCAATTAATTCAAACAAAAGTCAAGTTCAACCAAGGCCTTGCAACCAAAGCATTCGGTCAAATGACTCTAGCATTCCAGTTAGACATCCAAAACTAATCCCTAGTAGAATGGCCAAAGTTATTAGAAATCCACCTAAGCCATCTCCTTTTGACTTTTCTGAAATTCATGGGGCACCTCATCTTATGCCAAATAATTACTCTGAATGGTTGCCTCGTTTCTATGGAAATTATTTTGAGTCAATTGAAAATCATTTACAAAGATTTTGGGATTATATGGAAGTTAGGGTGGCTGATGATGAAGATGTTTATATGCGGGCCCTGGGTGAGACATTAGGTGGAAATGTCGGATTATGGTTTGATAATTTAGCCCCAGGATCCATCACTGGATATGATATGTTTGTTGGGTTATTAAAGAATAAATGGGGTAGTAATATTGAAGAATCCTTAACGGAGACATCAAGCAATAACTGTGTTGTTGAGGATCAGTTTGACAAGGACCATGATAATAATAATGACACTTCAAGTCAGTCCTTGAGTAGCCCCCCTTTTGACCTTGAAGAAATTTCTGATTCTGTGGATCCTTCAGAAAGAGAACTCCTTAATCATTCTATCATTAACAATCCTTTAATTTCTCCTCATTTTTTTTTGAAGAAGAAAGTGGAAACATTGACCAAGACCCTTTAGTAGTGCTTTCACATGATCATTGTGCAAATAATCAGGATGTTCTAAATAAATTTCTTAATTTTATCCCTGATCAATTTGATGAAAATGATCAAGTAGCCTCTTGTGATTTTAATGATGAATCAATAGAAGGAGAGGATGAGCCAGTAGATCACACTAGATGCTCTAATCTTTGTTCCACTTCTTATAATGAGTCTTTAAATTTTTCTATCCTTAGTCAAGATAGCTTTTTCTTAGAGTTAGAATCTTGTCCTCAAATCAGATTTAATCAAAAGTTTGAAGTCATTCCTAGTGCTATTATGAAAGGTCTTTCATTTTGTCAAATTTCAAGGCCAAATCTTTCTATCCATCTAGGAGACTGTTCATATTTGCAATCCACCCTCCCTTCCCAACTTTTTCAATCATCTTTGGGTTGGTGGTCTAGTCAGTCTTTTGCTTTTAAAATTTTCAATAAGAAGTATAAGCATGATTACGTGTTTGGAGAAAATGCACTTCATTTCCCTTTTCAGTCACGTTGGAACCATAACGCTTGTTGTCAATTTATCAATCATTCTAGGTGGCTAGAAAAGGTGTTTAAAGATCAATTCCATCTTTTCTCCATTTTTGAGCATCAAGAGGGTCTAACTTTGATTTTTCGTCTGCTAAGCTTTGATTTGTCTCCACTTGGTTTCTATTTGATCATCAGTCCCAAGGAGAATCAAATTGAATATGTGAGAGAAGTAAATGAAGAAGTTAATTTGCGTGAAAATGAATCGAATCACATGTCTTATGTCTTCCCTCCATCCATCCCTGAGTTTAACTTGCATAAATTTTATGATCCTATCAGTTCTTTGATGGAGGATGTTTGTATCAGACAGTCTTCTCCTTGGCATAATTTCATATCGCATCATTTAAACCATTCTTCAATGTTTGAACAAGTCAGGAAGATTGTGCCTTCAAATTTGTTAATCTTTAGCCCGATCTTAACTTGTTCTATTATCAAAAATCAAATAAGAATCATTAACCTGTTTGATGAATGGTTACACTGGATTTATGATTTTACCTAACATTTGTGCTAGTTGGTTAGAGTAGGGTAGGTAGGTCTTGAATAAGCTCACTTGAGCAGTAGGATTTGTGTGATTTTTCTTTCTATGTGTGCCGAGTATTGTCCCTTTTTCTTTTCTGCCTGAGTTGAGTCTTGCTCCTTCCTAAGCTTGTCTCTTCTCCTGCATGCATTTAAGAAATTGTAGTTAGCATTTCTATTGTTGGCTGCCTGTGTAAGTTGAGATTGCCTGATTTACTCTTTTCCTCCTGCACAGTAAATAAAAATGATAAATGAAAAATATATGCCATGTTAGTTATATTTATTTTGGCGCATTTCAGTTCATGTTTTAGATTAGATTTCAGTTCAGTTTTATTTTAGTTTTGTCCCATACATGCTCCATGATGGTATTCTAGTGTTTGTGAGAGCAGGAACAGGTGCAAGATAAAAGCTGAAAGCAAGGATGGTGCAATGCTGGATTGAAGATTGATGCGGAGCAGCTCGAGACCAGAGATTCTGAGGTTCTCAAGCGCTCTCTCCCTTAGAGCACTTGTCCCAGCTGGAGCCAGATGTTATCACATATATAGTAGCCGGGCTACCATACATTATTTTTCAGATTCCAGAGCACATTTTAGCCAGTTCCTTTACTTTGAGATGATGAGATGAGCAGCTATCTTTGGATCACTATCAGATTGTGGATAGCAGTTGTATTCCCCATGCCATGACTGAGTCTCAGGACACTCAGAGAGATGACCGATGTAGCCATTATACCATTGGTACAAAGCAGACAGTAGTGCCCAGAGTTACAGCAGCAGTCTCAGAGGACAGATGATGGTACAGGTTGATGAGCTTTCAGGTATATGACTCAGCAGGTATATCGTGGTGTTATGGTTAGATTGCTTTTATACTTATTCTTATAGCATGTCTTAGCACTTAGTGTCATGATCTGGCGATCATATAGATATATGGACCTGGTTGATCTATTATATATATTATATTGTCCCTACTCAGACTTAGAAGTTCACTATTCATACTCATTGGTACATACCCTCCTTAGGGAGAATAGAGGTGATCATTACACCATACTTTGGCTTGCTAGTGTTGGCTCCATCATTTCATTGTCTTCATCCATCCATGGCCTACCTTTTAGATTATCACCCTGACTTACTACTTGACTAGTGGCATGGAGGACTTTTTCCCACTGTAGCCTCTGTATTGGATGAGCTTCCCTGTTTATTGTGTCTCGGCTCTGAGTTGGTGACAAAACTTACCTATAGTGAGTTGGAGTTCCTTGTGAATTTCCCCTAGTCACTAAAGTTGTGTTGGCTAAACCTGAAACTTTTAGTGCTGCCATGAATACAAAATCTGGAAAAATGAAATGCTATATCTTGTATGAAAAGCCCATTCATGCAATGTGTTTCTAAACACACATGAATGAGAGGCATGCCAAATGAACATGGCAATGAAAATAAAATGTTATATCTTTTGGAAAATAAATACCTAGGTAAACAAGCTGTCTTTGACACACCTAGAAGTGCTCAGGTAAACAAGTGCCTTAAAAACACACCTGCAGCAGAAAGCCTAAAGAAAAAATGTAAATCTATGCAATGTGTTTATAAACACACATACATCAAGGCTATGGAAACTTCAGGCCCAAAAGCAATAGAACTTAAATGCTATATCTAAACAATTGCTGGCCTTATTTTTATTATGGATTGTGCGCATCTGTGAAGGTGAATAAACCCTCTTTAAACAACTCATCCATTTGTGAGACACCGCCATTCCCTATGTTATTGCTCATTCAGTATATACTATGGTGTATTCCCTTTCCCTTGCCAAAGTGTCACAAAGTCAAGACAGTTAAGTCATCCCTTAGCCTAGCCAGTTAATTTAAGCCTTCACCCTTCACTAGCAAATTGATCACAACTATGAAATGAGTATGATCCTGAAAGTCTAGTCAGAGTAATAATAATAATTAACGACACTATATATTTGGATTTAGATCGCCAGTCATGATTACTCTGTGTTATAATTGTTATTTGAATAAGTTGTAGAGCATATATTAACCTTGACACTTTGCAGCAGCTATTGATGATGATCTGAGTTATATTTGGTCTTGGTTAGACCTAGTTTGACCATGGAGGACCATGGGACATGAGATGTTGGACCTTATGATGATATGGATAGATGATATATGGTCTATGTATACATACATGATGACTCTATGCAGCAACTACAGGGTTATGATGATGATTTTGGGGTTACAGCAGTGTTTGTATATGTACAGCGCATTATTATTGGCCTTGATCCGGTATATTGGATATTTATTTTGATCATGCAGAGATTCATATGGTGTATGAGTACACATCTTGGATGGATTTGGACCTTCTGAGTCCAATGGGACAGTTTGTTCTCAGTTCCGGGCACTTACAGTGATGATTTAGCCTCAGTAGGCTGTCCTAGTGCAGTTTTGGTCTGTCGGAGGCCCTGTCGGAGCAGATGTGATTTTTATCCGGTTGACCTAGGGCGCTGATGATGGAGGGGGTGGTCCAGCCACTTGTTTTTACCATATTACCCCCCTCCCGGACACATTGGTGCCCTCACCTTGATAGCGCCAGCACTCCAGGAGGCTGTTTGGGGCAGTTTCACGCTTCCCGAGGCATTTCAGGATTGGTAGAAATGGCTATTGAGGAAATCGATTTGGGCTACTGAGGCAAAGTTATGGCATGGGATGATCAGTGATGATAGATTGGGACCTTCCACACCTTCTCCAGCAGTTTCAGCTTCATCGGGGCCCGCATCCATCACTTATGGCACTTTCTGTGGATTTTTGAGGTCTTTTGAGGACCACGACTTCACTATGGAGGCACGATTTGGTACTTTCATGATTATTTATTGGTTACTGTGCTATGGGGATTGACCAAGGAGGGATAAAATTACCCCTGGACCCACCATAAGCCTCTTATGATATTTTGTCATCATGACTTGGTGGGATTCCCCTCTTATAGGGCGATTTTGTCCACTTATATTATATTTTATTAGTGATCCATGTATTTCATTGTTGAGTTCATCTCAACCATTGATTAGACATTTGTATCTTTTAATCTTAGCCACTCATTCAAAAAGTGGTTAGGGTTTTGGTGCCTCTCCTTCCTATTTAAAGGAGAGAGCCTCTCATTGTAAAGGCACCTTTGGAGCTCTGGAATATTGAAATAGAAGAATTTTTTGTGGAGCAGATCTCTCTTGCATTGTGGATTCTCTTGCAAATTGAATATACAGTATCTCTTCTATGTATCATTGTGGATTTTGGTGCTTTTGCTAATCTTTTGACAGGAAAGTCGAATTGGAGAGAGGAGGGCCACTTCATGAGGGTTATTGTTGGAGGGATCCACATATTCTCTCTTGGGTTGATCTTGTGACAGGGAGTATCATTATTGTATCTTCGTGACATAGTTGATGCTTTCTATTACATCTTTCTACCATTTTCATAATCATCTTGCTTGACTTGTTTCTTTGATCTTGTCTTGTAGGAGGAGGACGATTTGGCTATCTTGGAGAAGGACGTTTTGGTTGGAGCACTTGGATCTCACTCTTGAATATACACATAGGGGAATGCTATCAACTTGCAAGGTGGCCACAAGCAATTGAGGTAAGATCTACAAGGTATGTGCCTCTTTCATCCATTCTATCTTCATTGGTCATAAAACCCTAATTAATCAAAACCCCAATTTTGGTATTTCTTAGATCTACTTAGATCTAGCCTTGCATTTGAAGAGAAATTGAAAACCCACCTCTATAGTATCCACCCCTAGTTGGATCTATAGTTTGGTGGTGATTGGCTAAAATTTGACACACTTTTCAATGCAAAAAGCCCTCTTGAACCAAATCGCACTTCCCTAAGAGAGGCTTGTTGGGTTAGATCTAGCACATGGGTAGGTGAGATCCCACTTGATTTGAAATCTAGACACTTGATAACCTACCCCCACATCCTTACTTTGGTGAAAACTACCTTGTGGACATCTCTCCACGTTTTAAGGGGTTAAAACCCCCTTTTGATCTTCTTGGTACCTTAAAACTTAGATCTACTAAGATCTAGCCCTTGGATTCACTTGAATTTTTGAAGATACATAGATCGGGGCACTAACATCCCGGATCTACAATTTGGTGGCCATTGGACTTGATTTGGTCCACCAAAACCCACCTTTTGACCTTCCTTGGGCAAATCGCACCCCCTTGAAAATTTGAGTTGGTCCACTTCTAGGAGGTGGGTGTTTGAGCTTTTCGTGGATTTGGAATGCCCATGCCTTGAAACCTAGGTCTATACTGTCCTTTTGTCAAGATCCGCCTTGGGGATTGCATTCCTTGTTTCAAGGGATTGTGGTCCACTTAGGGTAATCACTTAAAAACCTAGATCTAGTAAGATTCAACCATTAGATCTCATTCAACCCACTTGACTTGGCTTCTAGGTGTCCCGATCTACACTTTGACATCCTTCTTGACCCCATTAGCCCACTTAACAAGGCACTAGTCCATCACCAAGCAAGTCGCACTCCTTGGGATTCGTGTCAAACCCTAGATCTAGTACATGGGTACTCCTATAACCAACTCAAACTCATAGATCTAGCCTACATCTAACCTATAGTACCAACCTCACACCTAACTTCACCTTGTGGGCCTACCTAGAATCATTTCACACTTCCCAAGAAAACTAGACCCACTTGTGTAAACACATGGTACTATACCTAATCATCATACCTCATTATGTGGCCTAAACCATACATAGGTTGAAACATTAACAATCTCTTACATCTCCCTCAACCATACCTTAACCCTTAGGTCCACTTAGCTTTGCATTGGTTTCCGTAACTCATTACTTACCTACCCTTAGAAACCTTTGTTTGGGTCCAATCAACTGTGATTGGGGTATAGGGTCTCCCCCTTGGTCTAGTTACACCTTGACCTAAAGCGAAGAGTGCCTCGGTTGACGTGACTCCCATATTGCATTGGGGACCGTGGCATCTCTTGGGTCACCTCTTTAGTTGCCTATCTCCTCTACCGTCCCGGATGGGATACCTCTAGGGGCAACTACAAGTTGTGTGATAACAGGTACCAATGATGAAAATCACTCTAGCAATCCCTAAAGCCACTTCTCAAGTCCACCAATGGACGTATGCCAATCAAGCACAAGCAACCCAAAAGCACAATGTCAATGATGACAATCACTCTAACAAAGTGCTTAAAGGGGACTCTTCTAGAGTGAACCAATCAAAATGTGAAAATGATCAATCGAATCCAAGATAAGCAAGTAATGTATGAGTGTTACCACTTAGTCATTGGCCACGTTTAAGATCAAGTGAAGCTAATCCTTGGAGAATTTAGAGACTTTTCTAAGACAAGCTAATCACCACTTGTAAATAATGATCATCATTAGTCAATACTAAGAGAGTAAATAGTGTGTGATATAAGCATGAGTTTTATCTCTTAGTAGGTCATCTGGTAATCAAATCCAAGTAACGATATTTGTTTAACCAAGTGAGGACAGAATTAGTGAGTTATAGGACTATGCAATCAACCCAAAGAAAAATGCATATATCTCAGATCCAATTTGTAAGATGATTCTTTTTATCAAGATTTAGAGGGAGCAACCAAGAGCAATGGTATGATGTCAACGAACCTGTGATTTGGGAGACACACTACAGTACACAATATGCCAATATGTTACTTGTCAAAATAGATTATGAAGGCTTGCACAAACAGTAAAAAATCTCAACATGAAACCCAAGATATCAGTCCACTTATGCAAAGGGGAAGAAGCCGAATTGATTATAAGCTAAAACAGAGTATGTTCTTGCAAAAGTAGGAGCAGTAGTAAGAGAAAAAGTATCTGCCTTCTTACAATATAGAAAATAGACGCTGAATAGGATATCAATAAGCTAATACAAGCTCAGATCTGGTGGTCATAATCAAGGAGAAGTGCCAGATCAGCCTGTGAATTAGAAAGTTTGCAAAAATTTGGAAATGATAAAAGCAATATAATGTCCACAAACTTATGTTTTAATGTACCAAATACTGTAACAATGCGCTACTATATCACTGTCCAAGTTAGAGTATAAGAACTGATCTTGTTTCAAGGCTACAACAGAGTTACAAATCTTCAAGAAAGCTGAGTCCACAAGGCAGATCTGAGACCACTATTACAGTCCTAAAGAGGGCTGACTTGGTTACCTCCAAACAATCTTTAAACTTGTGTTTATGAGTTATAAAAAGAAAGACAAGTGTAGCAGGTCTGTTATGGTTTACACACTGTTTTACTCAGGTTTTTCTCATTTGTATTTTGAAATTTGGGAAAATTTTCAAAATGTCCCAAATTTCAGAATGCAAATGATAAAAGGACTAGTGCCAAGGTACATTAATTGGGAAAGAATAGAGTCAAGAAACATGTGGGAGATCAAATAAAATTTGCAAGATCCATTGAAGGGAAGGACACCCAGTCCAATCGTATGGCCACTTTCAAGGTTGATTTGAAACACCAATGCAATTTAATTACCTGGTTCATAAGGCATCGGAGGTAAACACAATCACATACACACTTATTAGCCAAGTAAAATCAAATTCACCATCTAAAATTTGTCTAAGTAACAATAAAATAGCAAGGGCAAAAAGGAAGAAGAAATTAAATTCAAACTCTAGCTATGACACCATTAATTAAACAAAGAATAACATCACTTTGGAAAGTATCTTATTCCTCTTCCTACAATAGCTTGAGAATCCACCAAGACAACCACAAATTTAACAAGTGCAAAGATAATTTTATTCCCAAAAATTTTGACCACTAGGGAGGAAAAGATCCCACCTTTTGTAGGCTAAGGGGGGTCTCCAAAACCCTAGATGAGGTCCAAAATTGGTTTCTACAGTTTGTTACAAAATGGAGGATCCCTAGGTGTTTAAACCCCCATCGAATGGCTTGGATCCATCCTCTAGATAAATTAATATTACATTTATGAGCAAATCATTGGCTTAGAGAGAACGATTTTTCCTTTAGAGGGGAAATATTATGAGAGTTTAAGTAAATACCATGGGGTCCAATACCATGGGTTTAAGTAAATACCATGGGAAATATTAAAAAAAACCTTAATACCATGGGGTCCAATACCATGGGGCCTTCCTCAAACCAAGAAAATTGCTATTCCACATGTGTGAGGAAAAAAAGGGTTGATCCAAGTGAAAGGGAGCAAGATCTACGGCTGTGACTTAAAGTTTAATTCAGATGAGCATTTTTAGCTGTCAAGATGTCTCCACATGTGTGTTGTAGCTCCAAGACATCTAATTTTGTTTCATGTGTGACATGTTCTAATTAACTTCTAGATAACCTAGGAAAATTAATTTAAATTTCCCCAATTAATCAAAGCAATCTCAAATTTCAATGAAAAATTAGAAGCTCTAGTGCACTTTTTAACTATCAATAATTAATTAAGCTAGACTTCAGAAATTTTTAATGGAAACCATAGTCTAAGCCATAATTAATCTCACATGTGTGTTGAAATAAGCCTGAATAAACCCTCACTACCTGGAAAACTACCGAGGACAACATTTCACAATTTGAGCATGGATATTTGTAGTGTGGGTTGAAGGGACCTCAAAAATACCCAAACATTGTCAAGAGCCAATTTGGAAGCTTCCCATGCACATCCATGAAATTATGCATGCTGCCCACTAATGGATTGTTGTATTAGACTCAAATCTTGCCAAATTGGTGAGGGCGTTTTGACATACAAGTACATAAGAAGAAAGTACAGACTGATAGGAATCCATAACATCTCTCAGATCGAAAAAAAATACTGAGTTTTGCTCCAAAAAGTACGTTCATGAAAATGTATACTGCAGTCACTAACGGAATCCCCACCATTTTTTCTGAACTGACTGATCTATGGCAATAGTGATCAATCTGATGGCACATATCTGAATAAAGCGCCAAATGGGTATCTAAATATGTCCTCAGAATAAAATTATACCAAGTACATCTCCATATACATTTGACCACGTTGGAACATTGAAGATTGGCACTAAAGACCCTATATTAGCTAAAAAACTTCGGATACACTAGCTAGATGATGCATATTACCTGTGATATGTCCCTAATGGACCAGCAACGAAGAATGTCCATGTGAACAGATACAGGGATACAAGTAATCACCACAATTGACTCATTACATAGCCAGTCATACCATGCATGATGATATATCACCACATAGATATCTTCAAACAGGTTTATGGGATGCATGAGTTATCCATTAACCAGTACTAAGACAACATCAAGGCATTAATAAGAGTTATTTTCTCCTTCCGAATGGAGTTAATTATGGGCAAATGAAGTTGGTCAAGTGAAGTTCTAGTATAAGGAGAATGATGGATTCTAGACAAGAGGGAAAAGGGAGACACAGAGTTCTTCATCATTTGAACAACATTAGGAATGTGTCTCACAAAGGGAGTCAATTGCAAGGAAGTACTACCCCCTAAGACCTTGGGAATCAAGCTAAACGACCCCTTTTATTTTATTTTCTTGGCAGCTTCATCTTGGACTTGGCCTTCAAGGACTAGTCTTCATTTGATTCTAGGACTCTTCTTCCTTGTACTTCTTTTGTATTTGAGACCTTGGCCTTTTTCTTTTCTTTTATTTTGAAGGCCATTTTCATGGGCAAGTTTTTCTTGCCTTGATCCTTTTTGGATTTGACTTTTTATTTTCATTGGTCTTCAACTTTGACTTTGTTTTTTGCAAGTACAAGGAGTCTTCTACTGGAAGCTACATCATATCCCTCGTTTATTTTTTGAGCATAGGGGAGGTAGGACTTTCATGCTTCAGCACAATGGGCGAGCAACTCCTTCCACTTGGTGCTAGTAAATCCCTAGGGGTCTACAACGAAACCCACATAACCCGTCACGTTGCTTCTCACAACAAATGATAGATCCTGAGACATCATGGATAACTAGGAGGTCCTCCTAGTGAAGAGGTCACAAAGGGTCTCAAGAGGTCTAGAATCCTTCTATCAAACCTTAACTAGAGGAGTTAAACCAAAGAATGGAGTGATATGGATAATGGATAAACAAGGTGAAGGTGGACCCGAGGTCCCGAAGTAAGGGGTAAAGCTCTTAACAATACCAAGAGTCATCTTAGTGCCTTGGCTAATAAACAAACCACACATTTATCACCCCCGTCAACCTAAGAGTGATACTGCTAGCTATACTCATCAGACAATCACTGAGCATTCTTGTTCATTAATTTATCGGTACACATCATCATCATCATCATGGTATTGGCACATAGCAGTTCATGCATATCCTTCGATCATCCTGTTATCACCAAACTTGTAGTTTCCCCTAGAGATGAATCCAAGATGGATGGCAGAAGGAATGGGCAACCAAAGAGGTGCAACCAAGATAGCCTCGACCGCTAATGGATGGTTGTCACGCCAATCGAGGCAATCTTCACTCTATGTTATCTAGCCCAGGACAACAAAGGGGGAGACCCAGATCTACTCCCGATAGGAGAGATCAAACCAAAACACCAGATCAAATCAAGAATGGGTGAAATACATAAGGTGTATGGTGAACCCTAGATCTATGGATGAAGTCACAAGATGAGTAATAGGTTGGATCAAGGGGTTTAGACAGTGTAAATTTGGTCCATTATGTATGTGACAATGACTTATGATATTTGATATATCATCCAGGATTAGGGTACTAGTCATTTATGAGAAAATCCATTGCCTTGGGAACCGTGTCCAATGCAGGGTAGTTAAGGACCAAATTGGGGCTAACCAATACCAAAGATGAGCTTGATAGAAGGATATGACAGTGTCAAGGTACTCAAGCAACCAAAATAGAGACCAAACCACAAGCAAACTCAACAGTCCAAGAAAGTCGAATTGGCTTGGAGAAAGATCAGTGCCTTGGGAAATGGGCCAAATGGAGTCGGATGTCTACCAAATTGTAGATCGGGAATGTTGAGGTGTTGAGGTAGGTGGATCTTGAAACTTAGGATAATCCAATGGCTAGATCTCAGTAGATCTGAGATTGAAATGTATCACAAAGTGACCCAAGTGGGGCCCAACCCTCAAAATGAGGAATGGGGCAAACAAGGTGAAAATCACTGAAGTGACACACTAGGGGTAGGTTGTCAATTATGGAGATGAAGGATCAAGTGGGATCTCACCTACCCAGGTGCTAGATCCTTGCAAACTCACCCCTCCTAGGAAGTGCGACCTCCCTTGGAGAAGCTTCTTTGCCTTGGGAAATGGGTCAAATGAGGGCCAATATTCACCAAACTATAGATCCGGATCGTCGTGGATGCTATAGAGGTGGGTTCTAAATTTTATACCCCAAAGCCAAATGGATCTTGCTAGATCTGAGAAAATGTAAAATAAGGGTTTTAACTTATGAGGGTTTGAAGCACTTTAGACAAATGGATAGATCATGGAAAGAGAAATTACCTTGAGATCATACCTAAGTGATGGAAGTAGATGCCTTATTGTTGAGGAAGACTCCCGCAGAGATCAAATGAGAAATTGTTGATGTTCCTTGCCGAAATGATACCCTAGCCCACAAGTGCGGCCTCCTCTACCTGTCAAACCAAGGAAAGTCGATTCAATCAGTCAGATCAAGTATGGAGGAAATACAAGCGAAATGCAATGATAACATGAAATAGAAGGTCAAAGACAGTAATACTCTTTGTTACCAACGAAGAAACCCAAGGAAGAAGTAGGGAGGGTCCTCCCCTACCAATACGTCCTCCTCAAATGAATTCGGCCTCCACCTGTAGATGCAAAAACGTGGTACAAAAATATAGCAAGACAAAATCTCCAAGAACCCAGTGCAAAGGAAGAATCAACGAACGAACTCCAAAAGCATTCACCACAACACAACAGATAGATGCAATAATAATTCTCTATTCCAATAATTCAGAGCCAAAAGTCGCCTTTACAATGAGAAGCTCTCTCCTTTAAATAGAATGGAGAGAGGCCACAATCCGAACCAATTTTTGAATGAGTGGCTAAGATTAAAAGATCAAAAGATCTAATCAATGGTTGAGATGAGCTCAACAATACAATACATTGATGAATAATAAAATATAACAATAAGTGGACAAATTCACCCTAGGAGAGGGGATCCCACCAAATCATAATGATAAAACATAAGAAATAGCACATTGTGGGTCCAAGGGGTAATTTCTAACACCCTTGTTCAATCCCCATGGCACAATATCCAAGAATAAAAGATCTAGACACCAAATCGTGCCTCTCTGGGAAAGTCGTGAGCCTTAGGAGGCTCCAGAAATCATCAAAAAATGCCATAAGTGATGGATGTGGGTCCCGATGAAGCTGAAACTACTAGAGAAGGTGTGGAAGACATCCCACTCATCATCACTGATCATCCCATGCCATAACCTTGCCTCAGTATCCCAAATCGAATTCCTCTGTAGCCATTTTACCATTTCTGGAATGCCTCGGGAAGTGTGAAACTACCTAAACTGCCTCCTGGAGTGCCTACGCTGTCAAGGTGAGCTCACCAATGAGTCTGGGAGGGGGTTAACATGGTAATAACAAGTGGCTGGACCACCCCCTCCATGCACAGCATCCTAGGTGAACCAATAAAATCTCATCACTGCTCTGACAGGGCCTCTAACAGGCCAAAACTGCACTAGGATAGCCAACTGAGACTAAAAATCACTGTAACTACCTGGAACTGAAAACAGACTGTCTCATTGGACTCAGAAGGTCGAAATCCATCTAAGGTGTGTACTCATACACCATATAGTCCTCTGCATGGGCCAAAATAAATACTCATCATATCCGGAAGTCCAAATAATAATAATTTGTAAAAGTGTTGAAAAGCACAAATCATCATCATAAGCCTGAAACCACTGCATAAGCCCACCATGGTGACCTGTACCAAACCATATATCATCTATCTGTAACATCTGAGGTCTGCCACCTCATGTCCTGTGGTTGACTTTTGGTCAAACTGGGTTTGACCAAGTCAACATGACCAAAATATAACTCAAACTGTCATCAAGCTGTTGCAAGGTGTCGAAGGTTAAAACATGCTTTACAATCCATTCAAATAGCAATTATAACAAATAGTAATCATTACTGGCGATCTAAATCCAAATATAATAGGTCATTACTTGTTATTATTACTCAGACAAGACTTTCAAGGTCATACTCACTTCATAGTTGTGATCAATTTGCTAGTGAAGGATGAAGGCTAAAAATAACATGGCTAGGTCAAAGGAAGGCTTACTGACTTAACACTATGACACTTTGGATGTGGAAAAGGAAATACACACCATAGCATATAGTGGACAAGCAATAACACAGGGAATGGCGGTGTCTCACAAATGGGTAAGTTGTTCAAAGAGTGTTTATTCACCTTGACCAGATGACCGATGTAGCTATTTATCCATTTGTACAGAGCAGTCAGTAGTGCCCAGAGTTACAGCAACAGTTTCAGAGGACGGATGATGGTTCTGATGATGAGCATTCAAGTATATGACTCAGCAGGTATATTATGGTGTTGTGGTTATATTGCTTTTATTTCCATTTTCTTAGCATGTCTTAGCATTTAGTATCATGATCTGGCGATCATATAGATATGTGGACCTGGTTGTACTATATATATATATATCATATTTGTCCCTACTCAGACTTAGAAGTTCTTGGCCTATACTCATTGGTTTTACCCTCCCTAAGGAGAATAGAGGTGAACATTCCGGCCATACTTTGGCTTGCTAGGGTCGGTTTCATTATTCACTGTCTTCATCCATCCATGACTTACCCAGTTTGTTCATTACCTTGACTTACTACTTGACTAGTGGCATGGAGGACCTTTCCCCACTGTAGCCTCTGTATTGGATGAGCTTCCTTGTTTATTGTGTCTCGACTCTGAGTTGGTGACAAAACTTACCTATGGTGAGTTGGATTTCCTTGTGAATTCCCCCTAGCCACTAAATATGTTGTTGGCTAAACCTGAAACTTTTAGTGTTGCCATGAATACAAAGTATGGAAATGAAATGTTGTATCTTGTATGAAAAGCCCATTCATGCAATGTGTTTCTCAACACACATGAATGAAAGGCAAAGCCAAATGAAAATTGTTCTGAAATATCAAATGCTATATATTTTGTGAAATGTAAATACCTAGGTAAACACGCTATCTGTGACACACCTAGAAGTGCTCAGGTAAACAAGTGCCTTAAAAACACACCTGCAGCAAGAGGCCTAAATCAATGTAAATCTATGCAATGTGTTTATAAACACACATAGATCAAAGGCTATGGAAACTATAGGCCCAAAAAGCAATGGAACTTAAACTCTATATCAAAAAGATTGTTGGCCTCATTTGTATTATGGATTTTGCGCATCAGTCAAGGTGAATAAACACTCTTTGAACAACTTACCCATATGTGAGACACCGCCATTCCCTACGTTATTGCTTGTCTACTATATGCTATGGTGTGTATTCACTTTTCCATATCCAAAGTGTCACAGTGTTAAGTCAATAAGTCATCCTTTGACCTAGCCATGTTATTCTTAGCCTTCACCCTTCACTAGCAAATTGATCTCAACTATGAAGTGAGTATGACCTTGAAAGTCTTGTCTGAGTAATAATAACAATTAATGACCTATTATATTTGGATTTAGATCGCCAGTAATGATTACTATTTGTTATAATTGCCATTTGAATGGATTGTAAAGCATGTTTTAACGTTTGACACCTTGCAGCAGCTTGATGACAATTTGAGTTATATTTTGGTCATGTTGACTTGGTCAAACCCAGTTTGACCAAAACTCAACCACAGGACATGAGGTGGCAGACCTCAAATGTTACAGATAGTTGATATATGGTCTGGTACAGGTCACCATGGTGTGCTTATGCAGTGGTTTCAGGCTTATGATGATGATTTGTGCTTTTCAGCACTTTTACAGATTATTATTATTTGGTCTACCGAATATGATGAGTATTTATTTTGGACCATGCAAAGGACTATATGGTGTATGAGTACACACCTTAGATGGATTTCGACCTTCTGAGTCCAATGAGACGGACTGTTTTCAGTTTCGGGCAATTACAGTGATTTTTAGCCTCAGTTGGCTATCCTAGTGCAGTTTTGGCCTATCAGAGGCCCTGTTAGAGCAGTGATGATATTTTATTGGTTCACCTAGGGCGTTGTGCATGGAGGGGGTGGTCCAGCCACTTGTTATTACCATATTACCCTCCTCCCAGACTCATTGGTGGGATCACCTTGATAGCGCAGGCACTCCAGGAAGCAGTTTGGGCAGTTTCACACTTCCCGAGGCAATCCAGAAATGGTAAAATGGCTACAGAGGAATTTGCTTTGGGCTAGTGAGGCAAGGTTATGGCATGGAATGATCAGTGATGATGAGTGGGATGTCTTCCACACCTTCTCCAGCAGTTTCAGCTTCATCGAGACCCACATCCATCACTTATGGCACTTTTTTGATGATTTCTGGAGCCTCCTAAGGCTCATGACTTTCCCAAAGAGGCACGATTTGGTGTCTAGATCTTTTATTCTTGGATATTGTGCCATGGGGATTGACCAAGGGTGTTAGAAATTACCCCTTGGACCCACCATGTGCTATTTCTTTTGTTTTATCATTATGATTTGGTGGGATCCCCTCTCCTAGGGTGAATTTGTCCACTTATTGTTATATTTTATTATTGATCCATGTATTGTATTGTTGAGCTCATCTCAACCATTGATTAGATCTTTTGATCTTTTAATCTTAGCCACTCATTCAAAAAATGGTTAGGATTATGGCCTCTCTCCATTCTATTTAAAGGAGAGAGCTTCTCATTGTAAAGGCGACTTTTGGCTCTGGATTATTGGAATAGAGAATTATTATTGCATCTATCTGTTGTGTTGTGGTGAATGCTTTTGGAATTCGTTCGTTGATTCTTCCTTTGCACTGGGTTCTTGGAGATTTTGTCTTGCTATATTTTTGTACCACGTCTTTGCATATATAGGTGGAGGTCGAATTCATTTGAGGAGGACGTATTGGTAGGGGAAGACCCTCCCTACTTCTTCCTTGGGTTTCTTCATTGGTAACAGGGAGTATTACTGTCTTTGACCTTCTATTTCATATTATCATTGCATTTCGCTTGTATTTCCTCCATACTTGATCTAACTGATTGAATCGACTTTCCTTGGTTTGACAAGTAAAGGAGGTCGCACTTGTGGGCTAGGACATCATTTCGGCAAGCAACATCAACAATTTCTCATTTGATCTCTGCGGGAGTCTTCCTCAATAACAAGGCATCTACTTCCATCACTCAGGTATGATCTCAAGGTAATTTCTCTTTCCATGATCTATCCATTTGTCTAAAGTGCTTCAAACCCTCATAAGTTAAAACCCTCATTTTACATTTTCTCAGATCTAGCAAGATCCACTTGGCTTTTGGGTATAAAATTCAAAACCCACCTCTATAGCATCCACGGCGATCCGGATCTATAGTTTGGTGAAGAGTGGCCCTCATTTGACCCATTTCCCACGGCAAAGAAGCTTCTCCAAGGGAGGTCGCACTTCCTAGGAGGGGTGAGTTTGCAAGGATCTAGTACCTAGGTAGGTGAGATCCCACTTGATCCTTCATCTCCATAATTGATAACCTGCCCCTAGTGTGTCACTTCGATGATTTTCACCTTGTGGGCCCCATTCCTCATTTTGGGGGTTGAGCCCCACTTGGGTCACTTTGTGATACATTTCAATCTCAAATCTACTGAGATCTAGCCATTGGATGATCCTAATTTTCAAGATCCACCTACCTCAACACCACAACATTCCCGATCTACAATTTGGTGGACATTCGACACCATTTGGCCCATTTCCCAAGGCACTGATCTTTCTCCAAGCCAATTCGACTTTCTTGGATTGTTGAGTTTGCTTGTGGTTTGGTCTCTATTTTGGTTGCTTGAGTACCTTGACACTATCATATCCTTCTATCAAGCTCATCTTTGGTATTGGTTAGCCCCAATTTGGTCCTTAACTACCCTACATTGGACATGATTCCCAAGGCAGTGGATTTTCTCATAATTGACTAGTACCCTAATCCTGGATCATATATCAAATATCATAAGTCACTCTCACATACATAATGGACCAAAGCTACACTGTCTAAACCCCTTCATCCAATCTATTACTCATCTTGTGACTTCATCCATAGATCTAGGGTTCACCATACACCTTACATATTTCACCCATTTTTTATTTGATCTGGTGTTTTGGTTTGATCTCTCCTATCGAGAGTAGATCTGGGTCTCCCCCTTTGTTGTCTTGCGCTAGATAACATAAAGTGAAGATTGCCTCGATTGGCGTGACAACCATCCATTGGGGGTCGAGGCTATCTTGGTTGCACCTCTTTGGTTGCCCATCCCTTTTGCCATCCATCTTGGATTCATCTCTAGGGGCAACTACAAGTTTGCTGATAACACATCCATCATGCAACATATCAATCATACGATGGGGAGTCAAAGAGCAACAAAGATGGACTCTCATCCTTTGAAGAAAAAACGAAAAATAAGTTCGTGATATTGGTATGCCCACAGAATGTGGCATAACACAACCCAACATCAGGGACACAAAAACGTTGAAGCTAACTACACATTACATCCCCGATAGATGAAGGATCAAATTTAAAATAGCTTCTTAATTTACCCTTCCACTTCACCACATAGATCTAACTCAACTTGTTTTTTTGTGACAAAGATCCGTCAATTAGTTCATCTTGCTCGAGGCCAAACATTCAAAAAATACAACAATCAATTCGCTACATTGCTTCAACCAAAATTAAAATGGTTTTGCTCTGTCACAATCAGCCCAAACTCATACATCAATCCATAGACCAAACTCATACATCAATCCATAGATCCATAGCTTCTTGTTAGATAAATATAAAAACAAAAGCAAACAAAAATAACAATAGAACATGAGATTTACGTGGAAACCCTTTTGTATGTAGGTAAAACCATAGGGAAATGGCAGTTTCCATCTTTTATTATTACTCAACAAAAAATATTTAGAATGTTTTCTTCTATCTCTCTTGTATTACAGTGTCGAGGGGTTCACTCCCGTTTTGTACAATACATATGAGGGTTACAGATGAAACTAAAATACACTAAAAGGGTTTAGAAATTTTCGCCTCGGCGGCTTTGCCCCCATACCCCCAGATGGGGGGCCTAGCGGCCCCCTACATGCCCGATGCATGGTCCTAGTTGAGAACTCTACAACAATAATATTGGTGATCTGAATATTGACTTCATCTCCTAACACTTTTCAAAATTGCTTTCTCACAACATGTATGTTGACACAACACATCTATGATTATGTACAATCACTTTTTGATGTTTCAAGCCACTCTTGCTAGAGTCCAAGTCTTTCGATCCCTAATACCATATGTAAATCGAGCACCGTGAGATAACCACAAGAAACACAAAGCAATCACAATACAAAGAACAAACACTGTCTTTTACCTTGGAAACACTTTAATAGGAAAACCAACACCAAATAGATATCTATTATTACCTTGGTCAATCCATCCAAGCTTGCCAAAGAATAGGTTGCTTGAAGCACTTTACAATGGAGAACATTGAGCATTTAAATAGGCTTTATTACATTAAATACCACGAGTCAATACCATTGGCCACCCAATACCTTCGGCCCATAAACCTCAAGGTTGTCTTAATTACTCTTTGACTAAGTCAAGACCAACCCAACACTTTGGAGGTGAGTGGTACTAGATTGAACTAGTGTGGGGCCCTTCACATTGTCAACTACATCCTCCAAACATGTCATCAACTTCTATAGCCATGAACTTCATTTTCGTAGACAAAACTTCTAGTTTTTCTTAGTGTTTTGAATTGAGCTAAGTCGTAAGCCATTTGATGTTTGTTGAGAATTTGTTTTCGATCACAACTACCCAATAAGATACTTTTAGTCCCCAAAAGCTGATTCGGGAAGATGGAAGCACAAGGCCTCCACTTGTCTCACTTAGCCCACCACTCCCTCGAAGATGAAGGATATCAACTTTTTGTTTGTCCAATCAAGCTACTTGTTTGTCCTTGTTTCATTACTAAAAGAGATATTCTTCCCCTCCCTTTGTGTGATTTGATGAGGTAGGATTTGTTGAATTTTCATTAGGGTTAGGGTTTGATGCAGAGAATTAAAAAATTCATGTACTTTAATGCAAAATTACATTCAATAAACTAGTACTGAAACGAAATAGTACAGCAGTAAATAAACAGTGCAACTTAAAACATAATTTTCATCTCATCACCTTTAACACTACCAATTTGGTCCTTGTGTTAAAGTAATCTTCAATAACATGTAATCAGCAGTATATGACTAACAATAACATGTCTAATTAATAAGAAGAATGGGTTAGGGTACTTACCTACAGTGTGGGACCTGTTATCACACATATAGTAGCCAGGCTACCATACATTATTTTTCTGATTCCAGTACACTATTTAGCCAGTTCCCTTACATTGAGATGCTGAGATGAGCATCTATTATGGATCACTATCAGATTTTGGACAGCAGTTTTATTCCCCATGCCATGACTGAGTCTCAGGACACTCAGAGAGATGACCGATGTAGCTATTTAGCCATTTGTACATAGCAGTCAGTAGTGCCCAGAGTTACAGCAGCAGTTTCAGAGGGTTGATGATGGTTCAGATGATGAGCTTTCAGGTATATGACTCAGCAAGTATATTATGGTGTTGTGGTTATATTGCTTTTATTTCTATTTTCTTAGCATGTCTTAGCATTTAGTATCATGATCTGGCGATCATATAGATATGTGGACCTGGTTGTACTTATATATATATATATATATGTATATATCATATTTGTCCCTACTCAGACTTAGAAGTTCTTGGCCTATACTCATTGGTTTTACCCTCCCTAGGGAGAATAGAGGTGATCATTCCCACCATATTTTCGCTTGCTAGTGTTGGTTTCATTATTCACTATCTTCATCCATCCATGACTTACCCAGTTTGTTCATTACCCTGACTTACTACTTGACTAGTGGCATGGAGGACCTTCCCCCACTATAGCCTCTATATTGGATAAGCTTCCCTGTTTATTTGTGTCTCGGCTCTGAGTTGGTGACAAAACTTACCTTTGGTGAGTTGGCTTAGTACCCCTAGTCACTAAAGATGTGTTGGCTAAACCTGAAACTTTTAGTGCTGCCATGAATACAAAGTATGGAAATGAAATGTTGTATCTTGTATGAAAAGCCCATTTATGCAATGTGTTTCTCAACACACATGAATGAAAGGCAAAGCCAAATGAAAATGGCTCTAAAATATCAAATGTTATATCTATTGTGAAATGTAAATACCTAGGTAAACAAGCTGACTATGACACACCTAGAAGTGCTCAGGTAAACAAGTGCCTTAAAAACACACCTGCAGCAAGAAGCCTAATTAAATGTAAATCTATGCAATGTGTTTATAAACACACATAGATCAAAGGCTATGGAAACTCTAGGCCCAAAAAGCAATGGAACTTAAAACTCTTTATCAAAAAGATTGTTGGCCTCATTTATATTATGGATTGTGCGCATCTGTCAAGGTGAATAAACACTCTTTGAACAACTTACCCATTTGTGAGACACCGCCATTCCCTGTGTTGTTGCTTGTCCATTATATGTTATGGTGTGTATTCCCTTATCCATTTCCAAAGTGTCACAGTGTTAAATCAGTAAGTCATCCCTTGACCTAGCCATGTTATTCTTAGCCTTCACCATTCACTGGCAAATTGATCACAACTATGAAGTGAGTATGACCTTGAAAGTCTTGTCTGAGTAATAAATAATAATTAATGACCTATTATATTTGGATTTAGATCGCCAATAATGATTTGCTATTTGTTATAATTGCTATGTGAATGCATTGTAAAGCATGTTTTAACCTTTGACACCTTGCAGCAGCTTGATGACAGTTTGAGTCATATTTTGGTCATGTTGACTTGGTCAAACCCAGTTTGACCAAAAGTCAACCACAGGACATGAGGTGGCAGACCTCAAATGTTACAGATAGATGATATATGGTCTGGTACAAGTCACCATGGTGGGCTTATGCAGTGGTTTCAGGCTTATGATGATGATTTGTGCTTTTAGGCACTTTTACAGATTATTATTATTTGGTCTGCCGGATATGATGAGTATTTATTTTGGACCATGCAAAGGACTATATGGTGTATGAGTACACACTTTAGATGGATTTGGACCTTCTGAGTCCAATAAGACAGTTTGTTTTCAGTTCCGGGCAGTTATGGTGATTTTTAGCCTCAATTGACTATCCTAGTGCAGTTTTGGCTTGCCGGAGGCCCTGTCAGAGCAGAGCAGAGATATGATTGGTTCACCTAGAGCGTTATTTTTGGAGGGAGTGGTCCAACCACTTGTTATTACCATATTATCCCCCCCCCCAGACAGTCTGGTGATTTTTATTTTTGGAGCCAGGCACTCTAGGTGGCCGTTTGGGCAGTTTCACACTTCCCAAGGCAGTCCAGAAATGGTAAAAATGGCTACAAAGGAATTTGATTTGGGCTACTAAGGCAAGGTTATGGCATGGGATGATCAGTGATGATGAGTGGGATGTCTTCCACACCTTCTCCAGTAGTTTCAGCTTCATCGGGGCCCACATCCATCACTTATGGCACTTTTTGATGATTTCTGGAGCCTCCTAAGGCTCACGATTTTTCGAGAGAGACACGATCTGGTGTCTAGATCTTTTCTTCTTGGATATTGTGCCATCGGATTGACCAAGGGTGTTAGAAATTACCCCTTGGACCCACCATGAGCTATTTTTTATGTTTTATCATCATGATTTGGTGGGCTCCCCTCTTCTAGGGTGAGTTTGTCCACATATTGTTATATTTTATTATTGATCCATGTATTGTATTGTTGAGCTCATCTCAACCATTGATTAGATCTTTTGATCTTTTAATCTTAGCCACTCATTCAAAAAGTGGTTAGGATTGTGGCCTCTCTCCAATCTATTTAAAGGAGAGAGCTTCTCATTATAAAGGGGACTTTTGGCTCTGGATTATTGGAATAGAGAATTATTATTGCATCTATCTGTTGTGTTGTGCTGAATGCTTTTGGAGTTCGTTCCTTGATTCTTCCTTTGCACTAGGTTCTTGGAGATTTTGTCATGCTATATTTTTGTACCACGTCTTTGCATCTACAGGTGGAGGCCGAATTCATTTGAGGAGGACGTATTGGTAGGGGAGGACCCTCCCTACTTCTTCCTTGGATTTGTTCGTTGGTAACAGAGAGTATTACTGTCCCAGGACCTTCTATTTCATGTTATCATTGCATTTCACTTGTATTTCCTCCATACTTGATCTGACTGATTGAATCGACTTTCCTTGGTTTGACAGGTAGAGAAGGTCGCACTTGTGGGCTAGGGCATGATTTCGGCAAGCAAATTCAACAAGTTCTCATTTGATCTCTGCGGGAGTCTTCCTCAACAACAAGGCATCTCATTCCAACACTCAAGTATGATCTCAAGGTAATTTCTCTCTCCATGATCTATCCATTTGTCTAAATGCTTCAAACCCTGATTTTACATTTTCTCAGATCTAGCAAGATCTACTTGGCTTTTGGGTATAATATTTGAAACCCAACTTTATAGCATCCACGGCGATCTGGATCTATAGTTTGGTGAGGATCGGCCTTCATTTGACCCATTTCCCAAGGCAAAGAAGCTTCTCCAAGGGAGGTCGCACTTCCTAGGAGGGGTGAGTTTGCAAGGATCTAGCACCTGGGTAGGTGAGATCCCACTTGATCCTTCATCTTCATAATTGATAACCTACCCCTAGTGTGTCACTTCAGTGATTTTCACCTTGTGGGCCCCATTCCTCATTTTGAGGGTTGAGCCCCACTTGGGTCACTTTGTGATACATTTCAATCTCAGATGTACTGAGATCTAGCCGTTGGATGATCCTAATTTTCAAGTTCCACCTACCTCAACACCTCAACATTCCTGATCTACAATTTGGTGGACATCCGACTCCATTTGGCCCATTTCCCACGGCACTGATCTTTCTCCAAGCCAATTCGACTTTCTTGGACTGTTGAGTTTGCTTGTGGTTTGATCCTTGTTTTGGTTGCTTTAGTACCTTAACACTGCCATATCCATCCATCAAGCTCACGTTTGGTACTGGTTAGCCCCAATTTGGTCCTTAACTACCCTGCATTGGACACGATTCCCAAGGCAGTGGATTTTCTCATAATTGACTAGTATCCTAATCCTGGATCTTATTTCAAATATCATAAGTCACTCTCACACTCATAATGGACCAAAGCTACACTGTCTAAACCCCTTGATCCAACCTATTACTCATCTTGTGACTTCATCCATAGATCTAGGGTTCACCATACACCTTACGTACTTCACCCATTTCTTGATTTGATTTGGTGTTTTGGTTTGATCTCTCCTATCGGGAGTAGATCTGGGTCTCCCCCTTTGTTGTCTTGGGCTAGATAACATAAAGTGAAGATTGCCTCAATTGGCGTGACAACCATCCATTGGGAGTCGAGGCTATCTTGGTTGCACCTTTTCTGGTTGCCCATCCCTTCTGCCATCCATCTTGGATTCATCTCTAGGGGCAACTACAAGTTTGGTGATAGCAGGACCCTTCCTATTTTATACTCAGAAGAATTTACTTTCAAAATAAGGATTGTGCCTCTCGATCACTAGGAACCAACTGACCCTGCTAGAGGGTAAGTACAAACCAGAGAGAGATGAGAGGGTACTAGTACAGTCAAACAGGGATGGTCAAAGACAGCCAGAAAATACAGTGATAGTCATAATTAAGTCCCAGCATAATAGATGTCCAATAGATGTAAGCACAAGAGGTCTAAACCCTAAGTGATGACAAAATATGACCTCAATCAATCAACACAAAGGATCAGTACAAAGATCAAACCCTAAATAGCCTTCAACACAAACATTAAACCAAAATCAAGTCTCAGCAATATGAATCTGGTCAAAGCAAGTCTTAGCAGTAAAGGTTTAGCATAGATCTGATATAAAGCAGAAACAAATCAACAGATCTTAAGTCATGTGATCAGATCTATAAGGGCCACGGCCTCTTCAAATCAACCCACAACAAATTAGACCGATCACTACAACAAGCAGATCTAACCCCCAAACTTCACAACCTTCACAAAGTGGACAGGATCAAACCTCTAGGCCTCACTGCCTCCTCAAATCAGTAACCAACAGGCATATTGAGGTCATGACTGAGTTTCAGAGGTGACATAGGGTCACAGCCATCTCAAGATACAGTCATAAAGCATATCGGGTCCCTTAATACTTAGATCGGACTCCAAGCAGAACTCAAGCAACATATCAGGTCTCAAATAACCACAAGGCAGTAGGTCGAGTCTCAATCAAACCACAAGAGAGCAGATTGGATACTACATCAACAGATCAAACATCACAGAAGCAAATCAGAACTCAACAAACAAATCACAGTCCACGATTTGGTCAAAATCAGGTTACGGCCTCAGCAAGCAGCAAAGATTAACCCATAAACCCTTGACATCAAGCGACATAAAAACAGAGCTGAGATATGGTATGATGAAGATCATAAAATGAGGAACAAAAGATCTTCATATATAGAATCCTAAAAGACTTGTAGAAGGATCATAAGATAAAGCTTTAATTTAGTTAGGGTTTCACATAATAATAAAATATAATGATGTCTTAGGTGGGTAGTTGCTCATAAAGGTCAAAACAATAAAATAAAGTGTCCTAGGTGGGTACAAAGACCAACAAATGGTACAAGTCAAATCATTAAACAAGAATGGGTACATGACTCATACCCCTAGGGCCAAAGGGTGTACCACAAAGGTGGGTAATCACCCCTAATACCCATAAGACCAAAACATCAATGTAAAACAACTCAAGGTGGGTAGATGACCCTACTAACCACAAGTCAAAACAGTGAACAAGACAAGGTACCACATGACCAAGAACAACAAGATGTAAAGACCAAGGATGAGCAATCAAGGTGGGATACAACCAATCATCTCTCTCTCAAATGTACAAATGTTCCATACAACCTGAAAGTTCATCATCATTGTATAAGGAAGGTCCAAACTGGATGATGTGATCCTGTGATCCTCCATACTACTCCTTAGGTCACTTGCTAGTGGCTCCATCAAGGGGTGGTCAGTCCCTTGAAAAGACCATCTAGCTCAACCATCTCGAAGACCTAGGAGAATAGGACATCACGCATCATCATCTTGGTCCACTAACCAAAATCACCTGGTTAACTGACCAAGTATGACGCTGCAAGAAATACTTGGTCCTCGTGACCAAGAATCTGCCTGGTCCCGGACCAGGTGGTCTCTGTCTCAACCTGCAGGACCTACTTGGTCCTCGTGACCAAGAAATTGTCTGGTCCCAGACCAGAATACTCTAGAGACAAATAGGGGCCCTAGCCACATGCTAGGGACTTTACCATGGCATCAACCTGCTTGGTCCCCGACCAAGAACCCCAGGAGACAGCTGGGGGCCCTAGGTTACCTTCTAGGGTCTTACTCTTTACTATGCCTGGTTAACTTGACCATGAACCATAGTTAACTGACTAGGGTACCATACTCTCTGAGAATGGGTCTCGCAGCTACACTAACTTTAATAGGATTTACCACCTATAATCCAATAATATTTGTTCTCTTTCTTATCGAAAGTAGCATCCATGTCCCATGAGTATGGGTTTCTAAACATCACTTCACATGCATCTGGTGGCACAACTTTGCATTCTACTTAATCAACATTAATGGAAAACCTAATTTTGCATCTCCTAGTGATTCTTATAGTAAATTTCTCTTGGATCCAACCCAATCAAAACGGTTGTACAAGATCATAAGTTTGTAGACCAAGCTCATCTACTAAGGCTTCAAAAATCAAATTGCATTGAGAACCACTATTAAACAAAGCATTTATCTTTGGATCCTTCACGTGATCTTTGGTTTGGAATAGTGCATTTTTTTATCCACTTACCCTTTAGATGTTGCAATGTTGTGGAGAGTATTGTTTCATCTACATCGGAGGTGATTTCTACCTTTTTTTATTTTGTCTCAATAGTTGCATTTGCTCCCTTCTTGGATTTCTACCATTTTGGATGCAAATCTAGATGAAGTTACCAACACTTCTCATTAGTGTGCCAATCTACATCACAGTTTTTGCAATGCCTATCAGGTACATTACTCTTTTGGATTGTGACTGCAATCATTTTGCCCCTAGTCTTGTTGGTCTCTTCTTGGCCCTCTTGTGGTTGCCCCTTTTTGAATTCCAACTCAATGTAGAGAGCTTTTTTGCTTGCCTCATCTATGTTTTTACCACTAAGAAGTTGTAATTGCCTTTAGACCAGCCTAGATCCAAATCCTAGGCTCTATCAAGTGCCGAGAGGGATCAAATCTCCTGAGGTGCAAACCTCTCCTCGAAAAGCTCCTTGAGTGCAATACCTGAGAAGAGGTTTGCACCTCGGGAGATTTGATCCCTCTCGGCGCTTGATAGAGCCTAGGATTTGGATTTAGGCTTCTTATTAAACGCTTGTTATGACAGTTTACATCATCATTTGTCGCAAACAAATGTATCGCCTTATCGAATGACTTTTTCATTGAAGCATCCAAGGAAGTATCTGTACGAGTCATCAGTAATTTCCGATCCTCTATTGTTGGAACTGGTGTATTGGTTGAATATTATCTTTGTCGTTCTACATTTTGATTTATTTGTTGTTCTCCAAATTGATTTCTCTGTTCTTCCAATTGCTTCAACTTTCTCTCTCGATATGCTCTTTGTCGATCAACGTTTCGTTTTCTTTGTTCTTCGCGTTCTTGTGCTGTCAATTCGTCTAACTTTCTTTTTCGATATTCTTTTTGTCGATTTGCGTTTCGTTTTTTTCGTTCTTCTCCTTCTTCTGCTGTCATTTCGTCCAACATTTTCTTTCGATATTGTTTTTGTTGTTCTCCTTTTTCGTTTCAAGTCTTATTCTCGATCTTTTGATGTCATTTCTTCAGATGGTACCGATATATTTCGTTCTAAATTTTGATTTATTTGTTGTTCTGCAAATTGATTTCTTTGTTCTTCCAATTGGTTCAATTTTTTCTCTCGATATGCTCTTGTCGATCAACGTTCCGTTTTCTTTGTTCTTCTCATTCTTCTGCTGTCAATCCGTCTAACTTTCTTTTTTTATATTCTTTTTGTCGATCAGCGTATCATTTTCTTTGTTCTTCTCGTTCTTCTGCTGTCATTTCGTCCAACTTTCTTTTTCGATATTCTTTTTGTTGTTATGTTTTTCGTTTCAAGTCTTCTTCTCGTTCTTTTATTGTCATTTCGTTAAATTTTTGTTCTTCTCCTGTTTGTCTCAGAGCATCTTCCGCATGCACATCTTCCATTTCTAGTTTAGAATCTATATCAAAAATGTCAAGCATTATCATATACACTGAAATTAATGCATCTATGAAATCCACACTAAAATTTTTGCATCCATGAAATCTACATTGAAATCAATGCATCCAAGGAATAACTGCTACGCTGAAAAATATGCAATGATAAAACACCATACACTGAAATCTATGCAATTATAAAAAACCATACACTGAAATCTATGCAAGTATAAAATTCAATATATTTTCAAAAACATTAGGTGATTTGGAAGGATCAAACCTTGGACCTCACGCCCATTATCCCAACACCCTTACCACTATACCACAGATAGGTCTTATTATACATGGTAAAGAAATTATATATAAACTTGAATAATATTCCATTTGGCGAAAATGGGGGAAGGGTGGATCAATAGGATTTGACCTCGTGACCTACCTATGACCACCACAATGTGTTACCAATGGGATACACCCAGTTGTCTGGGAGTTAAACGATATAATATATTTATATCTTTGAATCGGGAGTCAAATTTAAATGTAAATTTAAATATAAATTATATAAATTTAAAATTTAAAATATAAAATTTAATTTAATTAAATTTAAATTTATACAAAGGACTTTTTCATTTTAAAATTTAGAATTTAAAATTTAATTTAAATTTAATATAAATATGAAATTTAAATTTAATATAAATATTAAATTTGAATTTGAATTTAAATTAAAATATAATATAAATTTATATTTATATTTAAAATTAAATTAAATTATAATTTTTATTTATATTTATATTTAATATAAATACTAAAGTATATTTAAATAGAAATATAAATTTAAATTATGTTTTAATTTGAATTTAAAATTAAATTTTTTAAATTTAAAATTAATTTTAATATGAGGGAGCGGCGGAGGAGGGTGCAGGCGACGGCGGGAGGGGAGGAGGGGAGGTCGCGGGAGGCAAGGAGGTCACGGCAGAGAGGAGGGGAGGCGAGGAGGTCGCGGAGGAGGGGGGAGGAGGGTTGCGCAAGAAGGGAGGAGGGTTGCGCTGGAGGAGGGCTGCGCAGGAGGGGGGGTGGGCTGCGCAGGAGGAGGGGAGGTATGTGGAGGAGGAGGGTTGCGATGGAGGGTAGGAGGGTTGCGCGGTTGGAGGGCTGGGCTGCGAAGGAGGAGGGCTGCGCAGGAGGGGAGGAGGGCTGCGCTGGAGGAGGGGTGGGCTGCGCAGGAGGAGAGGAGGCCAAGAGGTCGCGGAGGAAGGGTGGGTTGCGCAAGACATAGCATGGAAATACACCCAAATGGAAGGGAGCTGCAAGCTTATCCAAATTCGTAGTGAGCTGGAAGGGAGCTGCAGGCTTATCGCGGAGGAGGGGTGGGCTGCGCAAGACATAGCATGGAAGGGAGTTGTAGGCTTGAAATTAAAATTAAAAATTAAAATTAGATTACCTGTTCGCTGATCAGATTCCCTCTTCGTTATTTCTCTTCTCTTTGCCGCAAATTCTTGTTTTATAATTTTTTATGTTGTTTTGTGTATTACCTTTCGTGTATTATATAGCCATTGATTTCAAACATGTATTTCAAACGAAAATACACCTTATTACCTTGTTAAACACTTGTTACGACAGTTTACATCATCAATTGTCACAAACAAATGTATCGCCTTATCGAATGACTTTTTCATTGAAGCATCCAAGGAAGTATCTGTACGAGTCATCAGTAATTTCCAATCCTCTATTGTTAGAACTAGTATATTGGTTGAATATTGTCTTTGTCGTTCTACATTTTGATTTATTTGTTGTTCTCCAAATTGATTTCTTTGTTCTTCCAATTGCTTCAACTTTCTCTCTCGATATGCTCTTTGTCAATCAACGTTTCGTTTTCTTTGTTCTTCGCATTCTTGTGCTGTCAATTCGTCTAACTTTCTTTTTCGATATTCTTTTTGTCGATTTGCGTTTCATTTTTTTCGTTCTTCTCCTTCTTCTGCTGTCATTTCATCCAACATTTTCTTTCGATATTGTTTTTGTTGTTCTGCTTTTTTGTTTTAAGTCTTCTTCTCGATCTTTTGATGTCATTTCTTCAGATGGTACCGATATATTTCGTTCTACATTTTGATTTATTTGTTGTTCTGCAAATTGATTTCTTTGTTTTTCCAATTGGTTCAACTTTTTCTCTTGATGTGCTCTTTGTCGATCAACGTTCCGTTTTCTTTGTTCTTCTCGTTCTTCTGCTGTCAATCCGTCTAATTTTCTTTTTTAATATTCTTTTTGTCGATCAGTGTATCGTTTTCTTCGTTTTTCTCGTTCTTCTGCTATCATTTCATCTAACTTTCTTTTTCGATATTCTTTTTGTTGTTCTGTTTTTCGTTTCAAGTCTTCTTCTCGTTCTTTTGCTGTCATTTTGTTGGATTTTTGTTCTTCTCCTGTTTGTCTCAGAGCATCTTCCGCATGCACATCTTCCATTTCTAGTTTAGAATCTATATCAAAAATGTCAAGCATTATCATATACACTGAAATTAATGCATCTATGAAATCCACACTGAAATTTTTGCATCCATGAAATCTACACTGAAATCAATGCATCCAAAGAATAATTGCCACACTGAAAAATATGCAATGATAAAACACCATACACTGAAATCTATGCAAATATAAAATTCAATATATTTTCAAAAAAATTAGGTGATTTGGGAGGATCGAACCTTGGACCTCACGCCCATTATCCCAACACCCTTACCACTATACCACAGATAGTTCTTAATATACATGGTAAAGAAATTATATATAAACTTGAATAATATTGCATTTGGCGAAAATGGGGGAAGGGTGGATCAACAGGATTTCACCTCGTGACCTACCTATGACCACCACAATGTGTTACCAATGGGATACACTCAGTTGTATGGGAGTTAAACGATATAATATATTTATATCTTTGAATCGGGAGTCAAATTTAAATGTAAATTTAAATATAAATTATATAAATTATATAAATTTAAAATTTAATTAAATTAAATTTAAATTTATACGAAGGACTTTTTCATTTTAAAATTTAATTTAAAATTTAGAATTTAAAATTTAATTTAAATTTAATATAAATATTAAATTTATATTTATATTTAAATTAAAATATAATATAAATTTATATTTATATTTAAAATTAAATTAAAATATAATTTTTATTTATATTTATATTTATTTTAAATATTAAACTATATTTAAATCTAAATCTAAATTTAAATAGAAATATAAATTTAAATTATGTTTTAATTTAAATTTTTTAAATTTAAAATTAATTTTAATATGAGGGCGAGACGGAGGAGGGTGCAGGCGACGGCGGGAGGGGAGGAGGGTTGCGTTGGAGGGGTGGGTTGTGCAGGAGGAGGGTTGCGTAGGAGGGGAGAGGGCTGCGCGGTAGGGGCGGAGGGTTGCGCTAGAGAAGGGGTGGGCTGCGCAAGAGGAGGGCTGCGCTGGAGGAGGGGTGGGTTGCGCAGGAGGGTAGGAGGGTTGTGCTGTTGGAAGGTTAGGCTGCGAAGGAGGAGGGCTGCGCTGGAGGAGGGGAGGCCAGGAGATCGCGGAGGAGGGGTGGGTTGCACAAGACATAGCATGGAAATACACGCAAATGGAAGGGAGCTGCAAGCTTATCCAAATTCATAGTGAGCTGGAAGGGAGTTGCAAGCTTATCCAAATTCGTAGTGAGCTGGAAGGGAGCTGCAGGCTTATCGCGGAGGAGGGGTGGGCTACGCAAGACATAGCATGGAAGGGAGCTGTAGGCTTGAAATTAAAATTAAAAAATAATATTAGATTACCTGTTCACTGATCAGATTCCCTCTTCATTATTTCTCTTCTCTTTGCTGCAGATTCTTGTTTTATAATTTTTTATGTTGTTTTCTGTATTACCTTTCGTGTATTATATAGCCATTGATTTCAAACATGTATTTCAAAAGAAAATACACCTTTTTTTTATTAATGGACGACATAATATTTTATTACTTTTTACTTTGTATTATTCTTTTTTGTTTATGGCCGACATGTTAGGAACAAACGTTACGACATATCTCTAATACTCGACAAACGTTACAACATCTCCATCATAATCGACAATATTATTTATGGCCAACATGTAAGGAGCAAACGTTACATCTCCCTCATACTCGACAAACGTTACAATACCTCCCTCATACTTGACAAACGTTACAAGATCTCCCTCATACTGGGCTATAAAGCGCCTCTCGACGCAATAACATTGAATAGTCCTCCAAGGTACTTCAACACTGTTAATGTAATTGTAACTTCGGAAGATATTCACTTGTATATTTTATATTGTATTTGTATTTCATTATTGTACCTTCGACAGAGATGTTTATTCCTTTGGTCAGGAGAGTTATTATTGTACTTGAGTCATGTAAAGTCAGTGAGGTTAACCCTCCATTGTATGATGGGGCATTAGACCACTAAGTTGATTCATCATGGGTTATTAGACTCTCCTAGAGAAGTCGGCCCGGTCAGTTACACTTAGGGGCCAACCTGTTTGGGGTTAAGGCCAAGTGAAAGTTAAAGTATAAATAGAGAGGGTGCTCCTCTCTATTTCATCATTCACTCACTCATCAAGTTCGCATTACTGAGGAGAGGGACAAGTTCGCACAAGTGGAGAAGAGAGAAGTTGTTGAAGACCATTTCTACTTTTGGGGTTTATTGTATTGTTGTTCATTCTATCACTGAGGAAGTTGCGGGGTTTTCTCCTTTATGGTTTCCACTAAGAAAAACTTTGTGTCCCTTGTCTATTGTGTTTGAATGTTGTTCTTGTTATTCTCTCAGATAAGATCCTAGATAATCTTGAATTAAATTATGACAATTTAACATGGTATTAGAGCTAACCTGAGAAAAAGACACTGTGCAGCTGCGGAAGCTAGGGCTTCTTAATTTTTGGGTTTCTCTCCACAGATCATCAGCAAAAGGAGGCTAGGCTAACTCACCTTAGTAGGGTGCATCTTTCTGTCGAAACAGAATTTGATTCCGAGCATTTTCAATTTTTGACCTATCACTGTTGCGGGGAATTCGGGCTTTTCACAGAAGAAGAATTTTGGAGTGTAATCAGCACAGGATTGTTCTCCTCCTCAAAATCGAAATTTTGAGACCAAGATCGAAGTTTTTGGTTGGGTAGAACCCTGGGATAAGTCAAACCCTAGTTTGACTCTGGACCAAAAAAACCAGAAAAAGCCAGAAACTACAGATCCGAAATTTGCAAGTCAATTTTCAAGGGTCAATTTTTGGAATCTTTAGAAACCAAGTGTACCAACATACTCACCTCATCCAGGCATATCTTCCTGCGAAAACAGAATTCAATTCAGAGAATTTTCATTTTTCAACTTGTCACTACTGTCGGAGGAAAACTAGGGCATCAGATATTTTGGGTTTCTGTTCATTGATTTATGGAAGTGAGTACTGTTATCACATATATAGTAGTCGGGCTACCATACATTATTTTTCTGGTTCCAGTACACTATTCAGCAAGTTCCGTTACATTGAGATGCTGAGATGAGCATCTATTATGGATTACTATCAGATTTTGGACAGTATATATTCTCCATTGCCATGATGGAGTCTCAGGACACTCAGAGAGATGACCGATGTAGCTATTATACCATTTGTACAGAGCAGTCAATAGTGCCCAGAGTTACAGTAGCAGTTTCAGAGGACAGATGATGGTTCAGAGGATGAGCGTTCAAGTATATGACTCAGCAGGTATATCATGGTGTTGTGGTTACATTGCTTTTATATTCATTCTTATAGCATGTCTTAGCATTTAGTGTCATGATCTGGCGATCATATAGATATGTGGACCTGGTTGATCTTATTATATATATTCTATTGTCCCTACTCAGACTTAGAAGTTCATTATTCATACTCATTGGTTTTATCCTCCTTAGGGAGAATAGAGGTGATCATTCCACCATACCTTGGCTTGCTAGTGTTGACTCCATTATTCATTGTCTTCATCCATCCATTACCTACCGTTTAGTTTATCACCCTGACTTACTACTTGACTAGTGGCATGGAGGACTTTTCCCCACTGTAGCCTCTGTGTTGGATGAGCTTCCCTGTTTATTGTGTCTCGGCTCTGAGTTGGTGACAAAACTTACCTATGGTGAGTTGGATTTCCTTGAGAAATCCCCCTAGTCACTAAAGTTGTGTTGGCTAAACCTGAAACTTTTAGTGCTGCCATGAATACAAAGTTTGGGAAACGAAATGTTATATCTTGTATGAAAAGCCCGTTCATGCAATGTGTTTTTAAACACACATGAATGAAAGGCAAGCCAAGTGAAAATGACTATGAAATAAAATGTTATATCTTGTGAAATGTAAATACCTAGGTAAACAAGCTGTCTGTGACACACCTAGAAGTGCTTAGGTAAACAAGTGCCTTAAAAAACACACCTGCAGCAAAAAAGCCTAAATAAATGTAAATCTATGCAATGTGTTTCTAAACACACATAGATCAAAGGTTATGGAAACTCTAGGCCCAAAAAGCAATGGAACTTAAATGCTATATCAAAATATTGTTGGCCTCATTTGTATTATGGATTGTGCGCATCTGTTAAAGGTGAATAAATACACTTTGAACAACTTATCCATTTGTGAGACACCGCCATTCCCTGTGTTGTTGCTCATTCAGTATATGCTATGGTGTGTATTCCCTTTCCCATGTCCAAAGTGTCACAATGTTGAGTCAGTAAGTCATCCCTTAGCCTAGCCAGTTTATTTTTAGCCTTCACCCTTCACTAGCAAATTGATCACAACTATGAAGTGAGTATGGTCTTGAAAGTCTAGTCTGAGTCATAATAATAATTAATGACATTATATATTTGTTGGTAGATCGCCAGTAATGACTACTACTTGTTATAATTGCTATTTGAATGAATTGTAGAGCATGCATTAACCTCTGACACTTTGCAGCAGCTTCCGATGATATTCTGAGTTATATTTGGTCATGTTGACTTGGTCAAACTCAGTTTGACCAAGGTCAACCACAGGACATGAGATGGTTAGACTTTATGATGACACAGATAGATGATATATGGTCTATGTACATGTACATGATGGTTCTATGCATCAGATGCAGGGTTATGATGATGATTTATTGTTTTCAGCATTATTTGATCATTTACAGATTATTATTATTTCACTTGTTTGGGCATATTGGATATATTATATGATCATGCAGAGATCCATATGGTGTATGAGTACACATCTTGGATAGATTGGGACCTTCTGAGTCCAATGAGATAGTCTGTTTTCAGTTCCGGGCAGTTACAGTGATGATTGAACCTCAGTAGGCTATCCTAGTGCAGTTTTGCTTTGTCGAAGACCCTGTTAGAGCAGAGATGGATTTTATTTGGTTAACCTAGGGCGTTGTGCATTGAGGGGGTGGTCCAGCCACTTGAATTTACCATATTACCCCCTTTTCAGACACACTGGTGCCCTCACCTTGATAGCGCAGGCACTCTAGGAGGCAGTTTGGGTAGTTTCACGCTTCCCGAGGCAGTTCAGGATTAGTAGAAATGGCTACAGAGGAATTCGACTTGGGCTACTGAGTCAATGTTATGGCATGGGATGATCAGTGATGATGAGTGGGATGTCTTCCACACCTTCTCCAGCAGCTTCAGCTTCATCGGGACCCACATCCATCACTTATGGCACTTTCTGATGATTTATGGAGCCTCCTAAGGCTCACGATTTGTCCATAGAGGCACAATTTGGTACTTTGATGACTATTTTATTATTATTGTGCTATGGGGATTGACCAAGGGTGTCTAAAATTACCCCTTGGACCCACCATGAGCTAGTTGTTATATTTGGTTATCATGATTTGGTGGGATCCCCTCTCCTAGGGCGATTTTGTCCACTTATTGTTACATTTTATTAGTGATCCATGTATTTTATTGTTGAGCTCATCTCAACCATTGATTAGATCTTTTGATCTTTTAATCTTAGCCACTCATTCAAAAAGTGGTTAGATTGTGGGATCTCTCCCTCCTATTTAAAGGAGAGAGCCTCTCATTGTGAAGGGGACTTGTGGCTCTGGATTATTGGAATAGAAAATTATTATTGCATCTATCTCCAAGTGTTGTGGTGAATGTTTTTGGTGTTCATTCGTTGATTCTTCCTTTGCACTGAGTTATTGGAGATATTGTCTTGCCATATTTTTGTACCATTTTGGCATCTACATGTGGAGGCCAAATTCATTCAAGGAGGACGTAATGGTAGGGGAGGACCCTCCCTACTTCTTCTTTGGATTTCTTCATTGGTAACAGGGAGTATTACTGTCCCAGGACCTTCTATTTCATGTTACATTTGCACTTCACTTGTATTTCTTCCATACTTGATCTTTCTGATTGAAATCGCTTTCCTTGGATTGACAGGTAGAGGAGGTCGCACTTGTGGGCTAGGGCATCATTTCGGCAAGCAAATTCAACAATCTCTCATTTGATCTCTGCGGGAGTCTTCCTCAACAACAAGGCATCTCTCTTCATCACTCAGGTATGATCTCAAGGTAATTTCTCTTTCCATGATCTATCCACTTGTCTTAAGTTCCTTCAAACCCTAATTAATTAAAACCCCCATTTTACATTTTCTCAAATCTACAAAGATCTAGTGGCTTCTTGGGTAAGACATTTAAAACCCACCTCTATAGTATCCACGGCATCTCGGATCTATAGTTTGGTGAGGATTGGCCTCCATTTGACCCTCTTCCCAAGGCAACTTAGCCTCTCCAAGTGAGGTCGCACTCCTTGGTTTGGGTGAGTTAACCTAGATCTAGTACGTGGGTAGTTGAGATTTCACTTGATCTGTAATCTACATATCCAATAACCTACCCCTAGACTGTCACCTTAGTGATTTCTACCTTGTGGGCCCCATTCCACATTTTAAGGGTTGAAACCCCACTTTTGGGCCACTTGGTATCTTAAATCTCAGATCTAGTAAGATCTAGCCACTGGATTGCCTTGATTTTCTAGATCCACATTTACACTTGCCTAAACTACTTGGATCTAAATTTGGGTGGCCATCGGACTTGTCTTGATCCCATTTATCACACTTTTAGCCCTCCTTGAGCAAGGTTGCACTTCTTGAGGAGATTGAGGTTGTCCACTTCCAGGACATGGGTAGTTGAGATTTTGGTGGATTTGGAACAAGCATACCTTGAAACCTAGGTCTAGTATGTCAGTTTGTGAAATCTTGCCTTGGGGGTAGCATTCCTTGTTTTAAGGGATTGTGGTCCAGTTAGGTCGTATCATGAACTATTAGATCTCGAAAGATCCAACCATCATACTTTTAGTAGCCCACTTGTCTTATGCTATACGGGTCATGATCTACAGGTTAACTTCTTTTTGACTCCATCTATCCCAATTCCCAAGGCACTGATCTTTCTCCAAGCTCATTTGACTTTCTTAGATTGTTGGGTTAACTTGTAGTTAGATCCTTGTTTTGGTTGCTTGAATCCCTTGACATTGTCATATCTTATAATCAAGCTTGTCTTCGGTATTGGTTAGCCCCAATTCAACCCTTAAACTACCCTGCTTTGGACACGGTTCCCAAGGCAGTGGATTTTCTCATAATTGACTAGTACTTTAATCCTGGATCTCATTTCAAATACCATAAGTCACTCTCACATCAACAATGAACCAAAGCTATACTCATTAAACCCCTTATTCATCTTGTGACTTTATCCTTAGATCTAGGGTACACCATACACCTTACAATACTTCACTTATACTTGACTTGTTTTGGTGTTTTGGTTTGATCTCTCCTGTCGGGAGTAGATCTGGGTCTCCCCCTTTGTTGTCTGGGCTAGATAGCATAAAGTGAAGGTTGCCTCAATTGGCGTGACAACCAACTATTGGAAGTCGAGGTGATCGTAGTTGCACCTTTTGAGTTGCCTTTCCCTCTTGCCATCCATTAATGGATACATCCATAGGGGTAACTACAAGTTAGGTGATAACATTTTGGCGCCGTTGCCAGGGAGGGCAGAGGCTTATCTTGGTTCAACATAGTAGTCATTACTCACTCTCTCCTGCTTTCTAAACGACATATATCTTGGTAGAAGAATTTAAAGACTACCTGGCGACTCCAAATTGTGACTCCGCTGAGCTAGCTCATTTACATCCTTATAACATGAGAAGTAAAACAAACTTGAGTCAAGTTGAAGGAACCCCACTTACTTATCATAAAAGAGATCCTAAAGCACAATCATCTAACTTCTTTTGGAAATTGGTTAACAATTCTCCAAACCGCGTTTCAGGATCTCCTTTGTTTAATTCGGTTCCTCCCTCATCTCCTAATTCAAACTTAAACACCAATTTACCAAATCCAATGGCCAGAACAAACTCTGGAAACCAGAATGTTCTTCCCCCACAGAATCCTAGTATTTTCGGAAGAAAGGCAAAACCATCTCCTTTAGATTTTTCCCAAATACAAGGTGCACCCCATGACATGCCTGAAAAGTATTTTGAAAAGGTTCCCAGATTTGATGGAGTATCTGCTACTTCCATTGAAGACCATATTGATTAAGTATGGGAACACATGGAAGCATATGGAGCATCTGAGGAAGATGTTTTCATGAAGGGTCTCTTGGCATCTTTAGAAGGAGATGTTACGAAGTGGTTTGATAGGTTGCCTGCTTCATCCATTGATGGGTATGATAACTTTGTCAATAAACTAAACAGTGAGTGGTCTCGAAAGTTAAATGGGAAATTTCTCCTACATCAACTTTTTGACATTAAGAAAAGAGAAAATGAAACAGTCCATGAGTTTAACATAAGATTCAACAAGACTGTAGCTGTTATCCCTGAAGAAATTAAACCAAAAGATCAAGCAATTGTTATTCATTACTTGAATGCATTTGAAGGATGGGTTGGTTATCAACTAAAGGATAAAAACCCAAATGACTTGAAGACCACTCAATCAAATGCAAAGATGGCTGAACAAAATGTGGCATCCATGGGGAAACAAAACTTTTTCAATCAATTTACCCCATCCACTTCCAGATATGATCCTAGACTCCGAAAACCAAAGGAACCTACAAGTGTGCCAAAGGAATCAAAGGACACACTAGAAGTCATGCAAGAAATGATGAGGCAATTAATTGTCCTAACAAAAAATGTAGCAAGTTTGAATGATCCTGAGAGGCATAGAAATCCTTAGGCGTTAAACCTTACTGGAATAATAATAGGAGGCCTGAAGGGGATAGGGATAGGCGACGACCTGAGTATCCAAAAAATCCTGAAAAGGAGGAGGTTAATTGGTGTGATGAAACAGAAGAAGAACCTTCCAACACCATTAACCATGATGACCAACCAAATAACATCAACTTTATAAGTGACTTATCTTATGATGAAGACTTTGGAAGAATCCTTCTAGAAGAAGAGCCCTGGGAGCAAGAAGAAGAAGAACCTAGCTCCTCATGTTGTGCCATAGAGCTCCTAGAACCTAAAGAACAACCAAAGTATCAAATTTACAAACGAGGGGGTAATTCCCAACCTTCTTTCCTTGACAAACATAAAAAGATTGATAAAGATAAAAAGGAAGAAGAAGATCTTGCTATGGATGATTATGATCTTAAGATTGATATGAAGAAAGAGTTGAGCAAGATAATGTGCAATATCCCTGTCACTGAGTTGATGAAGGTGCCCTCTGTTAGAAACCAAGTAGAGGAATTCTTTAATGGCATTTGTGTTGGTTGTGGAGCCAGATCTTCTAGTCTCATAGATGATATTGTATTAGCCGTGTTTGTACCCCAGTTCTATATGATGTGTAGGTGGACTGTACACTCACCCCAGCGGGGGGGTGTGGGGGGGCATCGCCCCCCCACGGGGTTCCAAGGGGGGCCATCCCCCCTGGCTGGGGGGTCCGGGGGCAGCGCCCCCGAGAAATGGGGGTTCGGGGGCAACGCCCCCGAAGAAAATTTTTGGGGCTGTTTTCGCCAGCTGTTTTGCGGGCCCATGGTTTTGGGTATCCCGTGGTATTTTCCCATTGTATTTCCCTTATAAAAGAAAGACATTGTAATACGGCTAGGGTTGTTGATGTATTAGGTTTTATGCATTGTAAAGATCTTTGAGATCTGGAGAGAGACTGTAAAAACAGAGAAGAGGAAGTGCAGCGGTTGTGCTGCAGGTTGTATCCCTTCATCTTGCTGGACGGTAATAATAATAAGGACTGGCAAATTCAGTGTGGACGTAGCCCAAGTTGGGTGAACCACGATACATCTGTGTCTCTCTTGTAATGTGTATGTGTGATTATATTTGCATTTCTGTTTATTGTTATTGCTCTGCGATCCTGTTTTTCTAACAATTTGCCGAGAGAAAACCCATGAGGTTGCCTTAGAATCTTGTCATATCCAGAATCTTAGTGAATCACAACTCAGCAATGAGGAAAAAGATCCACCAATAAACATCCATTCTGCAATTTATGAGAGAAAGAACGGTGGTCACCCTCCCTTTTACCTGACCTTACACATTTAGAACATGCTCCTTCACAATTGTATGTTAGATTCTGGAGCAGCTATGAATGTTATGCCTTTACAAGTTATGAAGGAAATGGGATTGGAGTGGACTAGACCTTATGGAAATGTCTGTGGTATAGATTCCCGTCGAGTGCCGTCATATGGTTTGATCAAAAATCTTAGAGCTGATCTTTTTGCATGCTCAGACATTTCTACCATGATGGATGTAGTTGTTATTGATTTGCCCCCAGCATATGGAATGCTCTTATCTAGAAAGTGGGCAGCTGGTTTAGGTGGACACCTTATGATGGATTTATCATACATTTGTGTTCCTAACTCGAATGGAGCTTTGATTAGGGTGAATAGAGAACCTTGCCATAGCGAGCATTTAGAATCATTTGATGAAGGACTAAAAAACACATATGGGGATGAGTTATTAAATAATGCAAAGACCAACCTTGTTGATGATGAGAATGAGCTTTGGGAAGATGATCAAAATGTGTGTATGGTCATGGAAGATTCTGATTCCTCTTGGGAAGAAGAGCAAATAGTTGAGCTTGCTAGAACAATTAATTTGGATTTACTTAGAAATGAATTTGCTGAGGAAATAGATGAATTGAGAAGAAGTGAAAATCAACCTCAAGGTCAGGAACAAAACAATGCAATCAATCAAGAATCAATTATTGAAAATCAAGCACCTGAGGAAGTTAATGATGGCTTAAGAGATATAGGAAGAGATGAACATTTGCCTAGATCAATCTTTGAAATGAATGCACTTACTGATGGTAATATAACAAGACAAAATCAAAGCCTGGAACCAATTCTCCCATTGGAGAACCTTCATAAGCAGGGAAATGTTGAAGAAAATATTGAGAATCCTATCCATGTAGTTGATGAGTTTGATGACATTAGGAGGGGAGAAAGAATTCCTTTTACTGTTAGGGAGATGATGATCTAGGGCTGTAGGTTGACATGTTACGGCAGTAGAATGCTGATATGATTTGATGCTGAACATTTTGATGATGGCTGAAGCTTGATGACAGTATGTAGTTTAAGAAGAGACAAGTGTTGCAGTTGATGATATGACAGAGTTGATGACTTCTGTTGATGATGATGGCAGTATGATTGATTGATGTAATTTGTACATGCAATATAAGCAGGGTCTTGCTATGAATTGTACTTGAATACAAGCAGAGTCGTGTATCCCTCTCTTAGTAGAATCCAAGAAAACCTAGGCAGTGTCCTAGATATTGAGTAGGTGCTCTTGATTCAGTTGGTGTTGATTCAACTCACGGTTGTAGCCGGTCCAAAAACAAATACAAAAAGATTACAAAATATGTCGTGTGTCTCTTGTCCAATGTGTTGGTGATTCTGTGTTTTACATGGTGAATGACTAATGATACAGTACATTGATGAATATGCTATAGAAGTAAATGTGTGAATGATAGTATAAGATTGTGATTGAAGTTAAATTTTGGATTAAGTATAGGCTCACTGATTCACCCCCCCCCCTCTCAGTGAGCACTGTGTCTAACAATTGGTATCAGAGCAGGCCTTCTGCAGAAGCCTAACAAGCTTGAAGGAAGCCAGTAGACACAATATGGAAGGATCAGCAAAGATCATCGACAATGAAGTTCCAGTGTTGGATATGAAAGATTATTTGGGTTGGAGAAGAAGCATGAAGGCTTACTTGAAGAAATTCGGGGTATGGGAGATTGTGATCAATCCACCTACTCTTTCCAGCAAGAAGACAAAGTCATCTACTCAAAAATTTGTTGAGAAGAACAATTCTATTGCATTGAAGTTTCTTTTAGATGGAATCCCAAGCCCTATCAAAGAAAGTGTAAAGGATTACATCTCGGCCAAGGACATCTAGTTCAAGATGGAAGAAGAAAGCCAAAGAAGGAGTCAAGACAAAGAAGAAAAGCAGCAACAAGTCTCAAATACTAGTAAAGGTAAGATCTCTTCAATCAGTGATAATTCTGAATACAATGATACAAAATTTTATTCCACTGAAGATGTAAAAGAAATGGAAGAAAAGGTTTCAGATGTTAGTAATGGTGAGGATGTTACTGACTTAAGTTATAGTGGTTGTAACAACCTTGAAAACGTTCTTGAAGAAGCTAAAAAGAATCTTCTAGCAAACCTTCTTAAGGTGCAGGATATCAAGCATGATCGGATGCTTAAAAGGAAGGTTGAGAATTTCATTGAGGAATATCATGGGAAGTCAATAGAGCTGTTTGGTAAACTCGTTTATCAGATGTTAAGACTCCAAGACTCAGCTGATGCTATGAAGACCCAGCTAGAAGAAAAAGAGAAAATTGTGGACTTACTCAAGACAAGCTTACAAGGTTATCTAGATGATCAAAATCTTGAGGCTACAAGATTGAAAGCTTGTGAAGATCATAACAAGTGTGAAGAGACAAGATGGACTAATCTTGATTTGAAAATCCAATTGGAAGAAGCTAAAAGAAGAGAAGAAGTATTGAAAAATCGGTTAGATGAAAAGGAGAAGGAAAATCAAAAGCTTGAAATGGAAGTAGTTGGACTCGGGAAGAAAATATAAAAGTTGGATGCATATGGCAAGTTCAAACGCAGCTCAGTTATCTTAAATGAAATTTTAGATTGTCAAAGGTCTCCCTTTGACAAATCTGGCCTTGGGTACAAGAGAGAAGAAGAGAAATCTGAATGTGACTTACTATCTCCTAAGACTTCAGAAGCTGGTCCATCAATGACCAAGGATGCTCCTCATATACCTGCACATGACAACCAAGAAGTTGAAAGCTCAAGAATGCATCAAGAAGACGAGTCCAGTTTTCAAGGCAAGCCAAAAAGAGAAACAACTCCAAGATTGAATCAAAGTCCAAGGTATGAAAGCAAGTTCAATGGCTACTGTTTTTCTTGCTCTAATTATGGTCATAAGGCTTTGAATTGTAGATCCCATGAAAGAAGAAGGGCTGGAAGCCCTAATGACAAAATGAGATGTTGGACATGCAATCATTTTGGACACGTGGCTGCAAATTGTCACACATTAAGATGCTTCAATTGTGATGGTGTTGGCCATAAAGCCAAGGAGTGTGTAAGTCCAAGAAGACAATTCATGAGAAGTCTTTCATATACATCAGCAAGAAGATCTAGTGAATCTTGGAAGGGAAATAGTGCAAAAAGTGTTGAAGACCAAAGGACTAAAATTCACAGCCAAGAACATTCGCAGGTATGGGGGAAGAAAAACATTTTGCTAGATCTAAATAAAGTAGATGATAAATGCACAAGTGAAGATGGCTACCATGTGGCAAGCCAAGTTTGAGGTCCTTTAAAGACCTAAGCACACCTTGAGTTCATGAAGCTGGAGGATGAACTCAAAAGGAGGACTACTCCAAGCATACATACAGGTCCTAGGATCAGGCACGCTGATAGGGGGAGTATGGCTAGCAGATAAAGTTAAGTAACTTGGTGACGTTTTGAAGTTTGGTACTTGATGCATGTTATGAATTTACTAGATGACTGTTGATGCATTTCTTAAGAGCAGCTGGCCTAAAGCTACAGGAGCATAGTTATCTAATGAAGTGAAGCAGCATGCATGAGGATACTTCTTGATGAGTGACAAATTGATGCCAGCTAATTAATTACAAGTTGAGAACACAAGTATATGACAGAAGATCCGGGGGTTCAAGCAAGTTGTTCTTATTGACATCTCTCTGACTTCAAGTGAAGAAGAACCCGAGCCTCTATCAGCAAGTAGCAACAACATACAAATTGAACTGGAGCAGAAAGGCAACATATGAAAACAAGGTGATAATTTGTAGAATTCTAAATTTTGGAACTCCAAAAGAAAACCCCAAGCATAGTGTTTATGTGGCTCAGAATTCGAATTAAGTTGTCAAGAGTAGCACATTGGAGCAGCCTTAAGAACCATAGATTTACAAGGCAAAAATACCATAAGTACACAGTCGAAATTTGAAGAACAAAGCAGGGTAGAAGGTAGAGGGAGCAGTTCAAGGAAGGCCATGAACAGTAGATAAGTTTTCGAAGTCAAAACTGAGCATGCTGATAGGAGGAGCAACTGAAAAGAATATTTGCATTCCGATCTCCTCAAGAAGCCGAAATACATAACGAAGATCAGTTACTAAAGTCACAAGTAAAGTATATAGTATAAAGTGTGCTGGAAGCCAGGGCTCATACTCTTCTGCATAGTGACTGAGAAATCACAGACTTTATTCATGATAAGATTGAAGATTGCAACACATTTTCATTTTATTCTCACACATATTTTTAGCTCAAAAAACAAAGGCTCTCTTGGAGCAACAGTTGAAGAGAACTTAGAATCTTGATGAGGACCAATGGAGCGTGAAGACCATTTCTTTATGAACACAACTTCAAAGGAATGTTGTATTTCAGTCAGCAAAATTCATGTCTTTGAAGATCATTTACACCAACATATATATTTATAGGGAGAGCTAGACCAAAGGAGGAGTAGGCAGAAGGATTTAGAAGAAAAATCAGTCACAGCAGACAATTCATCATGATCTAAGGAAGTTTGTTGTGCTCAAGTGTTGCAATAACACTCATGAACAGTAAGGGTTATCTGTGTTAGGGGGAGCAGCAAAGAGATCCTTCAGCAAGCTTGAAGGAAAGTGACAAGAACAGCATATGATCAGAACTCAACATAAGCAAACATTTGATATCATTGATAGGGGGAGCATGTATGTTTTAAAAAAAAAAATTGACATGATGGAACAAGTGATGGAGTATCACTTTCATGAATGCAAGCTATCAGCATTTGAAGCAAGTTAGAGACAGCAGTAAATGATAAATCGGCCTGATGACAGCCTTATATTGACAACATCTATGATATAGTGATAGCAGCATCTTGTGATTGAAGTGGCTTGGACATTTGACATGATAATGACCTTGATGATAATTTTGGTATCCTAAAGACATACTCAGTTTGACAAAAAAAAAAAAAAAAATTATGACAGCAGCATAATATCAGGAAATGAAGCATGTAATAAGATCAAACTGCCAATGATCTTAGGGGGAGAAGATAGATAAGCCTAATTGATAGGGGGAGCATTTATCAATTTGATGATGGCAAGCTCAGAAATTGTTTTTGGGGGAACAGACAATCTATAGAAGATCAAATTCAGAAAATGATCTCTTGAAAACATTCCAAGAAAATTTGTTTTTGGGCATTGTGAAGCCTTAAATGGCTAATTGACCCTTTGTCATTAATGTCAAAGGGGGAGAGAAATGTAGGTTGCCATCAATGGCAAAGGGGGAGATTGATGAATATGGTTGTCTATGGTTGTCATTGATGACACACCATTAATGACAAAGGTGTAAATGCATGATGACAAGCAAACAAGGTGATGTGCATTGGCACACCTAATAAGCCAAATGACCCAAACTGTCGTCATTTGGAATTGGCCCTAACACCCTAGATAATGAGGTGCACAAAGGACACATGGCAAAATGGCTTGGAAATGGCAAACATTGATGTGAAGAAGATTGCCGGCATCCACAAAACCGGGCATCTTTGATGATGTTCAAAAGGGATGCTGCAGGCATGATAAATGAGTGAAAGACAAACCTGTTGCGGGCATGGCATTTACCCCTTACGGGCATCTCCAAACACAACTTATGGGCATACTAAAGAAGGGTTGAAACCCTTGCTACAAACATACTGAAGCACATAATCAAGGGACAGTGCGGGCATATGACATGGTTTGAGATGGGTGTTAAGACCACGTGATGTGGTAAGAAAGACAAACATAAATTTATAATCATTTAATTTATTAAATGATAAAATAAAATTTACAATGGTGAAGTCGGCCCAGCTTTTAAAAGACAATTTATTTTAAATTAAAATACTCTTTTTACAAGTCGGCTCCAAATAAAGACTTAAAATAAAAATAGAAATTGATTACAAGTCGGCTCAGCAAAGTTTGTGTAGAAGACCAGTATAAATACAAGGCAAACGACCTCGTTTATGGGAGAATTTTCGTGTGGCTCTGGGCGAAAATTCGGATTGTTAAAATTCAGGTGACAGTGGAAGTCTGTGCAAGTACAGGAACAGTATTGGAGCAGAACTTGTGGAGCAGCTAGAACAGTAAACTAATTTTTTCTTTTACCTTTTATTTTCTGGGTACAGCTGAATGTTGAAGATGTGGTTGATGCTGATATGATGCTGAACATTTGATAAATTGATGCTAAACATTGAGACATTAGGGCAGCAGAATGCATGACTGCTGAAATGCATGGACAGAATTTTGATGTACAGTGTTGATGGTGATATGATGCTGAACATTTGATGCTAAACATTGAGACATTTGGGCAGCATAATGCATGCTGAAATGCATGGACAGAATTTTGATGGACAATGTTCACAGAATTCTTCTAGGGTTATAGTATGCTGAAGAATTGATGAATATGATAATGTTGGGTGGCACATGAATTGGATGATGACTGCTGGTTGATATAGCAGAGTGTTGAGATGATAATGCTGGGCATGATAAAGCTTGGACAGCCTAAGTATTTGATGTACATGATGACAGTGTGAAGTATATGGACAGAATGGAGATGATGATCTAGGGCTGCAGGTTGACATGTTACGGCAGTAGAATGCTGATATGATTTGATGCTGAACATTTTGATGATGGCTGAAGCTTGATGACAGTAAGTAGTTTAAGAAGAGACAAGTGTTGCAGTTGATGATATGATAGAGTTGATGACTTCTGTTGATGATGATGACAGTATGATTGATTGATGTAATTTGTACATGCAATATAAGCAGGGTCTTGCTATGAATTGTACTTTAATACAAGCAAAGTCTTGTATCCCTCTCTTAGTAGAATCTAAGAAAACCTAGGCAATGTCCTAGATATTGAGTAGGTGCTCTTGATTCAGTTGGTGCCGATTCAGCTCACGGTTGTAGCCGGTCCAAAAACAAATACAAAAAGATTACAAAATATGTCTTGTGTCTCTTGTCCAATGTGTTGGTGATTCTTTGTTTTACATGGTGAATGACTAATGATACAGTACATTGATAAATATGCTATAGAAGTAAATGTGTGAATGATAGTATAAGATTGTGATTGAAGTTAAATTTTGGATTAAGTATAGGCTCACTGATTGACCCCCCCTCTTAGTGAGCACTATGTCTAACAGGTTTCCCACAGGAAGTCAGGTCATCATTCCCAACCATTTATTGCATATTAGATCGGGACAGGCTGATGACCTTTGGGTTGGACCTTTCACAGTAGAGCGATGCATTGATGGCATGTGCTTTCTGACTACTGGTAGTGGGCGACGTATTTTATATCCTGTAAATCAGAGGGATTTAAGGGATCACATCCCTGATCCCACATAGTTAGGACTTATCCACTTGCCTTGCCTGGTAGATTAGAGTAGGTAGAAACTGAATAAGCCTGCTTGGGCAGTAGTTAGTTTTTCAGCCATTGAGCCTGGCACCTTTTTGTCTATCTTTTTCTAAGCTCTTTTGAAGCTCCTAGTTTAACTGAGTACCTGTCATTTTTTTCTTTTCCTGCACAATAAATTTCAAACTTTGCAAGTTATGTTAGTAGTTTTAATTTACTTTCTGCATTTATATTTCTGTCATAGAATAGATTTTATTTCAGTTGGATTTTATATTTTCCCATACATGCTGCATGAGCTATTTTAATGTTTGTGAATGCAGAAATAGGTACAAAATAAAATAAAATAAAAGCTGAAAGCAAAATGGTAGAGTGATGGATCGAGGATTCGAGTAGCAGAGTTCGAGGCCCAGATATTCTGAGGTTCTCAAGCGCTCATTTCAACAGAGCACTTGTCCTAGCCGAAGCCAGATGTTATCACATATATAGTAGCCGAGCTACCATACATTATTTTTCTGATTCCAGTACACTATTCAGCCAATTCCCTTACATTGAGATGCTGAGATGAGCATCTATTATGGATTACTATCATATTTTGGACAGTATATATTCCCCATTGCCATGACCGAGTCTCAGGACACTCAGAGAGATGACCGATGTAGCTATTATACCATTTGTACAGAGCAGTCAATAGTGCCCAGAGTTACAGTAGCAGTTTCAGAGGACAGATGATGGTTCAGAGGATGAGCGTTCAAGTATATGACTCAGCAGGTATATCATGGTGTTGTGGTTACATTGCTTTTATATTCATTCTTATAGCATGTCTTAGCATTTAGTGTCATGATCTGGCGATCATATAGATATGTGGACCTGGTTGATCTTATTATATATATTCTATTGTCCCTACTCAGACTTAGAAGTTCATTATTCATACTCATTGGTTTTACCCTCCTTATGGAGAATAGAGGTGATCATTCCACCATACCTTGGCTTGCTAGTGTTGGCTCCATTATTCATTGTCTTCATCCATCCATTACCTACCTTTTAGTTTATCACCCTGACTTACTACTTGACTAGTGGCATGGAGGACTTTTCCCCACTGTAGCCTCTGTGTTGGATGAGCTTCCCTGTTTATTGTGTCTCGGCTCTGAGTTGGTGACAAAACTTACCTATGGTGAGTTGGATTTCCTTGAGAAATCCCCCTAGTCACTAAAGTTGTGTTGGCTAAACCTAAAACTTTTAGTGCTACCATGAATACAAAGTATGGGAAATGAAATGTTATATCTTGTATGAAAAGCCCGTTCATGCAATGTGTTTTTAAACACACATGAATGAAAGGCAGGCCAAGTGAAAATGGCTATGAAATAAAATGTTATATCTTGTGAAATGTAAATACCTAGGTAAACAAGTTGTCTGTGACACACCTAGAAGTGCTCAAGTAAACAAGTGCCTTAAAAAACACACCTGCAGCAAAAAAGCCTAAATAAATGTAAATCTATGCAATGTGTTTCTAAACACACATAGATCAAAGGCTATGGAAACTCTAGGCCCAGAAAGCAATGGAACTTAAATGCTATATCAAAATATTGTTGGCCTCATTTGTATTATGGATTGTGCGCATCTGTTAAAGGTGAATAAATACTCTTTGAACAACTTATCCATTTGTGAGACACCACCATTCCCTGTGTTGTTGCTCATTCAGTATATGCTACGGTGTGTATTCCCTTTCCCATGTCCAAAGTGTCACAATGTTGAGTCAGGAAGTCATCCCTTGGCCTAGCCAGTTTATTTTTAGCCTTCACCCTTCACTAGCAAATTGATCACAACTATGAAGTGAGTATGGTCTTGAAAGTCTAGTCTGAGTCATAATAATAATTAATGACATTATATATTTGTTGGTAGATCGCCAGTAATGACTGCTACTTGTTATAATTGCTATTTGAATGAATTAAAGAGCATGCATTAACCTCTGACACTTTGCAACAGCTTCCGATGATATTCTGAGTTATATTTGGTCATGTTGACTTGGTCAAACCCAATTTGACCAAGGTCAGCCACAGGACATGAGATGGTTAGACCTTATGATGACACAGATAGATGATATATGGTCTATGTACATGTACATGATGGTTCTATGCATCAGATGCAGGGTTATGATGATGATTTATTGTTTTCAACATTATTTGATCATTTACAGATTATTATTATTTCACTTATTTGGGCATATTGGATATATTATATGATCACGCAGAGACCATATGGTGTATGAGTACACATCTTGGATAGATTGGGACCTTCTGAGTCCAATGAGACAATCTGTTTTCAGTTCCGGGCAGTTACAGTGATGATTGAGCCTCAGTAGGCTATCCTAGTGCAGTTTTGCTCTGTCGGAGACCCTGTTAGAGCAGAGATGGATTTTATTTGGTTCACCTAGGGCGCTGTGCATGGAGGGGGTGGTCCAGCCACTTGATTTTACCATATTACCCCCTTCCCAGACACACTGGTGCCCTCACCTTGACAGCGCAGGCACTCCAGGAGGCAGTTTGGGCAGTTTCACGTTTCCCGAGGTAGTTCAGGATTGGAAGAAATGGCTACAGAGGAATTCGATTTGGGCTACTGAGGCAATGTTATGGCATGGGATGATCTGTGATGATGAGTGGGATGTCTTCCACACCTTCTCCAGCAGTTTCAGCTTCATCGGGACCCACATCCATCACTTATGGCACTTTCTGATGATTTCTGGAGCCTCCTAAGGCTCACGATTTGTCCATAGAGGCACGATTTGGTACTTTGATGACTATTTTATTATTATTGTGCTATGGGGATTGACCAAGGGTGTCTAAAATTACCCCTTGGACCCACCATGAGCTAGTTGTTATATTTTGTCATCATGATTTGGTGGGATCCCCTCTCCTAGGGCGATTTTGTCCACTTATTGTTATATTTTATTAGTGATCCATGTATTTTATTGTTGAGCTCATCTCAACCATTGATTAGATCTTTTGATCTTTTAATCTTAGCCACTCATTCAAAAAGTGGTTAGATTGTGGGCTCTCTCCCTCCTATTTAAAGGAGAGACCCTCTCATTGTGAAGAGGACTTGTGGCTCTGGATTATTGGAATAGAAAATTATTATTGCATCTATCTCCAAGTGTTGTGGTGAATGTTTTTGGTGTTCGTTCGTTGATTCTTCCTTTGCACTGAGTTATTGGAGATATTGTCTTGCCATATTTTTGTACCATTTTGGCATCTACATGTGGAGGCCGAATTCATTCAAGGAGGACGTATTGGTAGGGGAGGACCCTCCCTACTTCTTCTTTGGGTTTCTTCGTTGGTAACAAGGAGTATTACTGTCCCAGGACCTTCTATTTCATGTTACATTTGCACTTCGCTTGTATTTCTTCCATACTTGATCTTTCTTATTGAAATCGCTTTCCTTGGATTGACAGGTAGAGGAGGTCGCACTTGTGGGCTAGGGCATCATTTCGGCAAGCAAATTCAACGATCTCTCATTTGATCTCTGTGGGAGTCTTCCTCAACAACAAAGCATCTCTCTTCATCACTCAAGTATGATCTCAAGGTAATTTCTCTTTCCATGATCTATCCACTTGTCTAAGTTCCTTCAAACCCTAATTAATTAAAACCCCCATTTTACATTTTCTCAGATCTACAAAGATCTAGTGGCTTCTTGGGTAAGACATTTAAAACCCACCTCTATAGTATCCACGGCATCCCGGATCTATAGTTTGGTGAGGATTGGCCTCCATTTGACCCTTTTCCCAAGGCAACTTAGCCTCTCCAAGTGAGGTCGCACTCCTTGGTTTGGGTGAGTTAACCTAGATCTAGTACGTGGGTAGTTGAGATTTCACTTGATCTGTAATCTACATATCCATTAACCTACCCCTAGACTGTCACCTTAGTGATTTCTACCTTGTGGGCCCCATTCCACATTTTAAGGGTTGAAACCCCACCTTTGGACCACTTGGTATCTTAAATCTCAGATCTAGTAAGATCTAGCCACTGGATTGCCTTGATTTTCTAGATCCACATTTACACTTGCCTAAACTACTTGGATCTAAATTTGGGTGGCCATCGGACTTGTCTTGATCCCATTTATCACACTTTTAGCCCTCCTTGGGCAAGGTCGCACTTCTTGAGGAGATTGAGTTTGTCCACTTGTAGGACATGGGTAGTTGAGATTTTGGTGGATTTGGAACAAGCATACCTTGAAACCTAGGTCTAGTATGTCAGTTTGTGAAATCTTGCCTTGGGGGTAGCATTCCTTGTTTTAAGGGATTGTGGTCCACTTAGGTCATATCATGAACTATTAGATCTCGAAAGATCCAACCATCATACTTTTAGTAGCCCACTTGTCTTATGCTATAGGGGTCATGATCTACAAGTTAACTTCTTTTTTACTCCATTTATCCCAATTCCCAAGGCACGGATCTTTCTCCAAGCTCATTTGACTTTCTTAGATTGTTGGGTTAACTTGTAGTTAGATCCTTGTTTTGGTTGCTTGAATCCCTTGACATTGTCATATCTTATAATCAAGCTTGTCTTTGGTATTGGTTAGCCCCAATTTAACCCTTAAACTACCCTGCTTTGGACACAGTTCCCAAGGCAATGGATTTTCTCATAATTGACTAGTACTTTAATCCTGGATCTCATTTCAAATACCATAAGTCACTCTCACATCAACAATGAACCAAAGCTATACTCATTAAACCCCTTATTCATCTTGTGACTTTATCCTTAGATCTAGGGTACACCATACACCTTACAATACTTCACTTATACTTGACTTGTTTTGGTGTTTTGGTGTTTTGGTTTGATCTCTCCTGTCGGGAGTAGATCTGGGTCTCCCCCTTTGTTTTCTGGGCTAGATAGCATAAAGTGAAGGTTGCCTCGATTGGCGTGACAACCATCTATTGGAAGTCGAGGTGATCATGGTTGCATCTTTTGAGTTGCCTTTCCCTCTTGCCATCCATTAATGGATACATCCATAGGGGTAACTACAAGTTAGGTGATAACAAGTACATTGGACAACTCTCCTTGAGGAGGCGCATCTATCTGTCCAACCAGACGTTCCAAATTCCAACTTTGGAAAATTAGGGTTTCTCTAACAAAACCTAGGCCAGCCAGCTCCAGATCCAATTTCAGCAAATCAAGTGGTAAGACCTAAAAGCTTTTCTATTTCCATTTGAGTTTCTCATTAAAGATGTCTCACCACACCAAGCTTGAGGATAAGCTTGAAGGAGCTAATAACTTTCGAGCATGGAAGTATAGGATTGGGCTTGTCCTAGAAGAGAATGAATTGGACACCTATGTGAATGAAGAGGTTCCAGTTCCAGAGGGAGATGAGGCTAAAGCCTTACACAAGAAGAACCTGGTTAAGGCTAAGAGAATCATTGCAGATTCTATCAAGGACCATCTCATACCACATGTGTCATCTCTGAAGACACCTAAAGAGATGTTTGATGCCTTGACCACCTTATTTGAAGGGAGGAATATAAATAGGAAGATGACATTGAGGAACCAACTGAAGAATGTCAAGATATAAAATGCAAAGACCATGCAATCCTACTTTACAAGGGTCTCTCAGATAAAAGAATTTGAAGTTGTGGAAGAGGATATAGAGAATGGATAAATAGTGATGACCACCTTGAATGGTCTTCCTAGGTTATGGAATTCCTTTATTCAAGGAATCTGTGCAAGAAGAAAGTTGATCACCTTCAGTAAACTATGGGAAGAGTGCTCATGAGAAGAAGCTCGAATTGTAGCTCGAGAAGAAAAGATGGGTAATGTTATCACACCATAGTAGCAGGGCTACTATTTTTGTACAGCAGATATCTGCACATTCTAGAGCTTCCATTATTCCAGAGCATGGCTATATATTTTGGATCACTCATGATCAGAGCAGTACATTATTCAGATTTGTATATGACCTTGTGTCAAGGCTGAGCCTTGAGAGTTCAGATTTGATGACTGATGTGACCACTTATCCCATTTACAGTTTCAGTTCAGTGCCTAGAGATGTATTACAGCAGTGTTTCAGATGATACTTGATGATTATTATTATGATGATGTTGTATGATCTATGGATATGTTCTCACCGACTGTGGATTATTATCTTGTTGATTTAGTCATGATCATAGCATGTGCTTGGTATATTATTCCTGATGTGGCAAATTATTTAAAATGAACTTTAAATCATAAAATGGACAATTGCTTGCACTTTTAGGTCATTTAACAAAACTTACTGGTTTTTCACCTTACATAGACATGGTCTTCCCGACACCAGTTGTCTGCTAGTGTAGGCTCCATATTCACTTGTCTCCATTCATACATGACCTTCCTGTTTGACTTTAAACCCTGACTTGTCTCATTTGATTTTCTGATACTGAGGACTTCCCCATTTTTCTACCTCTGTGTTTGGAGCGTATCCCTGTTTATTTAGTGTCTCGGCTCTAAGTTGGTGACAGAACTTGCCTTTGGTGAGTTGGATTGTAGGCCTAAATCATTCTGGTCGGTTGTCCCGATGTTTGGCATTGGCTCGAACTCCCCCTAGTCACTTGAGATGTTGTTGGCTAAAACTGAAAGCTCATGTTCTACCTATGGAAACTTAATAAATTCGCCCATGGAAACAAAAAAGGGCAAGAGTGATGAAAAGCTAAAAATACTCCTCGAAGAGTATAAGAAAGGTCCAAAAAGCAATGGTTCTTAAAAGCTATATCTAAACAATTGCTGACCTTGTATAAATATATGAAAAACATGCCCTGGATGCAAGCTGCAACTAGTTGTGCTTCTCAGCACATCTGAAATCCGAAGGGTTATGTAGGCCAAAAAGGCCATGGAATAAAATTGAATGATCCTAAGGAACCTGGATCAACTTGATGTAGACATGATGCCTAAGTTGAATAAGCACTCTCTAAACAACTTATCCATTTGTGAGGCACAGCCATTCCCCGTGTTCTTTTGTCCAGCACAGAGTTTGTAGCTTCCCCCTTTTCCCAGTCCAAAGTATTTTTGAGTTAAGTTAGACAAGTCAAACCCTTGGCCCAACCTTGCTCCTAGCCTTCATCCTTCACTAGCAGTTTGACCATGTCCAATGGGTAAGTTTGTCATTTGAACTATTGTGCAAGTAATCTTATATAACAACGGAATATGTTAACTTGATTAATGCCACTGGATGGAATTTATACTTTGAGCTTAGTTGTGGGAATGATTAGAGAAGCATTGTCTTAGTCTACTGATGTGATTTATCCTTGATTATATATTCTTGGGATCCGTGATGATGTGGACCATGTATGGATGATTATTGATGATGATTTATGGGCCCACATGTTTGATGATGATATCATATGATGGACATATGATGCAGATGATGTTTGATCCAGTTCAGCAGATTTATTATTACTTCAGATCAGCAGATTATATATTGTCCATATATGGTGGACCCTACAGCAGGCCCATTAGGGCAACCCACGGTGTATGAGTACTCATTCCTAGTGGATTTGGGTCTTCTGGATCCATTGAGACACTTATCTTTCAGTTCTGGGCACTTCTGACAGTGATTGATGCAGTTTTACACTTGTTGACCAGATTGGGGGCTGATTTCCCAGCCTGAGCAGCAGGGGCCCCGAGAGGCCAGTTCACCTAGGGCGCTGATGATGGAGGGGGTGGTCCAGCCACTTGTTATTACCATTTATCCCCCCTCCCGGAGAGCCTGGTGGGCTCAGATGGACAGCGCTAGCACCCTAGGAGGCAGTTTTGGCACTTTCACAGTTCCCGAGGCAGTTAAAAAATGGGATAAAGTGGTCACTGAGGAAATCGATTTGGGCAATTGAGGCAAGGTTTTGGCATTTGGTCTTCACAGAGGTCTTCCAGGGTGGCATCACTATCTTCCAGTCAGTTTTCACCATGTGGGTATGCCCGGATTGATCACAGGAGGACATTTACTGCTTGACTGTCATGGATTCTGAGGACAGTTTTGGTCATTTCTATTATATTGGACATATTTTATTATTTTATTGTGCCTTGGGGATGAGCTAGTAAGGATTGATGCCTCCTAGCCCCACCATGTGCTTATTTTATCATGTCCTAGTCATCATGAGGTGGATCATTGTACTTTTTACCCCTCTAGTGGGATGACGTCACCCTCCATTGTACCATTTAGTGAAGGCGCTTTTGTTATATTGGGTGATCCAAGTGATATGATGTTATGGTTCATCCTAGCCATTGATTGTATGATGAGATCTTATAATCTCAACCACTCATTTGATGTAGTATTGTAGAGTGGTATAGGGTTTTGGTCTTTATTATCCTATATAAGGAGGAGACCCCCCATTGTAAAGCTCACCTTTGGAGCTCTGGAATATTGGAATAGAAGATTTTTTTGTGGAGCACATCTCTCTTGCATTGTGGATTCTCTTGCATATTGAATATACAGTATCTCTTCTATGTATCATTGTGGATTTTGGTGCTTTTACTAATCTTTTGACAGGAAAGTCGAATTGGAGAGAGGAGGGCGACTTCATGAGGGTTATTGTTGGAGGGATCCACATATTCTCTCTTGGGTTGATCTTGTGACAGGGAGTATCATTATTGTATCTTCGTGACATAGTTGATGCTTTCTATTACATCTTTCTACCATTTTCATAATCATCTTGCTTGACTTGTTTCTTTGATCTTGTCTTGTAGGAGGAGGACGATTTGGCTATCTTGGAGAAGGACGTTTTGGTTGGAGCACTTAGATCTCACTCTTGAATATACACATAGGAGAATGCTATCAACTTGCAAGGTGGCCACAAGCAATTGAGGTAAGATCTACAAGGTATGTGCCTCTTTCATCCATTCTATCTTCATTGGTCATAAAACCCTAATTAATCAAAACCCAAATTTTGGTATTTCTTAGATCTACTTAGATCTAGCCTTGCAATTGAAAAGATATTTAAAACCCACCTCTATAGGATCCACCCCTAGTTGGATCTATAGTTTGGTGGTGATTGGCTAGAAATTGACACACTTTTCAATGCAAAAAGCCCTCTTGAACCTAAATCGATTTTCCTAAGAGAAGCTTGTTGGGTTAGATCTAGCACATGGGTAGGTGAGATCTCACTTGATTTGAAATCTAGACACTTGATAACCTATACCCACATCTTTACTTTGGTGAAAACTACCTTGTGGACATCTCTCCATGTTTTGAGGGGTCAAAACCCCCTTTTGATTCTCTTGGCATCTTAAAACTCAGATCTATTAAGATCTGTCCATTGGGTTCACTTGAAATTTTGAACGTACATAGATCGGGGCACTAGCATCCCGGATCTACAATTTGGTGGCCATTGGACTTGATTTGGTCCACCAAACCCACTTTTTGGCCTTCCTTAAGCAAATCGCACCCCCTTGAAAATTTGAGTTTGTCCATTTCTAGGAGGTGGGTGTTTGAGATTTTTATGGATTTGGAATCCCCATGCCTTGAAACCTAGGTCTATACTGTCTTTTTGTTACGATCCGCCTTGGGGTTTGCATTCCTCGTTTCAAGGGATTGTGGTCCACTTAGGGTAATCACTTAAAAAACCTAGATCTAGTAAGATCCAATCATTGGATCTCATCCAACCCACTTGACTTGGCTTCTAGGTGTCCCGATCTACACTTTGACATACTTCTTGACCCCATTAGCCCACTTAAAAAGGCACTAGTCCATCACCAAGCAAGTCGCACTCCTTGGGATTTGTGTCAAACCCTAGATCTAGTACATGGGTACTCCTATAACCAACTCAAACTCATAGATCTAGCCTACATCTAACCTATAGTACCAACCTCACACCTAACTTCACCTTGTGGGCCTACCTATAACCATTCCACACTTCCCAAGAACATTGGACCCACTTGTGTAAACACATGGTGCTACACCTAGTTATCATACCCCATCATGTGGCCTAAACCATAGATAGGTTGAAACATTAACATTCTCTTACACCTCCCTCAACCATACCTTAACCCTTAGGTCCACTTAGCCTTGCATTGGTTTCCGTAACTCATTACTTACCTACCCTTAGAAACCTTGGTTAGGGTCCAATCAACTGTGATTGGGGTATAGGGTCTCCCCCTTGGTCTAGTTACACCTTGACCTAAAGCGAAGAGTGCCTCGGTTGACGTGACTCCTACATTGCATTGGGAACCGTGGCATCTCTTGGGTCACCTCTTTAGTTGCCTGACTCCTCTACTGTCCCGGATGGGATACCTCTAGGGGCAACTACAAGTTGTGTGATAACAGGTAATGAAGACCAGGCTCTCACAGCACACACCAGGAAGAACAACAACAAGAGGGAGCATCACAAGAAGGGTAAACACCACCACCAGAATCGGATGGAGAACCTTGGAGGATCCAGGAGAGATCTTTCTCACATTCAATGTTATACTTGTGATGAGAAGGGACACTATTCCAGAGATTGTCCCAGGAACAAAAGAAGCTCCCACAAGAAGAAAAACAACAAGAAAAGACATCATGCTCACATTGCAGAGGATGATGAACCTCCAAGGAAGAGAACCAATGAAGACAGTGAAGATTCTTCAAGTGATGAAGAATATGTATTATAATGAAGGTAACCAGCTACAAGGGTTTATTTAGAAGATCCCACCTCATAAGGTGAAGCTAGAGATGACTTTCAGTATTACATGAAAGGAGTAGAAGAAGCTACTGCATAGTCAGACTTCGGAAAACAAATAAAGATCGATAATCTATGGAAGAACCTCTCATCCATTTTCAGCATTGGTTAAAGTGCACACTATCATAGACTCCAGTAGTTCCTGCAAGGAAGCAAAGATCAAGAGGGAGCACACTGCAGTAGTTCCTGCAAGGAAGCAAAGATTGAGAGGGAGTCCACCCAACAACCAAACAAAGATAAGTATTTGAATTGTCATTTCTTGTATATATGATTACTTAAATGATGTTGTTCAGTCATGTACATACTTATGTTCCAAGATTTAGGATGTATATTATGCATGTTAGAAAAGTTGCTTTAATGAACAAGATACTACTAATATGCAAGTAATGGGTAAGTGGCCTATGGTACTGTACAACACTCCATTGCTACTTATCTAGACTGAAACCTCTTTGTTGACATGTTGAGAGTAGTGGACACTCTTAACAATGTTTTGTTAGAGATGGAAGGCATCTAGAAAGTTACCGTATGAATGCGGGATATGGATGAATGTTGTATTGAAGCATTGGCTCAGATAATTGCATGATTAGATGACCGATGTCTTTATGCGTAAGAATTTGTTCTGAAAAATATGAGATGTTTCTAATCATGTAATTGAACTTGACTTGTAGGAAAGATCGTGTACCATCACCTACAAGAGAGATTTGCTTCGAAGAACAAGCGATGAAGATCAAGAAAGCTACCTATTGAAGACATTGAAGAAACAAAAGCACCCAGGATCCGACATACAACAATGAATGAAGCAACCCCAGAAGAATATGAAGACTACGAGATAGAAGACCCACAGGAACCTGTAGATCCACCACATGAGAAGAAATCTCACAAGAGGAAACCAGCATGGGTACGAGAGGCAATTTAGGATGTAGAGAGATATGGCGCTCGAGAGGGAATGCACAGAGAAAGCAAGATACCTAGGCCATACTCCAGCTATGTAGCCCTGCTATGTGACATCATTGACAAAGAACCTTCCAACTATGAGGAAGCAGTTGAGAAGAAGGAATGGAAGGATGCCATGATCGAGGAGTACCAGTTGATCATGAAGAATGATGTCTGGGATGTGGTCTCGAGACCAGTAGGGAAGTCTGTTGTGACTTCCAAATGGATCTACAAGATCAAGCATGCTACAGATGGCAGCATAGAGAAACACAAAGCGAGATTTGTGGCACGTGGCTTCTCCTAGAAGGAAGGGATAGACTATGAGGAGACATTTGCACCTGTAGCCAGATACACTTCCATTAGATCAGTACTTGCTCTGGCTACAGTGATGAAGTGGAAGGTACACCAAATGGATGTCAAGACAGTGTTCTTGAATGGTGTAGTAGAGGAGGAAGTGTATGTGGAGCAGCCACTCGGATTTGAGACACATGACAGGGAGACTCATGTGTGTTGTTGGTTGTGAAAATGCACCATAGGACAAAAATTAAAAAAAGACAAAAATGAATAAAAAATTCATAAAAAGGGGTGGCATTGGTTAAGTTTATGAAGGTCGAATACTTCAAAAGGAGAAAGCATCATTTAGAAGAAAGTCAAAAGTCTAATTTTTTATTATTATTTTGAAGATGACGTGAGGGAGGAAATATGTGGGCTCCTTTCACGTGAGCTTGTCCCATGTGCGAATTAGATGGCGTGAATTACAAAGGGATGGCGTGAGTTACAATGGGAGGGGCGCCCCTCTTGTGAGGTGGCTGCCACCTATCCCATCACACCAACCACAACTCCAAGCCCTGTTGATTTTTCTGAGCAGCATAGAGTGCCATTCTCCGGGAGAATGGAGGCACCTGGTCAGTTACCAGGATATTGACCCAGTCTGGGACTGGGAACTCAGCCTAGGGCTGAAAGCCATTCTCTAAGAGAATGGAGGCACCTGGTCTGTTACCAGGATATTGACCCAGTCTGGGACTGGGAACTCAGCCTGGGGCTGAGAGCCATTCTTTAGGAGAATGGAGGCACCTAGTCAGTTACCAGGATATTGACCCAGTCTGGGATTGGGAACTCAACCTGGGGCTGAGAGCCATTCTCTGGGAGAATGGAGGCACCTGGTCAGTTACCAGGATTCCACTATAAGCCCTAGACTGGGTCTAGGCAGGTGTACTCCTTCCCTTAATCTATGGGCTATGATACCTAGCACTTGATCTTGGTGGCATCAGGAGGGTGAAGTAAAGCAATTAATTTATCTCTTATGATAATGTGCTTGGAGTGGACATGAAGACCTTGAAGAACACCTGGATGATTTGTTGAAGAACCATGGAACCCAAGCACCACTTGGCTTGATCCATGTGCCCACAATGTGAAGAAAAGAAAAAGAAAAATGATGAAAAATGTGTGAAGTCACAAGTCGGCCTCATGTGAAGAAAATAAAATAATATATATGAAAAGCCATAGGTCGGCTCATTATTGGAAGAAAAATAAATAAATAAATAAATTTAATTTATATAAGGACAGGTCGGCCTCATTGTATGAATTTTTTGCCATTCGACTTTCTACAAATAAAGAGGAAGAATCTCTCATTATGATCATCGATTTTTTAAGCATCCTCTCTGCTCAGTTCATGGACTTTTTCTGTTTGATCAACTCGTGGGTGGGTTTTATCTTCTGCTGGGTTTTACTCCTGCTAGGTTTTACTTTATGTTGGGTTCTACTCTTTGGAGGAGTGAAAGCCCTAACTTATTTAAAGATTACCCTAACTCAACTAGGGTATTGCTGAATCCTACTTGGAAGTTTCTGCATTATACTTCAGCCCTGCTAGGGCCTTCCACTGAGCACCCGAGTTTTGTTAGGGCTCTTTTCAGGTCTTCTCTCTAAATCGACAGCCCTGTTAGGGCACCCACAACCTACAGCAGGTCACGGCAACCCTAGAAAGAGCTTGAACAGGTATTTGCAACCCTGAAAAGGTGTGGACAGATCATAACACCCTCAGTAGGGTATACACCAGAAATCAGTAATGAACAAGCAGATGGTATGAAGGCAGTTTGATGACAAAGCAGACTTATACAGGAAGCTTACCTTCATTAATGTTCTTCTTGGCAAATAAAACAAATTCTGAATTGTTGAAAAGGCTTGTTCTCAGCCTGTTGTAAAACTCAATCATCTCATTCAAGAGATAAATTATTAATATTGCTTTGGGGTTTTTGTCCTTGAAAGGTTTCCCCGTGAAAAATACTGTGTTCAATTTTTAGATGTGTATTTACTGCTAGCTATCTCTGCACTATCTTAATTTACAGTTTGTTACTGCTATCAAAATACTGTATTTACTGCTACCTATCTCTGCACTATCTTTATTTACAGTTTGTTACTGCTATCAAAATTTTAAATTTTTAACATGGTATACGAGCTGTGCTTGTGAAGGACACAGCATTTGAGGTGACTGTGTCTTACATAGACCTTGGGACAGTACAGACAGAGATAGCAGACCAGAGATGGCTTCTTCTGCCTCTTTCAGACCAGAGGACAGGCTTGAGGGTTCAGCAAATTTTAATTCATGGAAAGCAAGGCTTATGGCCACCTTGGAAGAGAATGACCTTGATGACTTGGTCATCAATGTTGTCGAAGAACCCACGTCAAATACAGGAAGGGCAACATTCAAAAAGAAGCAAGCCAAGGCTAGGAGGATTATCTATGACTCAGTCAAGGAAAATATAATGCCTACCATAACACCACTGAAGACAGCCAAGGAATGTTTTGGCACCTTGACAAATCTGTATGAGAAGAAGCTCCCAGTCAAAAGAGAGTCTTGAAAAACAGACTTCGTACATTGAAGAAGGAAAAGGATGAAGGAGTGGCCTCCTTCACAAACATTGCTCAGGTAAGAGATCAACTTTCTGCTATTGGGGTTACAGTAGATGATGATGACCTTGTACAAACTGTTTTTGATGGTCTTCCAAGTTCTTGGAAAACCTTCTTGGCTTCTGTAAGTGGACGTGAAACTCAGCCAGATTTTGAGAGACTGTGGCATGACTGTTTGGAAGAAGAAGGCAGAGTTCAAAGCAAAACTAGGGGTCCTAAGGAAGGGAACTGTTATCACACAACTTGTAGTTGCCCCTAGAGGTATCCCATCCGGGACGGTAGAGGAGTTAGGCAACTAAAGAGGTGACCTAAGAGATGCCACGGTTCCCAATGCAATGCGGGAGTCACGTCAACCGAGGCACTCTTCGCTTTAGGTCAAGGTATAACTAGACCAAGGGGGAGACCCTATACCCCAATCACAGTTGATTGGACCCAAGCAAAGGTTTCAAAGGGTGAATAAATGATGAGTTACGGAAACCAATGCAAGGCTAAGTGGACCTAATGTTTAAGGTATGGTTGAAGGTGGTATCATGGATAGTTGGTGTTTCAACCTATGTATGGTTTAGGCCACTTGATGGGGTATGATTGCTAAGTATAGTACCATGTGTTTACATAAGTGGGTCTTGTTGCCTTGGGAAGTGTGAAATGGTTCTAGGTGGGCCCACAAGGTGAAGTTAAGTGTGAAGATGGTACTATAGGCTAGATCTAGGTTAGATCTACAAGTTAGAGTTGGTTCTAGGATTACCCATGTGCTAGATCTAGGGTTTGACACTAATCCCAAGAAGTGCGCCTTGCTTGGAGAAGGACTAGTGCCTTGTTGGATGGGCTAATGGGGTCAAGAAGGATGTCAAAGTGTAGATCGGGACACCTAGAAGCCAAGTCAAGTGGTTTGGATGAGATCCAATGGTTGGATTTTACTAGATCTAGGTTTTTAGGTAATGACCAAAAGTGGACCACAATCCCTTAAAACAAGGAATGCAATCCCCAAGGTGGATCGGGACAAAAGGATAGTCTAGACCTAGGTTTCAAGGCATGAGCAATCCAAATCCACAAAAATCTCCAACACCCACTTCCTAGAAGTGGTCCAACTCAAAATTCCCAAGGGGTGCGACTTTCTCAAGGAGAGGCAAAAAAATGGTTTTGGTGGACCAAACCAAGTCCAATGGCCACCAAAATGTAGATCCGGGATGCTAATACCCCGATCTATGCATGTTCAAAGTTTCAAGTGAATCCAATGGGTAGATCTTAGTAGATCTAAGTTTTAAGTTACCAATGAGGTGAAAGGGGGGTTTCAACCCCTCAAAACATGGAGAGATGTCCACAAGGTAGTTTTCACCAAAGTAAGGATATGGGTATGTGTTATCAAGTGTCTAGTTGTCAAATCAAGCGGGATCTCACATACCCATGTGCTAGATCTATCGCAACAAGCCTCCCTCAAGGAAGTGCGCTTTAGGTCAAGGAGAGCTTTTGTCTTAGAAAATGGGTCAATTCTTAGCCAATCACCACCAAACTATAGATCCAACTAGGGGTGGATGCTATAGAGGTGGGTTTTCAATATCTTTTCAAATCGAGGGCTAGATCTAAGTAGATCTAAGAAATACCAAAAAACAAGGGTTTTAATTTGATTAGGGTTTTTGTGATCTAGAAATTATGGAAGATTCAAGGAAGAGAAGATCATACCTCTTGGGACATACCTGGATGAAGAGATGAATGCTAGTTGAGACGAGGATTACTTTGCCAAAGATCAAATGGAGAATTGTTGAAGCCCTCTTGCCAAATCGATTTTTCCAAGCCACATGTGATTCCTTCTAACCTGTCAAGCCAAGGAGCAAAGCATCAATTAGTTTAACAAATTGAAGGTAGATGCAAGCAAGAGAGAGAAAAACATAGAATAGTTGACACAAAGGCAAAACCACTCCCTGTCAAACCCAAAACGACTTCTTCCAAGCTTGAAGGGCAAGCCTCCCCACCAATTCGCACTTGTCAAAGTCGCCCTCTCAACCTGCAAATAAAGTATGGCAAATACGCAAGATAGCTACAATAGATCCTCCAGTGCAATGGACAATAGCATTTACAATCGAAACAACCAACATCCACTCCAATCCAAGCATGTACTCCAAAAGATAGAAATTTTATTCCAAGAGCCAAGAGCCAAAAATCTCTAGATAATCTTTACAATGAGGGGGTCTCCTCCTTATATAGGATAATAAAGACCAAAACCCTAGATCTCAAAACCACTTTTTGAAATGAGTGGTTGAGATTAAAAGATCTCACAACATAATCAATGGCTAAGATGAATCCATAACATAATATCACATGGATCACTCAACATAACAATAGCGCCCTCACTAAATGGTACAATAGAGGGTGACGTCATCCCACAAGAGGGGTATAAAGTACAATAATCCACCTCATGATGACTAGGACATGATAAAATAAGCACATGGTGGGGCTAGGAGGTATGAATCCTTGCTAGCTCACCCCAAGGCACAATGAAATAATAAAAATATGTCCAATATAATAATAATGACCAAAACTGTCCTCAGAATCTATGACAGTCGAGCAGTAAATGTCCTCCTGTGATCAATCTGGAGATACCCACATGGTGAAAAATGACTGGAAGATAGTGAGATCAACCTGGAAGACCTCTGTGAAAACCAAATGCCAAAACCTTGCCTCAATTGCCCAAATCGATTTCCTCAGTGACCACTTTATCCCATTTTTTAACTGCCTCGGGAACTGTGAAAGTGCCAAAAATGCCTCCTAGGGTGCTAGCGCTGTCCATCTGAGCCCACCAGGCTCTCCGGGAAGGGGGATAAATGGTAATAACAAGTGGCTGGACCACCCCCTCCATCATCAGCGCCCTAGGTGAACTGGCCTCTCGGGGCCCCTGCTGCTCAGGCTGGGAAATCAGCCCCAAATCTGGTCAACAAGTGTAAAACTGCATTAATCACTGCCAGAAGTGCCCGGAACTGAAAGATAAGTGTCTCAATGGATCCAGAAGACCCAAATCCACTAGGAATGAGTACTCATACACCCTGGGTTGCCCTAATGGGCCAGCTGTAGGGTCCACCATATATGGACAATGTATAATCTGCTGATCTGTAATAATAATAGCCTGCTGAACTGGATCAAACATCATCTGTATCATATGTCCATCATATGACATCATCATCAAACATGTGGGACCATAAATCATCATCAATAATCATCATACATGGTCCACATCATCACGGATCCCAAGAATATATATAATCAAGGATAAATCACATCAGTAGACTAAGACAATGCTTCTTTAATCACTTCATAGCTAAGCTCAAAGTATAAATTCCATTCAGTGGCATTAATTAAGTTAGCATATTCCGTGATAATATAAAATTACTTGCACCCTAGTTCAAATGACAAACTTACCCATTGGACATGGTCAAACTGCTAGTGAAGGATGAAGGCTAGGAGCAAGGTTGGGCCAAGGGTTTGACTTGTCTAACTTAACTCAAAAATACTTTGGACTGGGAGAAGGGGGAAGCTACAAACTCTGTGCTGGACAAAAGAACACGGGGGATGGCTGTGCCTCACAAATGGATAAGTTGTTTAGAGAGTGCTTATTCAACTTAGGCATCATGTCTACATCAAGTTGATCCAAGTTCATTAGGATCATTCAATTTATTTCCATGGCCTTTTTGGCCTACATAACCCTTCAGATTTCAGATGTGCTGAGAAGCACAACTAGTTGCAGCTTGCATCCAGGGCATGTTTTTTATATACTCACAAGGTCAGCAATTGTTTAGATATAGCTTTTAAGAACTATTGCTTTTTGGACCTTTCTTTATACTCTTCGAGGAGTATTTTTTAGCTTTTCACTGCTCTTGCCCCCCTTTTTTTTTTGTTTCCATGGGCGAATTTATTTAGTTTCCACAGGTAGAACATGAGCTTTCAGTTTTAGCCAACAACATCTCAAGTGACTAGGGGGAGTTCGAGCCAAGGCCTACAATCCAACTCACCAAAGGCAAGTTCTGTCACCAACTCAGAGCCGAGACACTGAATAAACAGGGATGCGGTCCAAACACAGAGGTAGAAAAATGGGGAAGTCCTCAGTATCAGAAAGTCAAATAAGACAAGTCAGGGTTTAAAGTCAAACAGGAAGGTCATGTATGGATGGAGACAAGTGGATATGGAGCCTAAACTAGCAGACAACAGGTGTCGGGAAAAACCATGTCTATGTAAGGTGAAATACCAGTAAGTTTTGTTAGATGACCTAAGAGTGCAAGCAATTGTCCATTTTAAGGTTTACAGTTCATTTTAAATAGTTTGCCACATCAGGAATAATATACCAAGCACATGCTATAATCATGACTAAATCAACAAGCTAATAATCCACTGTCAGTGAGAGCATATCCATAGATCATACAACATCATCATAATAGCAATCATCATGCATCATCTGAAACACTGCTGAAGTACATCTCTAGGCACTGAACTGAAACTGTAATGGGATAAGTGGTCACATCAGTCATCCAATCTGAACTCTCAAGGCTCAGCCTTGACACAAGGTCATACAATATCTGAATAATGTACTGCTCTGATCATGAGTGATCCAATATATATAGCCATGCTCTGGAATAAGTGAAGCTCTGGAATGTGCAGATATCTGCTGTACAAGAATAGTAGCCCTGCTACTATGGTGTGATAACAGGAACCTTGCACTTACAGCTAAAACTAAGAAACAGTTCAAGAAACCCTTCCCTCCCAAGAAGAAAGAGAACAAGCCACAAGGTAAGCAAATTAATATGTCACAAATTGAATGTTTTAACTGTCACAAAAGGGGACATTATGCTAGAGACTGCAGGCAGCCACAGAGAAGGTTCAAAAGAAAGTTCCAAGCATCTACAGCTGAAGAAGAAGAACCAAAGAAGAAGAAAAATGCAAAGTCTTCCAAGCAAGAAGAATCAAGAAAAGAATACTACTTGATTTCTGCTCTAGCAGGATCCATCACAAATAGTACAAATTCTTGGTTGGTGGACAGTGGAGCCTCAAAACATATGACAGGTTCCCGTGAAGCTCTTTCAAGCTACAGAAAGAAGAAGTTTGCCACCCAAGTAGAACTTGGAGATGACACCACCTACAAAATTGAAGGAGTCGGTTCAGTTTCATTTCAACTTGATTCAGGGACCATGCTGCACATTGAAGACATACTGTATGTTCCAGGCTTGAAGAAAAATATCCTTTCAGTTGCTGCCTTAGAAGATAAAGGCTACAGAGTTATATTCATGGACAAAAAGGTTCTGCTGTGGTCAAAGAATGAAAGGATGAGTGCAGCTGAATTAATTGGGGTTCGAGAGGGAGGCCCGTTATCACATATATAGTAGTCGGGCTACCATACCTTATTTTTCTGATTCTAGTACACTATTCAGCCAGTTCCCTTGCATTGAGATGCTGAGATGAGCATCTATATTGGATCACTAACAGATTTTGGACAGTATATATTCCCCATGCCATGACTGAGTCTCAGGACACTCAAAGAGATGACCGATGTAGCTATTATACCATTTGTACAGAGCAGTCAGTAGTGCCCGGAGTTACAGCAGCAGTTTAAGAGGACAAATGATGGCTCAGAGGATGAGCATTCAAGTATATGACTCAGCAGGTATATCATGGTGTTGTGGTTATATTGCTTTTATCTTCATTCTTATGGCATGTCTTAGCATTTAGTATCATGATCTGGCGATCATATAGATATGTGGACCTGGTTGATCTTGTTATATATATTATATTGTCCCTACTCAGACTTAGAAGTTCATTATTCATACTCATTGGTTTTACCCTCCTTAAGGAGAATAGAGGTGATCATTCCACCATACCTTGGCTTGCTAGTGTTGGCTCCATTATTCATTGTCTTCATCCATCCATTACCTACCTTTTAGTTTATCACCCTGACTTACTACTTGACTAGTGGCATGGAGGACTTTTCCCCACTATAGCCTCTGTGTTGGATGAGCTTCCCTGTTTATTGTGTCTCGGCTCTGAGTTGGTGACAAAACTTACCTATGGTGAGTTGGATTTCCTTGAGAAATCCCCCTAGTCACTAAAGTTGTGTTGGCTAAACCTGAAACTTTTAGTGCTGCCATGAATACAAAGTATTGGAAATGAAATGTTATATCTTGTATGAAAAGCCCATTCATGTAATGTGTTTCTAAACACACATGAATGAAAGGAAAGCCAAATGAAAGTGGCTATGAAATATCAAATGTTATATCTTTTGTGAAATGTAAAATACCTGTCTGTGACACACCTAGAAGTGCTCAGGTAAACAAGTGCCTTAAAAACACACCTGCAGCAAAAAGCCTAAATAAATGTAAATCTATGCAATGTGTTTTTAAACACACATAGATCAAAGGTTATGGAAACTCTAGGCCCAAATAGCAATGGAACTTAAATGCTATATCAAAATATTGCTGGCCTCATTTGTATTATGGATTGTGCACATCTGTGTAAGGTGAATAAACACTCTTTGAACAACTTATCCATTTGTGAGACACCGCCATTCCCTGTGTTGTTGCTTGTCCATTATATGCTATGGTGTGTATTCCCTTATCCATTGCCAAAGTGTCACAGTGTTAAGTCAGTAAGTCATCCCTTGACCTAGCCATGTCATTCTTAGCCTTCACCCTTCACTAGCAAATTGATCACAACTATGAAGTGAGTATGACCTTAAAAGTCTTATCTGAGTAATTAATAATAATTAATGACATATTATATTTGGATTTAGATCGCCAGTAATGATTACTTCTTGTTATAATTGCTATGTGAATGGATTGTAAAGCATCTTTTAACCCTGGACACCATGCAGCAGCTTCTAATGATAGTCTGACTTATATTTGGTCATGTTGACTTGGTCAAACCCAGTTTGACCAAGGTCAACCACAGGACATGAGATGATTAGACCTTGTGATGATACATATAGATGATATATGGTCTATGTACATGTACATGATGGTTCTATGCATCAGATGCAGGTTTATGATGATGATTTATGGTTTTCAGCATTATTTGATCATTTACAGATTATTATTTCACCTGTTCGGGCATATTGGATATATTATATGATCATGCAGAGATCCATATGGTGTATGAGTACACATTTTGGATAGATTTCGACCTTCTGAGTCCAATGAGACAGTCTACTTTCAGTTCCGGGCAGTTACAGTGATGATTGAGCCTCAGTAGGCTATCCTAGTGCAGTTTTGCTCTGTCGGAGACCCTGTTAGAGCAGAGATGGATTTTATTTGGTTCACCTAGGGCACTGTGCATGGAAGGGGTGGTCCAGCCACTTGATTTTACCATATTACCCCCCTCCCAGACACACTGGTGCCCCCACCTTGACAGCACAGGCACTCCAGGAGGCAGTTTGGGCAGTTTCACGCTTCCCGAGGCAATTCAGAATTGGTAGAAATGGCTACAGAGGAATTCGATTTGGGCTACTGAGGCAAAGTTTTAGCATGGCATGATCAGTGATGATGAGTGGGATCTCTTCCACACCTTCTCCAGTAGTTTCAGCTTCATCGAGACCCACATCCATCACTTATGGCATTTTCTGATGATTTCTGGAGCCTCCTAAGGCTCACGATTTGTCCATAGAGGCACAATTTGGTACTTTGATGACTATTTTATTATTATTGTGCTATGGGGATTGACCAAGGGTGTCTAAAATTACCCCTTGGACCTATGGGGATTGACCAAGGGTGTCTAAAATTACCCCTTGGACCCACCATGAGCTAATTGTTATATTTTATCCTCATGATTTGGTGGGATCCCCTCTCCTAGGGCGATTTTGTCCACTTATTATATATTTTATTAGTGATCCATGTATTTTATTGTTGAGCTCACCTCAACCATTGATTAGACATTTTGATCTTTTAATCTTAGCCACTCATTCAAAAAGTGGTTAGGGTTTTGGTGCCTCTCCTTCCTATTTAAAGGAGAGAGCTTCTCATTGTAAGGGGTCTTTGGCTCTTGGAATCTTGATAATAGAAAATTCTCTTGTGGAAATTCTTGTGGTCTCCTTTGCATCTGGTGTTCTTAGATGGTGATTGGAAAGTCTATTGCATCCTAGCATTTGCGTATTTGTGGTAAGATCTATATATTTTGGAAATCTTTGTCTTGTCTATAGGAGGGCGACTTCAACCTTGGGCGTTTTTGTAGGGCTTCCTCAACTTGCTTGGATTGGCATTCGCTTGTATCAGGGGGTTATCATTAGTATCATTGTGATCTATGCTAGCTTTCTTTTATTTCTCTTGCAGCATTTGTCTTTATCTCTTGATGCAATAAATCTGATATTGTTGACGTTTATTGTGCAGGAGGGAGGGCGCATTGGTCTCCTTGGGCAAAATCGATCTCATAGAATACTTGCTCAAATCTTCCCAAATTGATCGGGTTTGCTTAGATCATCATCACCAAGGCATCTACAAGGTTATCTAGGTAAGATCCACAGGTTTGTTCTTCTTTTCTTGGTTCCAATCCATTGGCATAATATTATATTGTTAAAACCCTCATTTAAAACCCTAACTAAAAATAATTGGAAAATTCCACAGATAAAATCCCTTGATCAATTGGCAAACTGTATCTGGGTATTGTAGATCGGGTCAAACCCCAACTGGGTTCTCCTATGCGTCATGCTTGGGTGACTCCACAAGGCCCAAACCCCAAGGCACTAATCTTTCAACCCTTTCGCACTCCCTCATTGGCCAATTTTTCGTGTGTTTTGATCTTAGCTGTGAGACTTGGGTACTTTGAGACTGTCATATCTTCAATCAAGTCTATCTTTGGTACTAGTTAGCCCCATCCTAGTCTTTAACTACCCTGCATTGGACACGGTTCCCAAGGGAGTGGATTTTCTCATCTTTGACTAGTACCCTTATTCTAGATCCGGTTTATAATCTCACAAGTCACTTGTATAACCAAGTTGGATCACATTTACATTTGCGTGATCCAACCCATTACTCACCTTGTGACTTCATCCATAGATCTAGGGTTCACCATACACCTTACGTACTTCATTATCCTTTGATTTGATCTAGTGTTTTGGTTCGATCTCTCCTGTCGGGAGTAGATCTGGGTCTCCCCCCCCCTTTGTTGTCTTGGGCTAGATAACATAAAGTGAAGGTTGCCTCGATTGGCCTGACAACCATCCATTGGGAGTCAAGGCTATCGTGGTTGCACCTCTTTGGTTGCCTCTTCCTTCTGCCATTCATCTTGGATCTACCTCTAGGGGCACCTATAAGTTTGGTGATAACAAGGCCTTTACAAGGCATCTGGGCACTCTACTCAAGCATTGGTTCACAGTACAATCAGCCCTTGTGAGTTATGGCACCGAAGGTTTGGGCACCTTCATTATACAGCTCTCCCTGGTCTTCAAAAGATGGTTACAGGTATGCCTGAGTTTTCTAATGAACATAGTGGTATTTGCAAAGGTTGTGCCCTTGGTAAAAATACCAAGAAGTCTTTTTCAAAGAGTAACAGCAGATCAAAAGGGATTTTAGACTTGATTCACTCCGACATTTGTGGACCCATGTCTTCACCTTCTTTAAGTGGTTGTTTCTACTATGTACTGTTCATTGATGATTACTCTCATAAATCTTGGATTTACTTTCTAAAGGCTAAAAGTGAAACTTCTGATAAGTTCAAAGAGTTGAAGGCGCTGATTGAAAATCAGACAGGAAGACACATCTGTATCTTGAGGTCAGACAACGGAGGTGAGTTTGAATCTAATGATTTTGATGACTTTTGCCAAGAAGCAGGAATTAAGAGGGAGTTGACTGTACCTTACAACCCCCAACAAAATGGGGTTGCAGAAAGGAAGAACAGAACAGTCTGTGAGGCTGCTAAAGCCATGTTGTGCGATCTAGATCTTCCTTTGTCTCTATGGGCTGAGGCTGCTGGTACTGCTGTCTATATTCAAAACAGAAGTCCTCATGCCATTTTGGGAGAAAAGACTCCAGAAGAAGTCTTTTCAGGTAAGAAACCTACAGTTGACCACATGAGGATCTTTGGCACTCCAGTCTACATCCATGTGCCCAGAGAAAAGAGATTAAAGTTGGAGCCTTCCATAAAGAAAGGCACATTTGTTGGGTACAGTGAAAATTCAAAAGCTTACCGTATCTATGTTCCTGGTCAAAGATACATTGAAGTCAGCAGAGATGTGATATTTCATGAGGAAACTGTTTTCCGCCACTCCAGAGGGCTTCCAAAAGATACAGAAGAATCTCTTTCCGACATTCCAGACTCTCCTCATTCAGAGAATCAGAGGGAGGAAGAAGATGAACCTCATATTCCAAATGCTTTCTCAGAACTAGAAAGACCAGCTGAAGAACTACTTGAAGCTCCTCCTTCCAAGAGAAGACCTGCTTGGGCTAGAGAGATATTGCAAGAAGCAGAAAAGCACAAAGCTCCTTCTGGGACATGCAGAGAAAGCAAGAAGCCCCAAAAGTACTCGGGGCTTATGAGTAAGCTCATTGATGCAGAACCTTCTACATTCAAAGAAGCAACAGCTCATCAGGTATGGATTGATGCCATGATAGAAGAATATAATTCCATTATGAAAAATGATGTGTGGGAAATTGTTCCAAGACCAAAAGGGAAGTCTGTGGTGACTTCCAAATGGCTCTACAAAATTAAGCATGCTGCTAATGGCAGCATTGAGAAATATAAGGCAAGATTTGTGGCACGTCGTTTCTCACAGAAGGAAGGCATAGACTATGATGAAACATTTGCCCTTGTTGCCAGATATACCACCATCAGGACCATTATCTCCCTTGCTGCTGTCTTTGGATGGAAACTCCATCAAATGGATGTAAAGACAGCTTTTCTTAATGGAGAAGTTGAAGAAGAGGTCTACATTGAGCAACCTGAAGGTTTTGTGACTCATGGAATGCAGTCTCATGTATGCAAGCTAAAGAAAGCTTTGTATGGACTCAAACAGGCCCCAAGGGTCTAGTATGCTAGGATTGATGGTTACCTTCACAGTTTGGGATTCTCCAAGAGCACTGCCAATTCCAACCTTTACTTTAAGGTTGTTCAGAACCATGTCTTGATCCTAGTCCTATATGTGGATGACCTGTTCCTTACTGGAGAGGAGCAATTGATAGCTCAGTGCAAGAGGGAGCTTACTTCAGAATTTGAAATGAAGGATCTGGGACTCATGCACTATTTTCTTGGTTTAGAGGTCTGGCAGAAGACAGATGAGATCTTCCCGTCTCAAGGGAAGTATACAGTTGATATCTTGCAGAAGTTTGGGATGCATGACTGAAAACCCATGAGTGTACCCATGACATCAAATCTGAAGAAGTTACGTGACTCAGCTACTTCTTCACAGGGAGTGGATCCTACTCAATATCGCCAACTTATTGGATCTTTGATGTATCTAGTGCATACGAGACCAAATATCTGTTATGCAGTGAGTGCATTGAGTCAGTTCATGTCCAAGCTAAAGCACATACACTGGATAGCTGCCAAACATGTGCTCATATATTTGCGAGGTACTATTACTTATGGGCTTAGATATACCTCCAATAGTGGAGTAATGCTACTTGGATATGCTAACTCCAATTGGGCTAGTAGTGCAGTGGACCGGAAAAGTACATCAGGATACTGTTTCAGTTTGGGATCAGCCATGATCTCGTGGTCCAGCAGAAAATAGGGTTCCATAGCTCAGAGCACAGCTGAAGCTGAGTATATTGCTACCAGTGATGCCTGCAGAGAAGCAGTTTGGCTTAGAAAGCTTCTCTCTGACCTGTTTGGTGGAAAGCTTGAGCCGACTATTATCCATTGCGATAATCAGAGTTGCATTAAGCTTTCAGAGAACCCTGTATTTCACGACAAGTCAAAGCACATTGAGATGAAGTATCACTTCATCAGAGATATGGTACAGCAAGGTGCCATGAAGCTCCAGTACATCCGTACAGATGAGCAGATTGCTGACATATTGACCAAGCCTCTGTCGTTGACAAAGCTTATGCACTTTCGAGACAAGCTTGGTATTGCAGAGAATGACCCTCTCGCTAAGAGGGAGTGTTGATTTTTCTGAGCAGCATCGAGTGCCATTCTCTAGGAGAATGGAGGCACCTGGTCAGTTACCAGGATATTGACCTAGTCTGGGACTGGGAACTCAACCTGGGGCTGAGAGCCATTCTCTGAGAGAATGGAGGCACCTGGTCTGTTACCAGGATATTGACCCGGTCTGGGACTGGGAACTCAGCCTGGGGCTGAGAGCCATTCTCTAGGAGAATGGAGGCACCTGGTCAGTTACCAGGATATTGACCCAGTTTGGGACTGGGAACTCAGCCTGGGGCTGAGAGCCATTCTCTGGGAGAATGGAGGCACCTGGTCAATTACCAGGATTCCACTATAAGCCCTAGACTGGGTCTAGGCAAGTGGTGTACTCCTTCCCTTGATCTATGGGCTATGATACCTAGCACTTGATCTTGGTGGCATCAGGAGGGTGAAGTAAAGCAATTAATTTATCTCCTTATGATGATGTGCTTGGAGTGGACATGAAGACCTTGAAGAACACCTGGATGATTTGTTGAAGAACCATGGAACCCAAGCACCACTTGGCTTGATCCATGTGCCCACAAAGTGAAGAAAAGAAAAATAAAAATGATGAAAAATGTGTGAAGTCACAAGTCGGCCTCATGTGAAGAAAATAAAATAATATATATGAAAAGCCATAGGTCGACTCATTATTGGAAGAAAAATAAATAAATTTAATTTATATAAGGACAGGTCGGCCTCATTGTATGAATTTTTTGCCATTCAACTTTCTATAAATAAAGAGGAAGAATCTCTCATTATGATCATCGATTTTTGAAGCATCCTCTCTGCTCAGTTCGTGGACTTTTTCTGTCTGATCAGCTTGTGGGTGGGTTTTATCTTCTGCTGGGTTTTACTCCTGCTAGGTTTTACTTTCTGCTGGGTTCTACTCTTTGGAGGAGTGAAAGCCCTAACTTATTTAAAGATTACCCTAACTCAGCTAGGGTATTGTTGAATCCTACTTGGAAGTTTCTGCATTATACTTCAGCATTGCTAGGGCCCTCTGTTATCACACAACTTGTAGTTGCCCCTAGTGGTATCCCATCCGGGACGGTAGAGGAGATAGGGAACTAAAGAGGTGACCCAAGAGATGCCACGGTTCCCAATGCAAGGTGGGAGTCACGTCAACCGAGGCACTCTTCACTTTAAGTCAAGGTGAAACAAGACGTAGGGGGAGACCCTATAACCAATCACAGATGATTGGACCCAAACAAAGGTTCCTAAGGACAATTAAATGATGAGTTACGGAAACCAATGCAAGGTTGAGTGGACCTAGATGTTAAAGTATGGTTGAAGGTGGTTTGGGAGATTGTTAATGTTTCAACCGATGTATGACTTAGGCCCCATAATTAGGTATAATGATCATATGCTACACAAGTGGATCCTACTTTCTTGGGATATGTGAAATGGGTTAAAGTGGACCCACAAGGTGAAGCTAAGGGATGAAATTGGTACTAGATGTTATGTAATGAGTAGATCTATGGATCTAAGTTGAATTTGGGAGTACCCATGTACCGGATCTAAGGTTTGACACAATTCCCAATGAGTGCGACTTGCTTTGAGGAGGACTAGTGCCTTGTTGGATGGGCTAATGGAGTCAAAAGGTATGTCAAAGTGTAGATCGGGACACCTAGGAGCCAAGTCAAGTGGGCTAATTGAGATAGAATGGTTGGATCTTGCTAGATCTAGATTCTCATGAAATGACCCTAAGTGGACCACAATCCCTTGAAACAAGGAATGCTACCCCCAAGGCAGATCGTCACAAAATGATACTCTAGACCTAGGTTTCAAGGTATGGTCGTTCCAAATCCACAAAAATCTCAACCACCCACTTCCTCAAAGTGGGCAAACTCACTCACCCAAGGGAGTGCGACCTTGCTCAAGGAGGGCTAAAAGAGGGGTTAAGTGGACCAAATCAAGTCCAATGCCCACCAAACTGTAGATCCAAGTAGCTTACGCACTGATCTATGTAGATCTAGAAAATCATGTCAATCCAAGGGTTAGATCTTACTAGATCTGAGTTTTAAGGTACCAAAAAATTCAAAGGGGGGTTTTAATCCCTTAAAACGTGGAATGATGCCCACAAGGTAGAAATCACCAAAGTAAGAGTCTGGGGATAGGTTATCAAGTGTGTAGATTGCAAATCAAGTGGGATCTCACCTACCCATGTGCTAGATCTAACCAAAACAAGCCTCTCTAAGGAAGTGCGATTTGGTTCAAGAGGGTTTTTTGCCTTGAAAAGTGTGTCGATTTTAACCCAATCACCACCAAACTATAGATCCCACTAGGGGTGGATGCTATAGAGGTGGGTTTTTAATCTCTCTTCAAAAGCAAGGCTAGATCTAAGTAGATCTAAAAAAAACCAAAAATAAGGGTTTTAATCAATTAGGGTTTTTATGATCTAGAAATTATGGATGATTCAAGGAAGAAGAAGATCATACCTCTTGGAGCATACCTGGATGAAGAGATGAATGCTAGTTGAGATGAGGATTACTTTTGCCAAAGATCAAATGGAGAATTTTTGAAGCCCTCTTGCCAAATCGATTTTTCCAAGCCACATATGAATCCCTCTAACCTGTCAAAACCAAGGAGCAAAGCATCAATCAATTTAACATGTTGAAGGTAGATACAAGCAAGAGAGAGATAAGCAAAGAATAGTTGGCACAAAGACAAAACTACTCCCTGTTTAACCAAAACGTCTTCCTCCAAGCTTGAAGGGCAAGCCTCCCCACCAATTCGCACTTGTCAAAAACGTCCTCTTAACCTGTAAAAAGATATGGCAAATATGCAAGATAGCTACAATAGATCCTCCAGTGCAATGGACAAAAGCATTTACAATCAAAACAACCAACATCCACTCCAATCCAAGCATGTACTCCAAAATATAGAAATTTTATTCCAAGAGCCAAGAGCCAAAAACCTCTAGATGATTTTACAATGAGAGGCTCCCTCCTTAAATAGGATGGGGAGAGAGTACAATCCTAACCACTTTTACATGAGTGGCTAAGATTAAAAGATCAAAAGATCTAATCAACGGCTAATAATAAATCATAACAATACATCACATGGATCACCCAATATAATGATGACGTCCTAACTAAATGGTACAATAGGAGGATGACGTCATCCACTAGAGGGGTAAAAGTACAAAAATCCGCCTCATAATGAGTAGGACATGACAAAATAAGCACATGGTGGGGCTAGGAGGCATCAATCCTTACTAGCTCATCCCCAAGGCACAATAAAATAATAAAATATGTCCAAGATAATATAAATGATCAAATCTGTCCTCGGAATCTGTGACAGACAAGCAGTAAAAGACCTCCTGTGATCGCTGTAGGCCTACCCACATGGTGAAAACTGGCTGGAAGATAGTGGGATCATCCTGGAAGACCTCTGTGAAAACCAAATGCCAAAACCTTGCCTCAATTGCCCAAATCGAATTCCTCAGTGACCACTTTATCCCATTTTTTAACTGCCTCGGTAACTGTGAAAGTGCCAAAACTGCCTCCTAGGGCATCTGCGCTGTCCATCTGAGCCCTCCAGACTCTCCAGAAGAGGGGGTAAATGGTAAAAACAAGTGCCTGGACCAACCCCTCCTCATACAGCGCCCTAGGTGAACTAGCCTCTCATGGCCCCTGCTGCTCAGGCTGGGAAATCAGCCCCAAATCTAGTCAACAAGTGTAAAACTGCATCAATCACTATCAGAAGTGCCCGGAACTGAAAGATAAGTGTCTCATTGGATCCAGAAGACCCAAATCCACTAGAAATGTGTACTCATACACCATGGGTTGCCCTATTGGGCCAGCTGTAGGGTCCACCATATATGGACAATGCATAATCTGTTGATCTGAAGCAATAAATAAATCTGCTGAACTGCATCAATCATCATCTGCATCGTATGTCCATCATATGATATCATCATCAAGTATGTGGGACCATCAATCATCATCAATAAGCATATATATATGGCCTACATCATCACGGATCCCAATATTATACAACCAAGGATAAATCACATCAGTAGACTAAGACATGCTTCTCTAATCATTCTCACAGCCAAGCTCAAAGTATAACATCCATTCAGTGGCATTAATCAAGTTAGGATATTTATTTTTTATATAAAATTACTTGCACAATAGTTCAAATGACAAACTCACCCATTGGACATGGTCAAACTACTAGTGAAGGATGAAGGCTAGGAACAAGGTTGGGCCAAGGGGTTGACTTGTCTAACTTAACTCAAAAATACTTTGGACTGGGAGAAGGGGGAAAGCTACAAACTCTGTGCTGAACAAAATAACACGGGGAATGGTTGTGTCTCACAAATGGATAAGTTGTTTAGAGAGTGCTTATTCAACTTAGGCATCATGTCTACATCAAATTGATCCAGGTTCATTAGGATCATTCAATTTCATTTCATGGCCTTTTTAGCCTACATAACCCTTCGGATTTCAGGTGTGCTGATAAGCACAACTAGTTGCAGCTTGCATCCAGGGCATGTTTTCAAATACATATAAGGTCAGCAATTGTTTAGATATAACTTTTAAGAACCATTGCTTTTTTTTGGACCTTTCTTATACTCTTCGAGGAGTATTTTTAGTTGTTCATCGCTCTTGCCCTTTTTAGTTTCCATGGGCGAATTCATAAGTTTCCATAGGTAGAACATGAGCTTTCAGTTTTAGCCAACAACATCTCAAGTGACTAGGGGGAGTTCAAGCCAATGCCAAACATCGGGACAACCGACCAGAATGATTTAGGCCTACAATCAAACTTACCAAAGGCAAGTTTTGTCACCAACTTAGAGCCGAGACACTGAATATACAGGGATGTGGTCCAAACACAGAGGTAGAAAAATGGGGAAGTCCTCAGTATCAGAAAGTCAAATGAGATAGGTCAAGGTATAAAGTCAAATAGGAAAGTCATGTATGGATGGAGTCAAGTGAATATGGAGCCTATACTAGCAAACAACTGGTGTCAGGAAAGACCATCTCTATGTAAGGTGGGAAACCAGTGGGTTTTGTTAAATGACCTAAATGTGCAAGCAATTGTCCATTTTATGATTTATAGTTCATTTTAAACAGTTTGCCACATCATGAGTAATATACCAAGCAGATGTTGTGATCATGACTAAATCAACAAGATAATAATCCACAGTCAGTGATAAAGCATCCATAGATCATATAACATCATCATAGTAAGAAGCATCATATACCATCTGAAACACTGCTGCAATACATCTATAAGCACTGAACTGAAACTGTATGGGATAAAAGGTCACATCAGTCATCAAATCTGAACTCTCAAGGCTCAACCTTGACACAAGGTTCAAACATAAGTCTGAATAGTATACTGCTCTGATCATGAGTGATCACAAAATATACAATCATCATAGCCATGCTCTGCATAATGGAAGCTCTGGAATGTGCATATATCTGCTAAGCAAGAATAGTAGCCCTGCTACTATGGTGTGATAACACCCTCCACTGAGCACCCGAGTTCTGCTAGGGCTCTTTTCAGGTCTTCTCTCTAAATCGACAGCCCTGTTAGGGCACCCACAACCTACAGCAGGTCACGGCAGCCCTAGAAAGAGCTTGAACAAGTATTGGCTGCCCTGAAAAGGTGTGGACAGATCATAACACCCTCAGTAGGGTATACACTAGAAATCAGTAATGAACAGGCAGATGGTATGAAGACAATTTGATGACAGAGTAGACTTATACAGGAAGCTTACCTTCATCAATGTTCTTCTTGGCAAATAAAACAAATTCTGAATTGTTGAAAAGGCTTGTTCTCAGCCTGTTGTAAAACTCAGTCATCTCATTCAGGAGATAAATTATTAATATTGCTTTGGGGTTTTTGTCCTTGAAAGGTTTCCCCGTGAAAAATACTGTGTTCAATTTTTAGATGTGTATTTACTGCTAGCTATCTCTGCACTATCTTTATTTACAGTCTATTACTGCTATCAAAATTTTAAATTTTTAACAAGCCCAACGTCTATGTGCATAAATCTCTCCATCGTTTTAGGGATTGACTCCCTCATTCTCCACCCATTCGCATGGCCCTCATGAAGATGCCATTCCTCTTGTTTTCTATTTAAGCAAGCTCATTGCTCCATTTTTCATATGGATGCATTGAACCTTTGCTATTTTGTATACTGTTATTGTTGAATAATATTTGGAAGACTCTGGAGGTCTATGGTGCATTCTTGTTGGAGCTTTACATGAGGTGACATTGTTGCAATTTCTTTTCATTTATCATCCATATGAGGTCTATGGTGCATTCTTGTTGGAGCTTTACATGAGGTGACATTGTTGCAATTTCTTTTCATTTATCATTACACGCTTGCAATATTGATTGACTTAATTTATTTTGGATATAGAAACAAGTATTTATAGCTGATAATTTTACTTGTTTGTGCTTAGATATTAGGAGATTCAAATGTAACAAATAGTATTCGGTTGTACTCAAGTTCATTTGGTTTCATTTTACTCTAACACACTAAGATCTTCATTGTTGTTTGCAAGTTTTGGTGATTGTCTGAAGTTGTAGGTCACAAGCTCAAGGAGATTTGGAGTTCGGTTACTCTTCTCTTTCTTGGAAACTTTTATCTAACAATTCTTGCATACAGATTTCTCTAAAGGCACCTACAAAGAAGAGCATTGGAAAGCTAAAGCCCATCCATCAACATTCTACAAAGCCTCTTCTCCTTTGCATTTTGTTACATGCTTAAGAATACTAGATCTAGGGCTATCATTCCTTATCTATTTTCAGATTTTCACACTCACAATTTTGGTGCAGGGTGTATACTTTTAACTTGCATTTCATTTTTAAATCATTTCATTTTTGCAAGCGTAGCTTAGAAATAACACAGTCTCGTTGCCACGAATTATGCTCTCGCCATCACCTAAAGGCCTAGTCAATTAGTGGTGGATGATCAGAAAAGTGACACATAGGCTTGTGATCTCTTTTATTTCATAAGTTATATCTTTCCTTCGTTTCTGTTTACAAATTTAAAGCCTCTTGAACTTAGCTGAAAAGCAAGTCAAGAGCGCTCTCTGTCGGAGGGTCGATGGTTACTTGCTTCTAAATTTGAATAAACTATTTTCCTACATTGCGTATGCTCTACCCACCAGCAGTACGTCTGAGCTATGGGATATCAAAAGCAGTTGGAAGCACTTCTTAATTTCTCACATTTAACTTAATCAAGTCACCTAATAAAATTAACTACCCACAACATAGTGAAAATCCGGCACTTCGAGACTAAATTTTGGTGTGGATTCTGCCTGGGAACGCCAGGTCACTGTACTCTGACCTTGGGGCACCGTTAAACTACATCCTTGTTGGTGTAGTGTTGAACACGCGCTTAGGGTATTGACAGTCCGTCATGTTTTTGTACGGAAGCACCAATCTTTAGAACTCCGGACATTCCTCTCTGTCCCTTTACGGTATATTGAGAGTTTCCCTTCTTTCCCTAACAAATTTTCATTTTAATAATTTAAAATCAACCAAGATACCATTGCACAACATTTACTTTTCCAGCATTTACAATTTCGCACTGTGTTTTGACTCCATAAGGCACTGGTCCTTGCACTTTTCATTTGCTTTTTATCAATTGAGTATTTGTGTATCTTTAATTCACAGTGATTTATCTAAGTTATGTTGGTGAAAGCTTTCTTAATTATTGTTGCAATTTCAATCTTGAACCTTAATCAAAAACTCCCAAAACATTAATAAACAACCCATCACTTTAACTGGAAGACCCTAACAACCTTAGTAACTTTCCATAGGGACTACCCCCCTTGGCTTTCGTTGAGAATTTTGCCTAAACGGAGGAGTCAAGAACCAAGTGACATACTTGACTCAAGACTTGCCACCAAGGGCACACCAAGCGGCAGCATAGATTTCTGCTACGACAAAGACGGTGTGTAATCAGGCGACAACAGACTCAATTGGAGGATTTGCCTAAGGTGTGAGGTTCATCAATTTCTAAGGACAATCTATTTTTAGTGTGAGACTGGTCACTGGATATGTGGGGACCCAGTATGGTTAGCAGCACCAATGTTCGACTTCATGCCATTTTGAGGGACCACTTGCATCTTGGCATGGTCTTTATTTAGCTCTGTGGGCCCACATGGAGACTATTATTAGATAGTGTTGAGCCCTGGGAGACTTTGCATATGATCCTGATTGGTGCAATCTCCTTGATGATCTCTCATTTGACCTTTAGTTGACCTTCAACTTTGTGGTGGAATATGCTAGAAGCCACACACTTTGCAATTTTTTCCTTATCCACTTTCTTATTTTTATATTCATTATCCTTTACTAAAAATATTCTCATCTACTTACCTAGTTTCATGCAATGTTTTTAAAATCGGTCAACTTGGACTTGAAATCGACCAAGTTAATTGAGTTGACCTCCTTGGACCTTGTTGTCCATCGAGATGCACACCAGCAGCAAAAATCTTCCGAAAGCTATTCCCTCACTACAAGTGGGGAATGTGTGGCCTTGGGGGCAAGCAATGAGCCAGGTACTGTCACCTGAATCTCAGCTCCTCCGTTTAGGCTAACTCCTAACGAAGCCAAGGGGGGTAGTCCCTACAAAGAGTTTAACTATGGCTCAATGTGTTTTTTAATGTTTTTAATGTGTGGTGATGCGGATGGGTGTTGTTTAGGAGTTCTGAAGATGAAAGACACAATAACACTTTGAATAAGACACAAGATAACGCAATCCACGTTGCAAGATATAGATCACAACAGAATATAAAGACTTGGAAATTTTAAATAGCATCCACAATATGATTCAAGATATATTGATCAACAGTTCGAATTTAGGTAATACATATAAGTTTTGAAGACCAGTGCCGAATGGAGTCAAAAAAATATAGTGCTTGGGGATGTTGAAATGTAAGTCTCAATAGTAGTTGTTTGTGAGATTGTTGTGCAAATTATCTTGATAAATTAAAAGTTTTAGTGGTCTTGATTATTAGGATAGAATCAACAAGGCAAGAAAAGAGACCGAAAAGTTGTACTTTCAGTGGCTATTCATGGTGATCTGATGGACCGTCCAGTTATCAAGAGGATAAGTGTCCAATGTTTAAACCACCCTCGAAGTCTGAACAACGGCACTCCGGCTCCACCTCCCAAAATAGCACTTTAAGTATTTATCGAAGGCAACGCCGGCTCGTTGGTTGTGGGGTGAAAATTTTATTATGTTATAGAAGTTTATCAAATCTAACACCTTTCTGAGTACTAGCCCAACCTTTTCTGGTTGGCAAAGCATACGGGTGTTAAATAGCAACCAAGATAAATTATTATGGGGATGTGAGTTGAAATGTTTTAGGATTATTTAAGCACACAATTTAGCTCTCCGACAAAGAGTGCTCTTGACTTTGTCTTATAACAAGGTTCAAGAGACTTATTTAATCTATATGCCTAATGCAAGGGAAAATGCAAACTTAAAATGCTCTCCGACAGAGAGTGCTCTTGACTTGGGTTATTTCAAGTTCAAGAGGCTTTGTTCATTGTTAGAATAGAAGCAGCTTGCATATAAAGAAAAAACACTTTCTAAAGTAAACAAATAAATGAAAAAAGTAAAAAGTACACACTTTCTAAGGCCAAAATTAACAACTAAGCATGAAATAAACAACAAGGTGGGATCAACCTTCGAACAAGGTGATCACTAGAACCGCTAGTCCCGAAAACCTTCCGGCTAGCTGGATGTCCGCAAGGATGCTAACGGGGAAAGAGAAGTAGCCACAAAACTATGTGGCACTTGGGATGAAATCCCAAGATTACTATCTCAAGTCAAGACTTGGAAGAGAGTTTAATCTAAGTACAGAAATAAACTTTAATCTAGAAAATTTGTACAAGTCTAACTAAAGCATGCATGAAACAGTCTTCCCCAAATGGGGAAGGAGAAACAAAGTGTGGGAGGCCTTATCCCACCTAGCCTTTTTATTAATCAATTTACAATTGCCTTTGGGAATTAAACCCTTGAAAGGTCTTTCTCAAGCAAATAAACAAACTATGGAAACAATATTTGGAAGCCCTTAATGGTTTATACAGAAGGAGACTGGTTTTATATCTCCATGGTTATCATCCCTTTCATTGGTTTTGGATCTTCCTATTTGTTCAGTTTTCCTCTTTGGATCTTGCTCTTGATATTCTTTGAATCTTGTTTCTTCAAAGTTTTTTCTTTTTCTCAAAAGTTCCTAGAACAAAAGTTAACTTCAAGGACCCATTAGCATTAGTCAAATCAAAGCATTTAACTGAGTTTAAGATCTAGAAATTTAAATCTAAGATCTATATGCAAGCAACAAGCTAATCTATATGCCAAAAACAACTTTCAAATGCAAGTTTTAACTTTTAATATGAGATCTAAACTATGCTTAGCTACCTTTCCAAAGAATGGAAAATACTAATACTTAAACCAAACTGAAAACTCAAGAAAAAGCTTTTGTTGTTTTTTGTGACTTTAGGGCTTCTTGGAGATGGACGAGAGGAGGGACCTAAGAGGGCAAACGAAAGGGTGAAGGAAGCTAACAATGGAGATGGACGAGAGGAAGGAGAAGATGCCAAGGATGGGGGACGAGAGGAGCTAGGAGGCAAAAAACGAAAGGTAGAAGGAAGACTAAGGGGAGTAGGACGAAAGTGACTAAGAGAGGAGGAGCGAAAGAACTAGGAGATCAAGGCAAAAATCAAGGAGAAAAAGGGAGGGCTTGAAGAAGATAGCCCTTAGAACCAAGGTAACCAAGTTGAAGTAGAAGTTTTGATGGATGGAATACTTGAGAAGAGCTCTTCCTAGCCTTCTTAAGATGAAAGATTTTGAGACTTTTGTAGATCCTACAACCACAATATGTTAAGTCAAAGCTTGAAGATGAAGCATGGGTTTGATGCAACCGAGCTCTTAAGATGAAAGATTCTGAGACTTTTGTAGATCCTACAACCACAATATGTTAAGTCAAAGCTTGAAAATGAAGCATGGGTTTGATGCAATCGAGCTCTTACCCTTCTTCACTTTAAGCAACACCTAATCACAACCACACAACTCAACCAACAAGTGAGATTAACAATGCTAGTATGCTAGAAAGATCAAGATTAAATCAACAATTTGTATAACCGACTACTCATGTCCACTTAGATCTTGATCAATTTCGCATAAATAACCAACTTGAACTGCAAATGGTTACTCTATTATGCTAAAGATGGCCCTCACAAGCTAGCAATTAATCAAATACTATGCATAATTGAGAGATGGGTTTAGAGAAGATGTCACCTCAACAAGAGATGAATTCACACCAAAAATGAGAGCTCATGGACTTCCAAAGTCGAAATCTTTATTTCCAATGTGAAGCAAAAGCTATTACAAAATGTGCAGAGTAATCTTGCATCAAAGTATCCATGCTAAGAGAGAGCAAAGAACCTCTCTTTATACAAAAAAACAATCACCAATACCCTAAAACGAATGGCTAGAGAAGAGAGCCAAATCCCAATCAAAATGAAGTCGAGTTCTCAATCAAGGAGAGGCTTGGAGAGATAATCCAATGGTTAACAACGAGTTGGAGTAATGATGAGTGGGGAGGTGGCCTCCACCTTGGCAAGGCGCTCCCCACTCCCACCTTGTAATTACCACCAAACCAATGCGTGAGTGCCCACCTCACAAAGCCGTGAGCAATGAAAGATGGCGTGAGGCTTTCAAGGAGATAGCTCGGATTTTGGAGTATTTAACTTCGAGTTGATGGACTCCAAGCCTATGATATGGCCTCTATTTGAGGGATGCACCTACCATAGCCTTAAATGCACACTTACCAAACCATTACGAGCATGCCATGAAGACCACGCGTGAAGTAGGCCAATGCTAGATGCTCACGTCATCCATTTTGATACGAATTGTTAATCCAAACTTCAATACAACATGTGACTTATCTCTTGGATGAAGTCGTACACCTCATGGGACCCATATTCATCCTTTGAAAATCAATTTTTAATGATTTTTGACATATTTTGATTTTTTGTTCAAAGTGCAATTTGTGATCTTTTAGCAATTAAATGCCAGAATGATGCATTATCAGCCAAAATTGCTCCTGGAGTGACGTAATTGCCCAGAATCTGAGAAATGAAAGCGCTAGGGTAAAGAGGACGCTCGGAGCGTCAAGGCGAGCCTCCCCACGCCGAATTTCGCCTCAGGATGAGGTTTTTATCACTTTCTGAAATTTTTTAATTAAACCATTAAAAAATGGTCTAATTTATGAAAAATTTTATTCTTCTCGGAATCCAACGAAACTCCTAGGGGACCTAGTGCATGTTCATATGACTCAATCGAGATGGCTAACACGTAAAAAATCCTAGACACAAGACTCTAATAAACACCTTAGGTTTTGACCACCATGGGAAATACTCCAGCTTTGGAGGGTTGAGTGAAAAACTCAGGGATTATACGCCACTGATGAGTAGCGCATAATTCCTAAGGAAAAAACACTCTAGAGTATCCCCCAAATGGCTAAACCTACGGATAGCCAAGTCTTTTATAAAAGGCCCCAGTTTAGACCAACTTTTTACATTTTCCCCATGGGGGTATGAACATGCAGTCATTACAAATGGGGCAAAATTGCCCTGAAAATGGCTTCTGAACTTCTAAACACTGACGATGAACATGAATCATGTTCATGAAACTGGCGGCTCATGAGAAATTCAGCTATTTGTACAAAATAGGTGATAACAGACCTCAACTCCATCTTCAAACCGACTCGGTCGATCGGTTTGGTACCGAACCAGCCGAGTCAAGGTCTGATTCTGCCAGTTCAATCTTAACTCGACTGCTTTGTTGTGGGACCAGCCTGGGCGCATCCATGGAGGAGAAATGTTTTTTTTAAATTGACCTAAGACACTAAAGCCTGATTCAAATTTATAAAGAGAACCCTCCACCCTCTATTTTCCTCACACCATATTCATTGAGCATTTATGAGCATTTGGAGGCTTGGTGCATCTGAAGTTGCAGTGCAACCTGTGAGGTTGTGAGCATTTAGAGTTTGTTGGACAGTAAGTTCTTGGGATGTTTGCAATGGATTGGGCATCTCGTTGAGGAGGCTTGGAGGCTTAGGCTTCGAGCTGTTAGAGCAGCAATGCAACCTGTGATCATTTAGAGTTTGTTGGGCAATCTTCTTTGGTTTATTGCAGTGGATTGGGCATCTCAGTGAGGAGGTTGCTGCCCATCTTCAAGCTTGGAGAAGTTGTTGTCCACCTTTTGGTACCCATTGAGTTGTTTTCTAAGTTGTTATCCAATAATGTTGATAGTTAAAGACTCAAACTGCCCCCTTTTTTGTATAAAAAAATTAGAAGAGGTCTGAATTTTGAAATTTGTCTTTTAGTTTCAAGTTTTGTTGAAAAAAATTTAAAACGAGCCCATTTTGCATTTGCGGATTTGTTCAAAACTTCAACTTTGCATTTCCCATGCCCCAAGAGTGAGAGACCCCGCATGGATCCATGTTGATATTGTTGATGAAACTAAGATATATTGCAAATTATGCAAGAAATTGATCAAAGGGGGGGGTAATCATAGGTTGAAGCAACACTTGGTTGGTATAAGAGTCCAAGTTGCCCCTTGTAAAGCACCAAATGAAGAGTTTGGAGCAATAAGATTGGAATTGCAACAACAGTTTGAAAATTTTGAACAAGACAAGACTAAACAGGCTGAAATAAATGTTGAAATAGGGAGGAAGAACCAACTTGCCATGGTTAGGGGATCCAGTTCAAATCTATACTTTGGTTTTGAGGGGTCTTCCTCTATCCTGTCTTCCAATGTTAGGGACCATTTTTGTTATGTTTCTCCCACTCATGATAACCAACCTAAAAAGAAGAAGAAAACCATTCAAAGCCATTTCCCTACACCTTCCCCCCCATCTTTGTTAGTGCCTCTCAACCGAGTCAAACTCAACCCACCTTAGATAACCATTGGAAGAAGCAATACAAAGGAGTTGCTCATGAATACATAGCTAGATGGTGGTATGATGCAGATATCCCCTTCAATGTTGCCCACTCACCTTATTACCGACCCATGTGTGATTCCATTATTGCTACTAGTAGGGGCTTCAAAGGCCCTAGTATGCATAACCTGAGGGGATTTCTTTTGCACAAAGAAGTTTTTTCCATAGACAAATACTTGAGGTGCTTTAAAGAGTCATGGGTTACAATGGGATATACCATCATGTCAGATGGATGGAATGATGTAAGGAATCATACTATAATAAATTTCCTTGTCTCTTGCTCAGAGGGAACCATGTTCTTGAAATCAATTAATGCATCTGATAAGGTGAAAGATGCAAGCTTGTTATTTGAGCTTTTGGATGAGAAAGCAGCCTTGGCATGCTTGCATCCTCTTGCTCAATGTTGAACTCTGGACAACCTATGACTATCTCCCTCATAATAGGCAACGCACTATGATGCAGGTGCCCTATCCTCTTGTGCCATAACTCTCACAAGTTAGTTGTCTATGTTATGAACTAGGGCTTAAACAAGATTACCAAGTATCCTATATAAGTTGTATTCCCTAACCTCGATCACCTATGTTGATTCTTAGCTAGATTGCATCGATCTTATTAAGACTTGTTGGTTCTTGAACTCTACTACAAAGCCTTTATCTTCCATAACCGAAATTGAAACAGAATCTTCCTCATACTTGAAATAAACAACACATCGTCAAAGTCTAAAGAGTTACCTAACTAGAGTTGGAAGGGAATGGCACAAATGCCTACTATTAGATACTTGGTATCATCACCAAGTTCAACCAGAACTCCTGAGATGTGCTCTTTTAGACTTGAAAATAACTCTTGGGCTCATGTCATATGCCTAGATGCCCCATTGTCCACATACCAAGCATTCATCAAAATCGTGTTGGTAGAAAGGAAAGATACCATCGAGAAATATTCTCAAACTTAGATTCAAACGTGTTCATCTAAGTTTCCAGCAAAGGCTACTACCTAATTCCATCATTGCTTCCCTTTACCCTCCTACTTGTCCAAACCTCTACTACGGAGGAGCGCCCCCAACCCCCTTTATCCCGCTCCGGAAGCTCACTCCCAAAACAAGGACTCTACTACGGAGGAGCGCCCCCAACCCCTTCTATCCCGCTCCGGAAGCTCACTCCCAAAACACTCCCTGTTTTGGGAGCATGCTCCTGAGGCACTCCCGAGACGCTCCCTACCTCTCCTATACTAAAAGCTCCTATACTAGGTTGATCATTTGAAAACAATGTTATGGTACCTCTCTTCTTTGCCAAGCTCCTATAAAAACGGTTATGATTGATCATTTGATAACAATGTTATAAGTTACAACAAATAGATGATTGATGTTATATGGTTTAATCCATGTTTTCTATAACTAATTCAACATCCTACATGTTTTTTAGATATAAATCCATCAAAATATATTAAAATATATGCTACATAAAAACGCTCCTGAAACAGGAGCTTTTGAAAATTTCACTTTTCGCTTTGCTCCCGCTCCTCACTCCCTACAACATAGGTCCAAACATTGTAATAGATAATGGCCATGCTTATAACATATGAAGCACTTGATTTTACTCAAGTTCTCCTTCCCTAGTGACTCCTCAATCTTTACCTTACCCTCAATAGATCATTAACCTATGCCCTTCTTTGTTTGACCAAATAGGGCAAGGTCATTGTAACCTCCCTGCTTGTTGGCCTTCGACTTCATCCATGTCTCCTCCTAAATACAATCATCCATAGTTTTTCAAATGATGAAAGATACCCTTAAGCACATACACCCTAGACAAATGTTTCCCATTGAGTTTAGAACCCACTCAATGCCCAATTTACTAGCTTTGTCTTCAATCTTCTCCCCAATTGCTACAGGTTGATCACAAATATACGTGACCTTCACTTCTTATGAACTACCAAATCCTACTGTTATGTCGATAGAGTTCCTACAGTCTAGACAATACCCTATAGATCATTATCTTCCAATAGAAGAGTTAGCTTGACTTTCCATGATAGGAACATCAAAGCAGCTCCCAATATGTCCTCAAACTTGAGGTTAATTGATGCCATCTCCAAGTTCTAATACATGAACTCCTAAACCCAATAAGCATTACCTCTAAAAACCTCTAACTATTGGTCTTGGTTCTCAACAGTTCCGATGATTGATATACTGTCACAAATCCTCTCAATCGAAGAAGCTCTAAGACCATTCAAAAAATCTTGAGCCTAAGTGACTATAGTCCTTCTGTTCGCAATCAAACAAGTCTATTATTTAATTGCAGAAACATAATTTCTTCACATGGCAGCAATCAAAGTGCAATAGCTGGAAAGTAAATAGTGGAAGTGTAAAATAATTACACACGGGGAATTTCTCCTTTGAATCAACATATTATTGAGTTACTCAAAGCTTACAAGGCAACCTCCATAGCTGCTAAAACCAACAGCTGCACTGTATACAAATTAACCTCAAACCTAAGGTGTATGGCCTCCAAAATAATTTATGCTTGCATAAAAATCGAGGAACAGTATTGCTATATGACCAATAGTTGTACGGCCTATTGTATGGATATGCTGTACGGCCTAACTATACAAACTGCTTTTGTTGTTGTCTGCCTCCTGACTGATGCAATATGCTCTCTTTTAGGTCATTGTCCCCGACTGACAAAAACTAAATTTAAAAACTCTAGCTTGACCTACCTTTATACTTGTGCTGAAACCCTAATCCCTCAATGAAATGTGCAATTGAGATTAATCTAAATCACTAATGTATAAATACACTTTATTAGACTCAATCAGCTAAATATAAGACTTCCACTTTATTCCTAAAGTGAATTACAAAATAGAATTACTCAAACTACTTCCTATACATTCACACTAATTCTCCGCATAAGTTCCTATCCAAGCTACATGCTTCGACATAAAGGATCTCATCAAGAAGTTTTCACTTTTGTTAGATAATAAACCAAAATATTGAATTTGTCACATGTATCCACTCAGATGCTGAAATCTCAGTCATAATGCATCTCACAAACAAGGCTGATTTCTCGTCAATCATAGTGCCTCTGGAAAATAAAACCATCCATGCATTGGTAAGACAATCATAATCATGGATCTTCAAAATGATATCATGGCTGTCGGTACATATGCTTGGATGGAATCCTACCTCCGTGTACTCAAACACTGCTTGGTAAGACGGTCATAATCATTGTGATCAGGCATTGATATCATTGCTGTTTGTACCCTTCCATTGATAATTTTCATTGCTATATATAGATTCCATCCAAGCTTGGATTGGACCACACCTCTGTGTTCTCAAATACTGATTGGTAAGACAGTCATAATCATCATGATCTTGCATTGATATCATGGCTGTCTGTACATATGCCTGGAAACCAATGCCATCTATAATATCAGCACAAAATTACACTTCTACATGCAAAGCTTCTAGACAAATGACCTTCATTTCTGAATCTTCATAGATATGTTCGGTAATTTAGTATCATCAATGAAATTCAATGATTCAAGCTGCATCTCCTGGTCCCTATCCCCATCTCTCATACAAATTTTATTTTCATGTACAGGAGAATGATAAGGAAAACCTGTTTTGTTTTGCCTCACTATCATTAGTCATTTGACAGCATATTCTTGCAATCCATATCAACACTAAATCCATCACAATTTGGACAGCTGAACATAGACAATGCAGAACTTACCCCATTACTGTCTCTCTCCGTGACAAAAGGAAAACCATTCATATCAAGCAAAGGAGTATGCTACAGATCTGATGCGTTGCCTGAACAGGCTGTGTTCATGACAGAAAAATGTTCCTCAAACTGCATGAATGGTTCATCATGCACATAATCAGAATCAGCATTTTGTCGATGATACATTATCTCATTGATATCTTCATAGGTTATCTCAAATTGATAAGCCGCTGCCATCTGATCCACAATTAGTCATATTTCTAACCTTCTATGCTCATGACTTTGCTGGTCCTGTTCTATCTTCAATTTCTTCCTTGAATACAACAGGGGCAGTCCCTAATTGTTTTAAGGCCTTCAGTCATCCCTGCAATGTGATCATGACCTGTTTTCTTTGCATTTTCTATCACTTCATCTAGTATAACAGAGATATCATTGAATTTATGCACAATTGATCTTCGGGAAGAATATTCCCAAAATGAAGTGGCCATGAGAGAATTTCAAAATTTCTAGCAATCATACCTTTGTTATCTTAGTGGAGTATCTTAGTGGAGTCACCATGGTGAGATCTTCAAGTGCCTCAAACACCACTGCTTGCTCTCACCAATGTACAAACCACGGGACTTTGATTATTAGAGAAATAGGTTTTCCTTTCAAAGTGCTGCAACATGAACAATGACGTCTTCATGCAATTTATGCACAATTGATCTTTGGGAAGAATATTCCCAAAATGAAGTAGCCATGAGGGAATTTCAAAATTTCTAGCAATCATACCTTTGTTATCTTAGTGGAGTCACCATGGTGAGACCTTCAAGTGCCTCAAAACACCACTGCTTGCTCTCACCAACATACAAACCACAAGACTTTGATTATTAGAGAAATAGGTTTTCCTTTCAAAGTGGAGTTGCAACATGAACAATGTCTTCAACAAGATAGCCATGAGTTTTCCTTTCAAAGTGGAGTTGCAACATGAATAACGACGTCTTCATGCAATTTATGCACAATTGATCTTCGGGAAGAATATCCCCAAAATGAAGTAGCCATGAGAGAATTTCAAAATTTCTAGCAAGCATACCTTTGTTATCTTAGTGGAGTCACCATGGTGAGATCTTCAAGTGCCTCAATCACCACTGCTTGCTCTCACCAACGTACAAACCACAGGACTTTGATTATTAGAGAAATAGGTTTTCCTTTCAAAGTGGAGCTGCAACATGAACAACGTCTTCAACAAGATTGTGTTTAACAATGTGTTGTAGCATCAACCATTGATTCTCCAAGAACTAAACTTTGTCACCAACAATTAACCACCAAATGTTACCAACAATGTTATCAGAAACAGCCAGAACCAGATGAACTGGCCAGTCAGACCCATTACAGGGGCTTTCCAGGTGGAACTGGCCATTCAAACTGGAAATGACCAGTTATGTATAAAACTGGTTAGTTAATGACTGAACATGTCTGAAATTGGTCAGTTCCACGACTGAACCAGCCAGTTCCATTCTTCCGTATGGAACCAGTCTTTCCACTTTGAATCAGCCTGTTCCATACACTGTCGTACAAGTGCAAATGGACCCACTAAGTTCCCCTAAAAAATGGTAAAAAGATTAAAACTAAAATTAAATCTAACACACTAAATTATCTCTGAACCCTTTTCCCATCTAAAGCCCTAAACTTTGCATATTTGTATCTAATGGTTTGGATGAGCATGGATGAGCATTAATATATTTTATTATTTTTTAATCAAAATTGAAATATTTTTAGATATTTTTTGGTCAACCAGTTTTTGTGTCCAGTTTTTATCAGTTTCGGTCCAATTCTGGTTTTCTGGGTCAAGTGGTCCAGTTTTGATGACATTGGTTACCACTCAAAAGTTAAAACAGCATCCTTAAATGCCTGGTCCCTTTGTTGAGTATTCATTAAAACTCAGGTCTAACAATAATTGGAGCAGTCAATTGTGGTCAACACGGATGCCCTAATCTGTTGATATCTCAACAACTTGAACATCAAGCATGGATGGAGAAGACATGCCAAGCAAGCATGAGCGGGCATGCTTCATGAAGCTGTTGTGTGCAACAGGACATGGAGAAGTTTGCAAGCCCTTACGGGCATCCCTCTCAACACATCTACGGACATCACTTAAAAGAAGATGCGGGCACATTTGAAGGCAAGAAGATGGCCCTTGCTGATATGTGGAGACCATCATGAGGTGGGATGAAGTGGCATTAAATCCACTTTGTCAATATGGCAATAAGAACAAATTCATATTTGTTGAAGTCCACGTGGAAGCAAAAATAAAATATCATTTGAATAAATGAATTTAAATATGGACAAGTCAGCCTCAGTATGGCAAATGTGATGTATAAATAAGAGAAATGAATGGGCATTGATGGGTGGATTGCATATGGTTGGAAGAGCGTGAGTTGGGGCTGCGAAGAGGGAGTCTGTGGGGCTGCGAGGAGGGAGTCTGAGGAGATACGAAGAAGGAGTCTGAGCTGCTGCGAATAGGGAGTCTGAGGAGATGTGAAGAGGGAGCCTGAGCAGAGCGAATAGGGAATCCGTGGAGCTGCGAAGAGAATGGCTGCGAAGAGGAAGTCCGTGGAGCTGTGAAGAGGGAGTCCGTGGAGAATCCAAGGAGCTGCGAATTGACTGTCTAAGGTGGAGCAAATTTACAGTCTGAGGAACTGCAAATTGACTGTCCAAAGGCACAGCAAATTTACAGACTGAGGAGCAGCAAGATTGATGTCTACTGAGGAACAGTGATTTTGTAAATTTCTGTTTTATAATTTTTCTGAGAAGTTTAATTCTATTTTTAAGACACAGAAATTGTGAAGCTTAGAGAAAATCCAGGTTGCAGCCTGAATCATTTATTTCAGTTGAAGATGATAATTATTTGTAGAGGTTGAAGCCTCACACATCAGTTGCAGCTGGTGCACAACAAATAAAATTGTTATTTATACTGAAGTGAAGTGTCTGGTGTGTTTTCTTGTACAAGTCACTGCATCTTTATTTTGACTTGCCACTATTTTAATATTTGAAATTGAACTCTGAATTTAAAAGTCATTTATCCCACAACACTGATTCACCCCTCCCCCCCTCTCAGTGTGGTAAGTGTGCTTTTCAATTGGTATCAGAGCCGGCTTCTTCACTCAGGTTTAACCAACTTGAAGGAGTTTTCTGCCAAACATACTTTAGGATGGGTGGAGTAAAATTCAAAGATGTTCCTAAGTTTGATGGAACAAATTATGTCTTTTGGAGCAAACAAATGTCTGCTTAGTTAATGTCTCTTGGATTTGAGATCTGGACCAGCGTGCTTGATGGTTACATCCCTCCTAAAGACGATCAGCGACCTTCCACCTCCAATGAAATTGAAGATTGTCAAAATAATGCCACAGCAATGAATGCAATTGTCGCTGGTCTGAATGAATCTGAATTCTACAAAGTAATGAATTATACCACTGCCAAGGAAATATGGGATAAGTTAGCCACTGTGCATCATGGTGACTCCAAAGTTCAAAAAGCAAAGCTGCAATGTTTTAGATGCCAATTTGAAGGACTCAAGATGCTGGAAGAAGAAAACATTGCTGCTTATTTTCAGAAGGTGGAAGAAGTTGTCAACACCATGCGAGGTCTGGGAGAATCCATTGACGAGACTATAGTTGTGCAAAAGATTTTAAGATCTCTTTCCAGCTAGATTCAACCCCAAAGTATCCGCCATTGAAGAAAGGGACAGTTTGGACGATCTCAAGGTAAGTCAATTACATGGAATCTTGATTGCTTATGAAATGAGGATTGATGAACCCAAACAAAAGGAAGCAGCCTTCAAGGCAACTAAAGAAAGACAGCGCAGAAATGAAGAACAACTTGCTTGTTCATCAGACCTGGATGTATCAGATGAAGAGGTGGCAAATTTTGTCAATAAGCTACCCAGAGGAACAGGAAGGTACAGAGGAAAGCTCCCATTGAAATGTTTCAACTGTGGAAAAATAGGACACTTTGCAGCAAAGTGCCCCTTGAGGAAATACAAGTCAAATCCTAGAAGAAATTTCTCAGAAAGAGAATTTGCTAACAAACAGACCTTTTCGCAAGTTGAAGATGGAGTTTCAGATTTTGAAGAGGATTATGAATCTGCTATTGAAGGCAGAAATGAAATCTTGTTTTTGGCCAAGGAAACTCCTCATAACATTTCCAAGGACAATGAAGAAGGAGTTGTTGATCTTGAAGCAGAACTATTGGCTGCCTTAGAAGAGATAGAGAACTTAAGGAATATCAATGAAAAACAAGAAAACGATTATCTAGAAGCCAGAAATCAACTTGCAAAACAATTAAAAGCACATGTTCTCAAAAAGGATGCTGAGATCAAATTCGCTTCAGGAAGAGCTAAAGAAGACGAGCTTATTAAATCAAAAATTTGAGGAAAGCTATCTAAATCTGAATAACATGCTTCTCAAACAAAGAAATGCTAATGACAAAACTGGGATTGGATTCACACACAAGCCAGAGAACCAACAGGCAAAATGTTCTCTAAATCAGGAAGTCAGTATTATAAAGGAAATTCTCGCCAGACATAGATCAGACCTCAATAAAATACATGAGCCATTAATTGAAGCCCAAAGATTGCTGTCCTTGAGAGAGAGACATAGATCAGACCTCAATAAAATACATGAGCCATTAATTGAAGCCCAAAGATTGCTGTCCTTGAGAGAGAAAGAATGTGAGAAACTAGAAAAGGAATTCTCAAATCTGAGAAAGGAAGAAGATTTCTGTAACTTTGATAGAAAAGATGATTTTGGGACAAAACTAAGAGAGTCATTGCGACCTTCAAATACAGGGTATGCTGGAAGAAGAAATCTGACATCCACTGCTCCAAGAAGATCATCTTTTGTTAGGTACCAAAATACATTCTTTGTCAACTGTTACAACTGCTATAATTTTGGTCACAAAGCTGTTGAATGCAGGGCTCCCAGGAGAAGAAATTTTATTAGGAATGAAAGAAAAGAATATCCTTCTAACCGATTTGTGAGTCAAATCAAGAACTCTTTCTCTGTGCTATGTGATGAAGAAGAATGCTCCAACTGCAATAATTTTGGTCACACAGCTGCAAATTGCAGAGCAAGACAAGAAGAAGTCAAGACCGAAGACATCTGTGGGATAGTTTTTTATGCTCAAAAAGAAGAAAGCAAATGGTACATTGACAGTGGATGTACCAAGCATATGACGGGTGACAAAGAGAAATTTCTCAATCTAAGAAAAGAAAGAGGAGGTGATGTGGCTTTTGGTGACAATGGTAAAGGAACAGTGGCTCTCATCAGTCTAAGCCAAAGATTCATCAGTCTACTTCACAACCTCTTGAATTGATACACACTGACTTATGTGGACCTGCAAGAGTTCAGACACTTCAAGGTGAGAGGTATTTCATGTTGTTCATTGATGATTATACAAGAATGATCTGGGTAACTTTTCTTAAAACCAAGTCTGAAGCCTTTGAGAAATTCAAATTGTTTAAAGCTAAAGTTGAAAATGAATGTGGTCACAAAATCAAGTGTCTCAGATCAGATAACGGTGGGGAATTCACCCTAACTGATTTCAAAAAAAATTGTGAAGAAAATGGTATCAAAAGGCAACACTGCACAGCCAATACTCCTCAGCAAAACGGTATTACAGAGAAAAAAAACAGAACAGTTCAAGAAGCTGCGAGAAATATGTTGTTGGAAGCAAAACTGGCCGAAACTTTCTGGAGAGAAACAGTGGCTGCTGCGGTATACACCATCAATAGGGCTCAATTAAGAGTCAATAGTGATAAGACACCATATGAGTTATGGACAGGCAGATCAGCTTCAGTAGGACACTTCAAAATCTTCGGAAGTAAGTGCTACATTAAAATAAATGATGATCATCTGGGAAAGTTTCAAACCAGAACAGATGAAGGAATATTTATGGGCTACTCAACAGAGAAGAGCATACAAATGCTATAACAAACAGCTGAAAAGAATTGTTGAAAGTATGGATGTTAAAGTGGACAAAGAACTGTTACAAAGGTCACCAAATCATGAAGAAGAGGAAGCTGATGGTGAATCTTCAGATGAAGAACAAGATGAAAATCAGGAGAAAGGGAAGAGGGACAAGAAGAACAACAGAAAGAAAAACAAGATACCTCTTCAAATTGTAACACATCACGAGCTCACAAACCTTCTATTAAATCAGTAAAAAGAGATCATCCTGAAGATCTCATCATTGGAAATTCGGATGAAGGAATGCAATTAAGAAGAACAGCCAGTAGAGATGTGGCTCTACTGTCAACAATTGAACCAAAAAATTTCAATGAAGCATTTGAAGATAGACATTGGAACAAAGCTATGCAAGAAGAACTTGAACAGATTGAAAAAAGTGGCACCTGGAATCTAGTCTCACGGCCAAAGGACAGAAATGTGCTAGGAACAAGATGGGTGTTCAGAAATAAACTGAATGAAGATGGAAAAAAAATAAGGAACAAAGCAAGACTCGTTTGCAAAGGCTATGCACAGGTTGAAGGAATCGATTTTGATGAAACCTTTGCTCCTGTGGCTCGAATGGAGGCGATCAGAATATTTCTTGCTTACTCATGTTTCAAGAATTTTAAAGTATATCAAATGGATGTAAAATCCACCTTCTTGAACAGAGATCTAAATGAAGAAGTCTACACTAAACAACCTGATGGTTTCAAGCTGCCTGGAAAAGAGGATTATGTTTGGAAACTGAAGAAGGCTCTTTATGGGCTGAAGCAAGCCCCAAGGGCATGGTATGATAGGTTAGACAAATACCTTTCTCAACAAGGCTTCAAAAGATATAATGCAAACAGCAATATATATTTCAAAACTGAAAAGAATGGACTTCTAATCACAGTTGTCTATGTTGACAATATCATTTTTGGTTGTAATGATGATAAATTAAGTCATGAGTTTGCTGATTTGATGACAAGAGAATTTGAGATGTCCATGATTGGGGAGCTATCATTCTTTCTTGGACTATAGATTCCTCAAACACCAAAAGGCATTTTTATATCTCAGTCCAAATATCTGAAGGAAATGCTTAAAAGGTTTGGGATGGAAGACTGTGCTCCCTTAGGCACACGTATGACCACTAGTTGCAAGCTCAGCAAAAAGATGATTCAGGTCCCACAAGTTGATGCCACTTTTTATAGGTCAATGATTGGCAGTCTGCTGTATTTAACAGCCTCTAGGCCGGATATCATGCAAGCTGTTGGAATGGTTGCAAGATTTCAATCTTGTCCAAAAGAATCTCATGTGACAGCTGTCAAAAGAATCTAGGTACCTCTAAATTTGGGCTTTGGTATCCTAAGAACCAAAAATTTGATCTTCTAGCCTACACCGATGCAGACTGGGCAAGTAGCCTAGATGATCGAAAAAGCACCAGTGGTAATGCCTTTTTCTTGGGTGATCGCTTGGTAGCATGGTCAAGCAGAAAGCAGCCATCTCTATCACCGTCCACCGCTGAGGCTGAATATATAGCTGCTGCTCAGTGTTGCACTCAGATTTTGTGGATAAAGCAATCCTTGGAAGAAATTCAAGTTGACAGCAGTCAGCCTACACCAATCTACTGTGACAACACCAGTGCTATAAGTATATCAAAAAATCCAGTTATGCACTCAAAAACTAAACATATACCGATCAAGTACCACTTTCTTAGAGAACAAGTTAGTGAACAAAAGGTGAAACTAGAATACGTGAGCACAAAGGAACAAGTAGCTGACATTTTTACCAAACCCTTGCCTAAAGATACATTTGAGTATCTTTGGGAGAAGCTGGGAGTTATCTCCTTCCAAAATTAATTTCTGAAATGTTTGGGTGTCATACAAGATTGGCACCTGACGCAGCCACAGGATCAGTTTGTGACAAGGACTCCAGGAAGCCGTTGGAAAGAGTGTTGGTGGCATTTTACTCCACTTCCTTTGCCATTGAAGTCAAAGGGGGCGAGGTATCCAGTAAAACAAGCTCCAGTCAAAGCTGTTTGCCATTGCTGTCAGGGAGAATTCTCAGGGGGAGTTCATGACAACAAGCTCCAATCAAAGTCGTTTGCCATTGCCATCAGGAACAGTTCTCAGGGGAAGTTCATGACGAGTTTTTTTTTACTCACGAGGAGCCATGTTTTACTTAGTGATTGACATCAATGCCAAATGGGGAGTTTGTTGACAATTTGGTTGGCATTGATGTCAACAAAGCAGTTGAATTCTGGTCCAAGAAGCAGTTAGTTATGAAAGAAGATAAATTAATGGTTTGATCTCTTCTGTGACATGCCCTATCGCCCACAAGCCGCTCTTGCTTTAACTGGACACAAATATGGTCCGTAGCTCACTGTCAAAGTTGGTTGATGATTATGCTAGAACAAGGCCATTTGTTGAGTATTCATTAAAACTCAGGTCAAACAATAATTGGAGCAGTCAATTGTGGTCAACACGGATGCCCTAATCTGTTGATATCTCAACAACTTGAACATCAAGCATGGATGGAGAAGACATGCCAAGCAAGTGTGAGCTTGCGGGCATGCTTCATGAAGCTGTTGTGTGCAACAGGACATGGAGAAGTTTGCAAGCCCTTGCGGGCATCCCTCTCAACACATCTACGGACATCACTTAAAAGAAGATGCGCGCACATTTGAAGGCAAGAAGATGGCCCTTGCGGATATGTGGAGACCATCATGAGGTGGGATGAAGTGGCATTAAATCCACTTTGTCAATATGGCAATAAGAACAAATTCATATTTGTTGAAGTCCACGTGGAAGGAAAAATAAAATATCATTTGATTAAATGAATTTAAATATGGACAAGTCGGCCTCAGTATGGCAAATGCGATGTATAAATAAGAGAAATGAATGGGCATTGATGGGTGGATTGCATACGGTTGGAAGAGCGTGATTTGAGGCTGCGAAGAGGGAGTCTGTGGGGCTGCGAGGAGGGAGTCTGAGGAGATGCGAAGGAGTCTGAGCTGCTGCGAATAGGGAGTCTGAGGAGATGTGAAGAGGGAGCCTGAGCAGCAGCGAATAGGGAGTCCGTGGAGCTGCGAAGAGAGTGACTGCGAAGAGGGAGTCCGTGGAGCTGTGAAAAGGGAGTCCATGGAGCTGCGAAGAGAGTGACTGCGAAGAGGGAGTCCATGACTCCATGGAGCTGTGAAGAGGGAGTCCGTGGAGAATCCGAGGAGCTGTGAATTGACTGTCTAAGGTGGAGCAAATTTACAGTCTGAGGAACTGTGAATTGACTATCTAAGGTGGAGCAAATTTACAGTCTGAGGAACTGTGAATTGACTGTCCAAAGGCGCAGCAAATTTAGACTGAGGAGCAGCAAGATTGATGTCTACTGAGGAACAGTGATTTTGTAAATTTATGTTTTATAATTTTTTTGAGAAGTTTAATTCTATTTTTAAGACACAGAAATTGTGAAGCTTAGAGGAAATCCAGGTTGCAGCCTGAATCATTTTTTTCAGTCGAAGCTAATAATTATTTGTAGAGGTTGAAGCCTCAAACATCAGTTGCAGCTGGTGCACAACAAATAAAATTGTTAATTATACTGAAGTGAAGTGTCTGGTGTGTTTTCTTGTACAAGTCACTGCATCTTTATTTTGAGTTGCCACTATTTTAATATTTGAAATTGAACTCTGAATTTAAAAGTCATTTATCCCACAACACTGATTCACCTCCCCCGGCCCTCTCAGAGTGGTGAGTGTGCTTTCCATCCCTGACCAAAACATTTAGTCATTAAAAATGTCAAGGTACCCAAAACAACTAATACTCCATAAGAAATGTAGAAGGTCTTGTGTCATCAAGAAAAATATGTACAGGGCAAAGAATAGGATGAAGCAACAAGTTGATCGATGTTGTTCATAACACTTTTAAAATACAAGACATCTCCAACCATCAGACGACTCTTAGGCACCAAAGTAAGAAGAAGAAGAAGACTCTTAGGTCATTTCCGTCCTTACATTTGTTATATGAGCCTAGCATCTATCATATATCTAGTTTATTTCCGTTCACAACAGTGCATTCAATAGTAGTGTGCTATTTATGCATACATGAACACTACAGATGGGTCACTCCAGTAACTCCCTCTTCATGACTAGAGAATCTAAGATTTTAAAAGAGAACCATCAAGGATTGCCCATGCCTTGATTCTTCCACTAAGAACTCCTAATATGGAAACGATAAGTGGGTCATTATTCATTACATGACTGTAGCCAATTACACATGCAGACTCTACAGTGTGATTATTGATGGGTATAGAAACCACCAGGCTTTATATAGAAGGTGATTCATAAAGCACAAAGCTTTCTGGAGTTTCCAATTTTACAATATTTTCAAATTATTGGTCTACACCTGTTTGTAGTCATCCTCACGGAGTGTGACCAACTCAAAAGATTAATTTGACGAAAGGTTTACAGTAGCTTGCTAAAGAGAACAAGTTCCCCATCAAGTTGCAACAAATACTAGCTTCTTTTCTACAATTTTGCATTCTGATCAAATATTTGTCAACTGTAGTCCAAACCATCAATGACTAGCTTTTAGCTGAATTTGAAATCATGGCCTATGTTGAGTAGGCTTCTATTGTTTTGACATATTGTTCCCAATAACACACCCAACTTTGGGTTTTATTAATAACTATGTCATAGATAAATATAAGATTGTGTACTCCATATAATATTATTATATAAAATAATCCCCACTTTTGAATTTCCTCTAGAATACTAACCAATCAACTCTATTTCTTTCCATGTCCTCCCAAAATGGAATTGATGTTTACCATATTGCCAAAAGATGACATTATTATTCCAAGACCAAAAGGTGACCCTCACACTAAATGCACTTAATGAAACTATAACATTAAAGTCACTTTTTGATAAATTTAACTAGGTGAGTGAAATTAATAATTTATGAGGAATAAATGGAGCATTCAATTTCAACCATACATCTAAATCTATCTCATCCATTGGATTTAGGGAAACCCTAAGGTTCGATCAAAAAGCATGACGGAAGCATTTTTTAGTTTATTTTTGTTGATTGAAGTGAGAAATAGAGAGAAGAGAGAAGAGCTTGGAGAAGGGAACGAATATCGAGGCAGTAAGGGAAGTTTTCTCTTGGCACGATTTTCAAGGCATTAACTGAGCATTCAATGCACAGTACGGATTCCTAGTTTTATTTTCTTCAATAGGCACACATCCCGAGGTAGCCACAATAGCACAGAAATCGAGGTACTGTACAGCAGCATTTAATGCTGTCCGTACAGCACAGAAATTGAGGTAGTTGACTTGGCACACATCCCGAGGTCTGTTGGTACAGCAGTCATTATTGGCACAAGTTACGAGACAAGTAGGCACACGTTTCGAGGTATATTTGGGCACCATTACCGAGACTGTTTGCACATAGCTTGAGACACATTCTGGGCATATTTCCCGAAATACTCGGCACGATTTTCGAGGAGTTTGAGTGGCACGGATTTCGAGAACTACTGCACACATTTCAAGGTAGATTTGGGGCACAAATTTCAAGGCAATATTTTGCACAGCTTTCGAGAAGGACCGTACAGTACGGTCACTGTACTTTCAGCACATAAATCAAGGCACCTACAAACACAGAAATCGAGGCTGTAGATTTGGCACTGATTTCGAGATAAATGCTGGGTGAAATTTCACGGTGGAGATAAGTAAAATTTCTGCTGTAAAATTTATGTACTAAGATTTACTGAAGAAATAAGAAACTCTCACTCTTACTGGCTTTCTCCGTGGGGGTTTTTCCAGAGCACAGTTGCCAAAAATTTCTAAGTCTCTATCTTTTATGGTGTGCATGTTAAATATATATTTTCTGTCTGTTAGTATGAATTTTCAGCGTGTTTAATTGTCTCAGAAAATTTCATAAGTAGTTTGCAGCCTATGCAAAACCGGTTGTAAATGAAAACCACTGAAATGTTGACATAAACCAGCAAGCAGAAAACTCAGGAAAGTTTACATGGTATCAAAGCTTGGGGGTAGAAAACAGTAATATTTTGCAGACACATAGAAATTTCCAGAACTCAGTAAATTCAGTGATTTTCTTCTGTTAGTGAACCACACCTTGTTGGGTTGAAGTAGAGATGGCTACAGGACTTGGGTTGGAGGATAGGCTGAATGGGACAGTGAACTTTGTGCCATAGAAGGCCAGAATTTTACTGGTTGGAGGATAGGCTGAATGGGACAGTGAACTTTGTGCCATGGAAGACCAAAATTTTACTGATATTAGAGGAGAATGAACTATGGGAGGAAGTGGTTAGGAATACTACAGCAGACCCCATTCAGATTCCCGCTGCTACAGATGCAGCGGCACTATCAGCCTTCAACAAGGACTGTAAAACTAGGAGGATAATCCTTTATGCAGTTAAAGACCACATAATCCCTCACATTTCAGGCAAGACTAGGGCACACTTGATGTGGACAGCTTTGACCAGTTTGTATGAGAGTATCAATGAGAACCGGAAGATGGTTCTCAAGGAGAAACTCAAGAGTATAAAGATGAATGGAGAAGAAGGAGTGACAGCATACCTCACTAGGATATCTGCAGTTCAGGATGAACTGGCAGCGGTTGGGGAGGTGGTATCTGCTACTGAGCTTGTACATACAGCAGTGAATAGGGCTTCAAAGCCCTGGGGTGCATTTGTGCAGGCCATAGTGGGTAGAGAGAACCTACCTTCTTGGGAGAGACTGTGGGATGACTTTGTGCAGGAGAAGACCAGGAGAGGTCTCGTACAGAGCAGTTCATCACAGAGTCGGGTAGATGAGGAGAACATGGCATTGACGGCAAAGGGGAAGAAGAAGAAGGGTGGGGCCAAGCAGCGGCAGCAGCAGGAGGGTGGCAGAAGAAGGACTTGAGTAAAATCAAGTGCTATGGTTGTCAGACGTTTGGGCACTATGCTTCACAATGTCCAAACAAGAAGAAGAAGAAGGGGCAGCTTACTGCAACCTCTGCGGAGGTTGATGACTTTGGAGACAGGTTTCAAAGGGAGTTTTCCCTATATGCTAGACAGATTGAGAGAGAGAGCCTCTTTAGCCACCAACACAGATATGAATATGGAGATTGAGCATTCATTATTGGTAGGCCATCAGACGAGTCCATCCACCACTAGTACTTGGTACATTGACAACGGAGCCTCGAGCCACATGACAAGTACTCAAGAGTTGTTCTCCGAGCTATCACAGACAGGTAGAGATGTGGAGGTTGTACTTGGTGACAATACCATTGTTAGAGCAGTTGGTCAGGGGACCATTACATTTCAGAGGGAGTCTATGAGTCCCATGATTCTGAGGGATGTCCCTGGGCTAAAGAAGAACCTTGTTTCAGTTTCCACTATTGAGGACAGGGGTCTTGGGGTGTGTTTCTCAGATGGGAGAGTGCAGGTATTCCCCAGGACTACAGGTGTATCTACCCACATGGACATTGGGGTTAGATGTGGAAGACTGTACAAGTTATTGTTTCAGCCGCAGCATGCTCTAGGACACAACAGCAATAGTGAGCTATGTGAGCTATGGCATCGGAGGATGGCCCACCTACATCACCTAGCTCTGAGATTATTGAGGAGCATGGTTACAGGTTTACCCGAGTTCAGCACTGAGCAGAGTGATGTGTGCAGGGGGTGTGCTTTGGGAAAGTACACCAAGACTGCTTTTCCAAGCAGTGACACAAGAGCAACAGGAGTGTTTGACTTGATCCATTATGATATTTGCGGTGTCATCAGTCTCTTTGACTAGTTATGAGTACTACATCATCTTCATTGATGACTACTCCAAGAAGACCTGGATCTACTTCTTGAGGAGCAAGAAGTCTCCCTTAGTATTGAGTGTCTTCCAAGGGTTCAAAGCCCTTGTGGAGAAGCAGGCAAGGAGGAAGATTCGGATGTTGAGATCAGACAATGGGGGTGAGTATACCTCCAAGGAGTTCGATGCTTTTGCAGACAGGAGGGTATACAGAGACAGCTGACAGTTCCCTACACTCCTGAGCAGAATGGAGTAGCAAAGAGGAACAGGTCGATTGTGGGAGCAGCGAGAGCGATGCTTCATGATCAGGGGTTACTGTTCTTTCTATGGGCAGAGGCATGCAGCACTGCAGTGTATCTGCAGAACGGGAGTCCTCGCCGTGCTTTGGGGAGGAAGACTCCAGAGGAGATGTACACAAGCAAGAACCCTGAGGTGAGCCACTTTAGTATATTTGGTTATTTGACTTACTCTCACATCCCTTCTGAGAAGAGGACGAAGTTTGAGCCCACTACTGAGACAGGCATATTTGTGGGATATGACAAGACTTCTAAGGCCTATCGGCTTTACCTACCTGGCCAGAAGAGAGTTGTTGTCAGGTGGGAGGTGAAGTTTGATGAGGAGAGAGCCTTCAGGAAGTCGAGAGAGATAGAGCAACGGGAGCCACCAGCTCCCACACCTCAGTTGACACAGGCTTCTTCGATACAGGTTTCTGGAGTCACTGGATCACAGAGTACAGGCACAGCTTCTACAAGTTCAGTGGTTCAGGTGACAGGTACTTCAGGGACAGGTTCAGGTACAGGTTCAGGTTCAGGTTCAGGTACAGGTTCAGGTTCAGGTTCAGGTTCACAGGTTACAGGTTCTTCAGGCATTGGTTCATCGGTTACTGGTCCTCAGGGTGTTGGACCTTCTGCTTCTGGGAGTTCCTCAGATGAAGATAGACCAGTTTGGGAGGAGCCTTCAAGGAAGAGGAAGCCTAAGTGGCTTCAGGATACCTTGAACAAAGCAGAGGCATTTGGTAGGCCCTAGGAGGAGGTCAGGACAGTTGTGACGCCAGACAGGTTGGGTATGGCTCTTGTTGCGAGTCTTCATGACTCTAAGCCTTCCACATTTGAGGAGGCTTCTCAGCATCAAGTATGGAGAGATGCCATGATGGAAGAGTACCATTCCATCATGAAGAATGATGCTTGGGAGATAGTGCCGAGACCAGAGGGGAAGTCAGTTGTGACTTCCAAGCAGCTTTACAAAATAAAGCATGTTGCAGATGGCAGTGTGGAGAAGTACAAGGCTCGGTTTGTGGCTCGGGGGTTTTCACAGGTTGAGGGAGTTGACTATGATGAGACTTTTGCGCCAGTTGCTCGGTATTCTTCCATCAGAGCAGTGATATCTATAGCTGCAAAGATGGGTTGGAAGATCCACCAGATGAATGTGAAGACCGCATTTCTCAATGGTCTTCTGCAGGAGGAGGTGTACTTAGAGCAGCCATAGGGATTCGAGATTCATGGGAGAGATTCTCATGTGTGCAAGCTGAGGAAAGCCTTGTACGGACTGAAGCAAACTCCTAGAACTTGGTACTTCAGGATCAATGCATACTTGACTTCGATGGGCTTTCAGAAGAGTGAGGCTGATCCCAACCTTTACTACATTGTGGTTGGTGGAGATCCTCTCATTCTTTTGTTATATGTTGATGACTTGTTTATCGCTGGAGATGAGCGTCTCATTGCGCATTGCAAGAGAGACCTTGCAGCTGAGTATGAGATGACTGATATTGGGTTGATGCATTACTATTTGGGGATGGAGGTTTGGCAGGAGCCTGGACATATTTTCCTGGGACAGGGGAAGTATGCAGTTGATATTCTGAAAAGATTTCGGATAGAGAACTGCAAGCCTATGTCTACACCTATGATCACCAACTGGAAGCAACTTCATGCTTCTAAGGGTAAGTTGGTGGATCCTACACTTTACCGTCAACTCATTGGATCATTGATGTATCTGGTCAACACCATGCCAGACTTGTGTTTTGCGGTGAACACTCTTAGCCAGTTCATGGTGGAGCCTAGGAGTGTACATTGGACTGCCGCAAAACATGTACTAAGATACCTAGCAGGTACAGTGGATTATGGTTTGGACTACAGGGGTTCGAGTGGAGTCAGCTTGGTTGGTTTCACATATTCAGACTGGGCAAGTTGTGTGAGGGATCGGAAGAGCACTTCCGATTGTTGTTTCAGTTGGGGCTCAACAGCAGTGTCGTGGTTCAGTCGGAAACAGAAGTCCGTTGCATTGAGTTCTGTCGAGGCTGAGTACATGGCAGCCAATCAGGCTACTTGCGAGGCACTGTGGCTTCGCAAGTTATTGGTAGATTTATTTGATCAGGAGCTTAGACCTATGGTGATCTATTGTGACAGTCAGAGTTGCATTCAGCTCTCTGAGAATCCGGTGTTCCATGACAGGTCAAAACACATTGAAATCAGGTACCATTTCATCCGAGACTACGTCCAGAGAGGAGCAGTTGAGTTGCAATATATTTCCACTGATGAGCAGGTAGCAAATATCCTGACGAAATCTTTGGGGAGGGACAAGTTTGTCTTCTTCAGAGACAAGTTGGGAGTGGTGCAGAACACCTTGCTCGGTAAGAGGGAGTGTTAGTTTTTGTACCTAGGGAAGTGTTCCCCAAGTGACTTTTGCCTGAAGTCACTTAGAAGGGGGAAAAAGGTGACCCTCACATTAAATGCACTTAATGAGACTTTACAACATTAAAATCACTTTTTGATAAATTTAAGTGGGTGAATGAAATTAATAATTTATGAGAAATAAATGGAGCATTCAATTTCAACCATAGATCTAAATCTATCTCATCTATTGGATTTAGGGAAACCCTAGGGTTTGATCAAAAAGCATGAGGGAGGCATTTTTTAGTTTACTTTTGCTTATTGAAGTGCGAAATAGAGAGAAGAGAGAAGAGCTTGGAAAAGGGACAAATATCAAGGCGGACTGTAAGGGAAGTTTTCTCTTGCCACGATTTTCGAGGCATTAGTTGGGCATTCAATGCACAGCATAGATTCCTAGTTTTATTTTCTTCAGCGGGCACACATCCTGAGGCAGCCACAATAGCACAGAAATCGAAGTACTGTACAGTAGCATTTAATGCTGTCCGTACAGCACAGAAATCGAGGTAGTTGACTTGGCACACATCTTGAGGTCTGTTGGTACAAAAGTCATTATTGGCACAAGTTTCGAGACAGTCTGGGCACAAGTTTCGAGGAAAATCTGGGCACCATTACCGAGACTGTTTGCATGCAGCCCGAAGCACATTTTGGGCACATTTCCCGAAATACTCAGCACAGTTTTCGAGGAGTTTGAGTGGCACAGATTTTGAGAACTGCTGCACACATTTCAAGGCAGATTTGGGGCACAGATTTCAAGACAGTATTTTGCATAGATTTCGAGGAAGACCATACAGTACGGTCACTGTACTTTCAGCACATAAATCGAGGCACCTACAAGCACAGAAATCGAGGCTGCAGATTTGGCACTGATTTCAAGATAAATGCTGGGTGAAATTTCATGGTGGAGATAAGTAAAATTTCTGCTGTAAAATTTATGTACTAAGATTTACTGAAGAAATAAGAAACTCTCTCTCTTACTGGTTTTCCCCGTGGGGGTTTTTCCAGGGCACAGTTGCCAAAAATTTCTGAGTCTCTATCTTTTATGGTGTGCATGTTAAATATATATTTTCTGTCTGTTAGTATGAATTTTCAGCATGTTTAATTGTCTCAGAAAATTTCACAAGTAGTTTGCAGCCTATGCAAAACCGGCTGTAAATGAAAACCACTGAAATGTTGACATAAGCCAGCAAACAGAAAACTCAGGAAAGTTTTAAAAATATGGGATTTTGATGGACTCGAGTGCAGAGAAACTAATAAATCATGGATCTCATATGATATTATATAAAATAAACCCCATATATCCATCAAAATAGAATAAAATATTCAAAAGGCTACAGCCAAGAAAAATAATAACTAGGCAACAAGAAGATGAAATATTTCTCAACTTTCTCCAGAATTACTACCAATCAACTATATCCCTTGATTGGTATGAATTTCTATATCTCCAGACATAAAAATGATATTTACAATATTGCCAAAAACATAACATTATTATGCCCATTGTCATTTCCAAGCATGATCACTACAAAGACCGAAATAAAAACTGAATTTTAATGGACTCTTGGGTTCAAAGAATTTAAGAAACTATGATCGTGAAGTTAAGATACAGAGATTATACTGGACACTTTGGTTCAAAGAAACTAAGATCATGTACTTATATATAATATATGCTATTAAATAAAGTAATCCATATTGGGTTCTAACAGCCTCTAGGGTTACAAACAATGATGTATCCAAACATTATCACTTCAGAGACCAAGATAAAGACTAAAGTTGAGCTACAGGATTCTTTTGGACTCGCATAGTTACATACACTGTAAGATAAAATAATCTGTGTTGTTTCCAAAATTAAGAAAAAATATTCAAAAGGTTATTGTTTCCAAAATTAAGAAAAAATATTCAAAAGGTTATTAGCCAATATTCAAAAGGTTATTGTAGACAAAATAATAACTTCAGGGAACAAGCAATTAAACACCTTCAATTTCCTGTAGAATTATAACCAATCAAGTAAATTTCTTGCTTGGCTAAACTTCCAGATCTCTGGACATGGAAACGATGTTTACAACATTGCCAAAAGAATAATGACGTTTACAACATTGCCAAAAGAATAATGACGTTTATGGTCAATAGTAAATACATTATCACTTCGAAGACCAAGGCCAAGAATCTTGTATCCATCATTGAGAAAAAAGATTAAAAAAGAGTAGATAGGATAATAATTTTAGGGAACCAGTGATAAAACACTTCTCAATTTCCTGTAGAATTATGACCAAACAAGTCTATTTCTTAATTAACATAGGCAACATCAAAATTAAGCATGACTTGAATGTCAAGGGATCGTGAACAAGAAACAGCATATAAAATAAAAGATGAACTGGACTTCATCAATAAGATCAGCCATGAGTCACTTCATCCATGATTTTCACGGATGATACAAAAAACAGTTTTGCAATGTTCGCATAGATAACATCAAAATAAAGTTGACTTGAATGTCATGGCATCAAAGATAAAGAACAAATACATCAAAATAAAAGATGACTTGAACTTCATCAGTAAGGTCAACCAGAATGATTTTCAAGGATATGCAACAAAAAAAAATTCTTGGTTCACATGTTCAATCATAATATGAAATGGCAAACAGGAAGATCAGTTCAGCTATGTGTAAAAATGCTCCAAGGGTTGTCCATCAAGCTCAAAATGAAACAAGATTAGTATAAGTCAGTTCTCCAAGACATGAAACATTGATATCCAGTAAACAACAAAGATCAAGTGTTCCCTGTCAAAAATGTTATGCAGCATACTGACGCATGTACAAAATTCAATGCCATGAAGAAACTTACTAGTAAAATGTCTGCAAACCAGTAGCATCCCAATAATGTCATTTAGCAGAAATTTATACGTCACCTTTACAAGAGGATGGCTTATTTCACTACAACATTCACAGCAGATAAAACATACAACACATACAATCGAGGTACCGTGTCAACTAATGATACAAAGGATTCATTTCACACAGAGAATACATTTCAATAGGAACTTGAAACCAGAAGTTTGTTTCTAAGTTTAACAAGAATAAGTAGAAGAACAAAAAAGCGAGTTTGCTTCTGCATTAACAAGAATAAATAGAAGAACCAAAAAGCCTTGCAACCTTTATTAACCAGCTCAGCCTTCACTTGCACATTAATTTTGTCAAAGGGCACAATTTAGCATTGTGCAACATACGTTCATGCATGTAATTTCTGTGCCTATTGATCATGCACTGGAATCATATAAACCTTATCAAACTGATATGTATTTATATACTATTTGAACTCCAATATAAGATGCACAAAATCGAAATAAATATTTCTTGCCCTCGCAGCCTTCAATATAAACCTTACTTTCATGTGAGATACTGCAAAACGCTTTAAATAAATCATTTTTCATATTCAATTGCAACTGGTAAGGTTCCTTCAAGGAGATTGCTTGAATTGAATCAAAAAGATGGAAACAGTGAACCCTTCAATGTATTTAACACACAAGTACCAAAGTCCGTCTGATGTTAGTGGCAAGCAAACTGGCCATGTTCAATAAGGTGACACAAACACTTCACATGACGAGTTATTGTGCAGAAGATACACAGTCTAAGTTGCAGGGTTGCTCACAGAACATAGTTACTGCTCATTAATCACGAACAGTATCTATCCAAGGCTAAGGCTAATGGGATTTGGTACTTTGAAAGTACTTATTTTCACAGAAATGCTGAAGCACTCCATCCAAAAAAGATGCACAGATACAGATGGAGAAAAATAAGTGCCTTAAGAACTGAATGCCTCCGCTCCCAATTTGTCAGCCATGATATTGCGTGTCACTTGACACGGATAACATTAAGCATTGCATTCAACTACCCACACTCTTATGCTTGACGTACTAACAATTTCACAAAATTTAAGCTGCCGATTGCAATTCCAAATACCCTAACTCAAAACGCACCCGCAAACCATGAAACCAGCTGCAAAGCAGCTGCCTTTTTCATAAAATCAAATAATATAACAAAGCCATACAGAAAAAAATATTTATTCATCTGAGATAGGGAAGGTGGTGGGAATGTTTGACAAAATAATCCAAAACAAAAGGAATAAACAATAAAACAAAAATCGCAGAATAGTGGGCATGCAAAATGACAAGTTAACATAGGCAAAAATATTCATAAATCAAACACTGAATGATTGGAACTAATAGTTACACGGGAATAAAAAATGTGAAGCCAGTACATAAGCCTGTTCTAAATACAGAAAACAAAGAACGAAAAGTTTGTGCCAATATATTATGGAAAGGCAGTTAACTCAAAGAAAACGTGCAGCCTTTCATTGCAAACATGATGAACTTTGTCTAAAGCAAAGTGCCTCCTTGATTAGAGATATCTAAAATTTGAACAACTATTCCATTGCTGGCCTTTCCTTCCTCTTCTTTGAAGATCGTTCAGCTGCATCCTTCTTGTCTGATTCGGAATGAGAAGGCTTTACCTTCTTCATGATTTCCTCCGACACTTCGATTCCTTGATCCCTCATTTCTTCGACATACGTGTGTGCTTCTTCTTGCTTTCCACTGTCACAGAGGGTATTTATAAAAGTGGTGACGGATTCCATGCTAGGAAAAACACCCTTGCTGCTCATGTGTTTCCAAATCATTGAGGCTATGTCTAGATCTTTCACGACTAAGGCCATTGCATAGCTATCGCTATCTGGATCAAACTCATTTCTAGTCATCTCACGAAATACACTGGCAGCTTCCTCCATTTTACGCGCCTTGATGAGGGCTTGAAGAATAGTGTTATAAGTCACAGAATCAGGAAACGCTCCATCAAACACCATCCCATCCAAAAGACGGTAAGCATCATCAATTTTGCCAGCATAGCAATATGCACTTATCATTGAATTGTAAGTGAAGGTGCTGGGGAGATGCCCACACCGCAACATCGTCTCAAAAATCATGCCAGCTGCATCAGCCTTGTTCTGGAGGGAGAGGGTATGAACCGCACTGCTGTAAAAGCTCTTATCTGGAAAGCAGTTTCGGCTCCTCATGATATGCAGAGACTTCAAGGCCTCATCCACTTGGCCTAACTTGCAGAGAGTGCCCAAGAAGGCATTATAAGCAGCCGTGTTGAGAGGATCCCACCCGAGCTGCCCGATCATCTCGCCGAAAGTCTTCTTAGCTTTTACCGCATTGCCTTCCTTCTCCCAACCCTCCAACAGAATTGCGTAGGTATCGGCATCAGGAGGAAATTTATCACCCATCTTCTTGCAAAACTCCAAGGCCTTGTCTGTCTGCTTGTACCTACACAAGGCACAGAGAAGGCAATTGAAAGCGCCAACATCCTGCGGGCAACCGTAATGCTCCATCACATCAAAAGTCATGATCGCCTCGTTCGCCTTATCTGCCATTGCATAGCAAGTGAAAATAGAAGCAAAGGTCTGTCGGGAGAGAATCCCATCGGCCTTCATGGACTTAGCTGCATTCCACATCGCATCGAACATCTTGTTGTTGCCAAGAACATCAACAAGCAGATTCCAGGCATATGGGCTGTGCTTGCTCTCCAGCTGCTGACCAGACCAGTGGAAAAACTTGAGGGCCCCTGAACCCGCCTTGTAGGAGTTCTTCAGCACGTCCTCCACCAGTTCAGTCGTAACCTTAATACCCGTCGCACTGAGCGCAAGTCCGAGACTTTCCAGGTTGGGATTATTAGAGAGCAATCGGGTGATTAATTCCACCCTGTCCTCGAACGTCTTGGGTTTCGGGATAGGCTGGAGTTTGGGAGGTTGTTGAGGCTGGAGTTTGGGAGGTTGTTCAGGCTGGAGTTTGGGAGGTTGTTGAGGCTTTTGTTGAGATGCAGGCCCAGGTCCAGGACCTAACAAAGAAGTAGAAGAAGCAGCAAGCTTTGTTGCTTGAGAAATAGGTCCAGGTCCAGGACCTAACAAAGAAGTAGAAGAAGATGCAGCAGGCTTTGTTGGCACTGCCTTTGCCGAAGAAGATGCGGCAGGCTTTGCTGGCACTGCCTTTGCCGAAGAAGATGCAGCAGGCTTTGTTGGCACTGCCTTTGCCGAAGAAGATGCTCCAGGCTTTGTTGGCACTGCCTTTGCCGAAGAAGATGCTGCCCCTGCTCCTCCTCCTTTGCCTACTGGTTGCTCAGGTGATGAGGGTTTCGACATTTCAGAATCCGAAATGTCCTTCTGTTCTTTGCCGATTTTCTTTTCCTCGGGGCTCTTCTCCTTCCGGACAGAAATCGTACCCTTCTCCTGCATTTTCTTATGCCAATGTTTCCATTCTTTGTGTTTCTTGCCCTTATTCTTCTTACCCATGAAAACAGAGGTTAAAGGTTTTCCTTACCTGAAACAGTTGAGGAGGACTGGACTGGAATGGATTGAGTCCCTGCGATTCGCCTCTCCGCCGCTGCTGCTATGGTGTCCGCTGATTTTAACCCTAGAGCCTTCCGATAACACCTTCCCCTTGCGCTTCGCTACTTATATCAACGTTCGATGAGAGCTTCGGACCTACAATGGCTCTTCAAACATGAGGACCTAGCGTCACTTATTATTTGTTTAAAGTGAGATATTCTTTTATGTGGCTTGTTTCAATAATAATGATAAATTTCAATGAGCTTGCTTCGATTAAGTGACCCTACACGAGCGGACACTAACCCTAACCCTTGGGGTACCATGAAAATCCATTCCCCTCAACCCTATTTGGTGATCAAAGAGGTTATTTAACTCTCTTATGGGAACTGAGTGCACCGGAGTGGACTTGATGGTTCAGAACATGTGCCATCTCCATGGAGGTTGTAGGTTTAATTTCGAGGGGGAGTAGGGTTGCACATATTGACCTGTCATAGTGAAGCTGGAAGGGTAGGCATCCCCTTGATGTGAAGTCTCGCCCCAGGCTGATCTATGAGTTATTGGTATATGTGGCTTGCAAGTTGTTGCATGTACTCTTGGGAGGTTGTTGAGTTCTCATGGTTTAAAAAAAAACTCTCTTGTGGGAATGGGTTTGCTTGAAGAATAGGAGATGGGAAGAAGCTCATAGGGATTGACCCCTGGATGGGATGCGATGGACAGAATCAACTCTTTCAAAATCATTTAAATACAATGAAAGGCCTAGATATGAAGGTACTAGTTGATATTGTAGGTCCAACTAGGACTAATATTTAGTTGTGGAATTGGAAGATTGTCGATATAGGATTGGAATGCCTACTTGTTACTAAGCGATGGAAGATTTACACTTAGTAGTTGACTTAGGACTCGATCAAATTAAGGCAAGAATGTGACTCCTTAATATTGTCTAAAAATCATTCAATAGGATAGTTTATTGCAAGCTTAAGATATAAGACAATTTTTTATGATGAAACAACGATAGAGCAAATATAGAAAGCAAAAGCATCATTGAAATATGTTAGAGTAAATAACCTCCTAGAGCATGTGTTGATGAGTCTAATGGGCCCAACCACACCCAAAAACACCTCCTGAATCACCCATGAGACAAAACCCTAGTTTTAGGGGCGCCTTCCCTAATTTGGGGGGTGCATTCCCTAATTTTGGGGTTTATCTCCCTGATTTAAAGAGTGTGTCTCAGTTAAGACTTAAGTTACTCCAATAACTAAGTCCTAATTGAGACCCAACTACCCCAAACACTCATTAGCGCCCCTGTTGGTCTAATAATGCCCTCTTTTGAGTGATTTTAGGAAACTACATGTATTATTCAGTTAAACTGAGTGATCAGTGAGTTCCTTAATTAGTTAAGCATAGTTTAGGAGTGCATGCATGACTAATTAGGGTTATCTGGTATCAGTTAAGCCCAACTATCCCTCTCTACATAACATGAACCCTCTATGCATGGCATGGACAATTCAAGTTGCTCCTTAACCAAATTTGAATTGTTCCTATGTATATTGTAACCTCTTTTCATTCATTCATTACTATGATAATACAATCATTGTCTTTCTTCCCTTCAAGGTTACTGTGTAATGGTTTATGTTAATTATTGCACAATTGTTCGTGCTTGATTTAATCATCATATCTTGTTAGCTCTTGTACCTAGATCTATGAATGCTCAAATCTTATAAAATCTATCATTTTTATGTGGTCGTCCTCAACAAATACGACTTTGACTTGAAAGGTTTTGCATAAGAGGGCAAGGATAAATATTTGTAATCTGTGCAAAAATGAGGGAAGATTGTTGATCATTTGTTGGTTCAATGTGCTTTTACCAAAGAGATATGGAGTTATATCTTTCCTTTTAGTGGTGGATGGGGTATTGGAAAGATGTTGTTATGCTAGGGAGTTTGAAGAAGTTGTTCGATGATAGAACCCTACAAAGAATATAAGTCTATACCTTTGATTGTTTCTAGAGCTATTTGGTTCGCTAGGAATATAAGCATATTTGAGGATAAAGAGACCACCCTTTTCTAGGGATATCATCAAATAAAATATTTATATGAAGGCATAAAGACAGGTGAGCAACATATTGGTGGAAAAATCTTATGCATGGGATTTTGAAAACAGTTATATGAAGGCATGAAGGTTACTCCAACGTTTAAAATGCCAAGAACCTAGTGGTGGACAAATCTTATGCATGGGATTTTTTTCAATGGAGGATGAAAAGTTGTCCTAGTTTTATTCAATGTTGGAGGAGTGATATATCTTGTCGATTCTCGCAATATATTCTTCAGAGATGGACTAGGTGAGGACATAAATAATTTGTCAAAGTGGAAGGCCCTAGCAATATATTGTTGATTATCACAATATATTCTTTAAAGATGGACTAGGTGAGGACATAAATAATTGGTTACTTGATACGACATGCAACATGCCAAATGACCTTTCGAAGATACTTCTTTGAAGATTTCAATGAGAATGTAGATGGTAGAGTCTATTTTGCAAATAAATCGAGTCTCAAGCCTTCGGGAATTAACACCATCAGACTCCTAGATTCTTAGATTTTATTTTACATGATGTTCTCTATCTTGCTGGGTTATGGAGGAACTTGTTGTCTCTTATGCATATTTGACAGCAAGGCCACACTATTCATATCTTCAATGGCAAAGTTGAAATAAGGAGAGCTTCCGACAACATGGTTGTTATGACAAATATGGAAGATGAACGATTATTGAAATTGAAAGGGACATATGCTTGTGCACAAAATTTTGCATACTTATCTCACAACGATGAAGGTACATTATCATCTAGTTTCTTGTGGCATGCTAGATTTGGGTGCATCAACTATGATAGCCTTCGTTTGTTGAAAAACAAGGGTGTTTCAGGTTTGCCTACTATTCCAAAGCAATTGAAGCAATGTGATGCATGTATCCTTGGAAAACATAGTAAACAACCTTTCTATGATTCCACTTCTAAAGCATCTAGAAAACTTGGATTAATACATTTTGATTTGTGTGGCCCAATGCATGTTCCATCTACTAATGGCAATAAATATAACATGTTTTTATTGATGACTACACGAATATGTGTTGGGTATACTTGTTGGAAGATAAATCTCAAGCTTTTGAAGCATTTAAAATTTTTCATTTATTGATCCAAAATGAAGCTCAATCACGTATAAGCACTTTATGTACTGATAATGGAGGTGAATATACATCTAATGAATTTGAAAATTGGTTAAAACATCAAGTACACTAACATGGGGGGTGAATCAATGTAACTATATTCAATTAAATCTTTATGTTATTTTGTATGTCGCAATTGTCATGTATAATAAACATTGCATTATAAAACAATAAGCATCATAAGTCAGAGACACCAAGATTAATTTTGAATATTTGATAGATCTTTCAGTGCATCAGTTTCAGAAGACACCAATCTTCAAGTTTATCAGCACCAATTGAGAGGTGAGGGATCTAACCCTCAGTGCAAGACCCAGCGTGTAGACATAATCCAACCTGTTGTGAGGAATCCAATCCTCGGTGCAAGACCCATCTTGTGGACAAGAGTTAACTTGTCAGTTGTTCTTAGCTCAACCTGGGAAGTATGCAGTTCAACTTTGTTTTGTCTTCACTATACTTCGACTGAGTAATTCCTTTCTTTTATTTATGTCAACATGTTCTAGGTACTGCTTCTTATCGTTCTTGTGACTTCGTACTTTGCTCGGATTTAATGGCTTCACCCTAAGCTTTGATCATTCACTTCCTGCCATGTCTTATGAATTTTCCTGAATAGCTCCACACTCACTCCTTTTTGCATCCTTCAAATCTTCCTTGGCAGGGATAATTTTTGCACTTCACCAAACTCTGCTTCTATGTGCAACTTGCGAACTTATCTTTGTGCTTGATTCTGGTCAAACAACTTTGCACCAAACTTTGCTTCTATCCTCCATTCTTTTGTGATTTACATTACTGCAATTCACGACTTGGTTCTGATAACTTCGCACTTGACTTAGTTTCGGTATTCCATTCCCCTTTCAAATTATGACTTGGTTGTCCACTGACTTTGCTTATTCTTTCACTCTCCTTTTGATCAATGAGTCATTGATTCCCCGAAAAATTAAAACTTCGGATATCCATAGTCACACCACCACTCTCTCACAAAGTACATTAGTCCTTGTTTATTTATATCACTCCTGATGTCCACATAAGGGCCGACATGTTTATTTTATTTTCTTAATTTAATCAAATAACCACAGTGATTATCCAAATAAGAGGCCTTTTGTACCACAATGAGGGGATCCTTTAAGTCGGTGAAACCCCGTCTTTCTTCAACACTTCGTCGGCTTGTCGATTGTACTGCATACTTTGACATATATTATTTGACATGCACACTTTGACTTATCCACTTGATTGTCATTTGTTACTTCGACATTTGCTCGATATCTGCATTCTATGTTGTTCTAGTTGTGTCACTTGCTTTCTATTATTACACGCTTCTTGCAATTCTTCTTGTTACTGCATTGTTTCTATGTAGTCTTGTTCTATATACTTCAAATTGGCTTAAAGATCAACACCAATCCCAACAATCTCATATGCCAAATCCTATCTGACAGAGCCAACAAGGCCAACATAAATCATTGAATCCAACATTTCCGACATTTAACCTTATGTTGGACATCAATGACAACATTAATTTTAACATCATATTTGACATCAATGACAACATTAAGTCCAACAATCTCCCCCTTTGTCATTGATGGCAACACGTCGACTCTTCTGTTGTTATACTCTTATACTTTTGTGCCCCCCCTTACTGCGCGCTTCTAATTACTTAATACTTATTACTTGCTCCCCTTGTCTTTATTTCTCCCCCTTTGACATCAATGGCAACGGGATCCTTATCTAGGTTATGTGTCTCTTGCATTGCTACTTCTCCTAAATGTAAGCATCGATCAAATTTTTGCTCCCCCCAAGTTTATGGTTACATATATATCGATCACTTGCTTACCTTTACTGGGTTCTATTCTTTCTAAGACCTTACTGCAAGAACTGCCTTTCTTATCGATCATTACAAACTTATACTTTTCTTTATTCAAATGATCATTCATTTCAATCTTGATTGTCAATTACATCATCTTAACTGCTCCATTTGTTACGTACCCCGACGATTTAAGAATTTTTGGTAATTTGGATGCATCAACTGATCTTTGAGTTGTGCAACAAATCATCCACATGCTTTAATCACATCGAAACTTAGATTGAATTGACATGTCATTTATGAAATATGTACTTGGATGTGATAATACTTCGATACGCATTAGTTATCCCTTGTGTGCAATTTCTAGCATTAATTCAAGGAAAGTTGTCAACACATTCGTGCCGCCAATTATGAATGTGATTTTACCCTTCTGTCATTTCAATTTATCTGAAATCATGCAAGCACATATATTTTATAATCACAACCAGTCCTTCTTTTCGAATTATATAAGGTTATACATTCTACCATATTCAACATATACATATCCATTGAGTTTGAGCGACTTCTCCTAATGCAAAGGTTCTGAGTGTCATTTTAGCAAGTATATCTTCATTCAACATTTTCATCACCATGCCAAATCCTCTTCAACGGATTACTTTCACTATGTCCAATTTATCTGAGACAATTCAATCACAGCAACAAGAACTTGAAAATCTCAAGACTAATCTGGATCATTGGGTGTCTTAGGCAAGGGAGACAGATATCAAAGAATGGTATGCCCAAATGCAAATTAACCAGAGAAATGTCAGCATTGAAGGATCGAGTCAAGCAATTAGAGAAGCAGTAGGAACGTACTTTGGTACTCTTGGAGCAATTTTGGAAGATCTTGGCGGCACCAACTTTGAACAACAAACTTTGTCGGATACTGAATTACGCTTATCTTTACAAACTCCTCGATAAGAACAAACTTCGTTAGATACTAAATTACATCTAGCTTTACGGGCTGCTGGACTTGAAGAACAAACTTCATCGGATATTGAACTGCACCTATCTTTGTGGACTCCTAGATCCTAATTTTAACAATTTCTTGGAGTGCTGCTGAAATTTTGACTTGTCCTTTAATAGTCAAATTTTGTCCATGAATAGGGAACCTGGTGAACTTGCCAATTATGGCCCATTTCAAATGTATGTACCTTTCTTACTTCTGCGACAACAACTGTACCCGTTTTTACTTTTGGTTCAGCTTCTTTGTATTTTTGATAGACTTGCCAATTGAAATGTATGCAGCTTCTAAGACGACAACTCTTATATAATATCAATTTTGATTATCTTCTTAGCAATGTGAATGGATCATGATATTCTTCAAATGTATTCTAACTTTGATTTTCCTTTTATTTTAAAGATTCAGTGTCATGTCCCCAAATTTTGCATTGGGTCGCAATGGCCTAAGCCACTTGGCCATGTTCATGATAGTTTGTCAAATTGGTGCTAAGGGTCAAATAATTGTCAAGTATGATGTCCAGGTTAGTAATAATGTAAAATTAGAGCCAAATGGACAAGGTGGGTCACGTGAAGAGTAGATTCCCAATTCAAAGTTTGTAATGTCCCCATCCAAATAAACTATCATGGAGGAAAAATTCCACTAACTTACTAGTTCCCTAGGTTGGGGGTGGAAGCATCAAAAGTTGGAATAAGGGAGCTACAAGACCAAAAATGACCTTAGAATTACAAATTCACATTAAATGGGTCAAATAAGTAATAATAAAAAATTAAATAAGGTGGCATTGGATGATGAGGGCACAGAAGAAGTTGTGGGATCCACATGTGGCAAGATTCCCCACTACACTTGGCATCATTCTCTCACCAATTCAAGTTCAAGGTGGAGTGTAATGTACTTGGGGGAGTTGAAGAGGCATTATTCATGGCATGAATCTCGGAAGGTCGAATTGGAGTGTAAGAGTAACTCCCATGGAAGAGGAAGAGGCATCATAGAGAAGTCGTGACACTTGTAGCTAGATTCTCGGGCATCTATGACAACAATGATGGAGAATCTATGAAAAATATGACAAATTCAGACCTAATTACAGACCTATGACACATCTGACATATTAGGGATAAAAATAGCCACCAAGGGGGTGCATAGGGGGAGTTATGGCCAACCAAGATTCCTCATTTGAATTGGGGGAAGAGGAATGCAAGAAAGAAGTGGACAAGTGTCTTCTATGAGAATCTCTCCCTAACTCGAGTTGAGTGAAGAATCTTGGAGGGAATTCGAGCTATGGAGTCCACATGAGGTTAATAAAAGAGGAGGATGACAAAGGAGAGCAGCTTTTGGTCATTTTTCATTTGCATCTTTGCAATTTGGGAGAGCTTAGCTTGTCCTTGCATAGTGGATGTTCATCCTCCGTGCCTTAGAAAAAATTTCATGGATGAAATATTCCTATACAACTTGGTTGGAGGAGAGGTCGTTCAGACCTCTCAACAGAGCTTCATGGAGATGTTTTGATGTGGGTTTGAGCCCCCTTTGAGTTCGAGTTCAAGTCATATCTTATTTCTCTACTATCTTTCTCTCAAACTCTCTCAATGTCCATGTATAAGTGTGACGGCGCACTCATAGTTGCATAAATATTGTGGTGATTGATATTTCGACTCCATTGTCATGTTATTTGATGTATATCATTATAATGAAATTCATATGAGATCCACAACTCGAATTACCATACATTCCATGTAATATCTCCAAGCAAAATCAAGTTTTGAGCTAGTTTCCTTACTAGTTTTACATGGTGTTTCTGTGATGACTTTGTATCTGTTTGATATCAGATATTTTCTAAGTTTTAGCTTATGTTTAGAGCTTCATATGAATTAATATGAATGACCCAAATTTTGTGTGCATACCCTTGGATTTTTGCTAAAATTTTGTGCATTAAACTTTATGATTTTGTTGACCATTTTCTCACTATTTCGATGTCATACAACCTGTTGTTTTTTGGGAGTTGTAGCAGACCCTAAAACCTGATCTAATGTTGCAATTGGGCAATTGGGTTTCCCTTGAGGTCCTTTGTTCGTGCCAAGTCTTATATCATAAAATAGGGAATGTCGTACAATGTTTGGAAGGCCAAAAATTCACTAGTCTAGTGGGGTTTTCAACTATCCAATTCAACTAGTTTTATTCCCCTTCCTTCCTCCTTGAGAATTGTGAACCCTGAAAGTTTATAATGAGTGTCTAAAGGTATAAGGGTTGAATTAGGGTGTCTTAATTCCTCCCAATCATCTCCATACAAAATTCAAAAGCATTTGGGACAGTTTGGGGTTTCACTAGTTCAAGATTCGAAAATTGGCCAAAATGGAGTAATTTTCCAAATTAAGGATATTACATTTAGTACATTTTTCCTTGAATTCATGCATTGTATATAATCCTCTTTGAACTCAAGGATCTTCATGTAATATTCTATATATTAACATGAAGTGCGTCAATATTTTTTTGCCTTTGTACTATTGTCATTTGCTTCGACACTACATGCCATTGGAGTTTTTCTTATCCATACTTGAGAGTATACAAGTTTATCTGAATGTATCTTTTGATGTTGGATAATATCACTTCTTATTTTCATCCATAAATTATCAGTTTTCTTTCCGACAGTATGTCCAGGTATGGTATTCGCTAAATATCATGTTGAGCTTCGACAATTTTGTGTTTTGTGTCCAAAACCATCACATACATAACATCTTATGGTATGACAATATTTTGCAGTGTGTCCATAATGGCTGCATCTTAGGCACTTCGTTGTATTGTAATTGTTGAACCTTTTCCTACCATCATTCATACATTCCAAAGCTCTATGTCCATATTCATAACAAGAAAAGCAATATCCTCTAAAGAAATTTCCATACCTAAATTGAACCTGCTTTGATGACCTATTCTGTTCTAGGTTGTCCTGACAAGACAAGCTTTCCTGTTGTTGTTCCTTCTAACTTATTTTGTCATAGCTTCCCTTGTTGGATAAATTCAAAGCATGCTCTTGTTCTGTGACTTCGTTTGTTCCTTTTGACCAAATCAAGGTGCTTTTATCGTCCTTATCCTTTTCAACTGTCTTATCGTAGCCAAGACCGGTTTTGTCATTTGGCGACCTTTGGTTTTTTAATATCTCATCCATAATTGATGAAATACTCTTATATTTGAATTTGATATTTGCTTCCTCAGTTCTTCTTCTAAATTCTTCTACTTCTAACTTGAGACCATGACATGTACCTTTTTCCTTCGTTGGCTGACTTCTCAGAACTTCCTTTCTTCCTTTGGCTTTCCCAAGTTGGATTTTCAACCCACTAACCATTTTTCTTGAACCTTCCAAAGCTTTTGATTTTTTGGCATTTGACTTTTGCCTATTTACTTCTTATGTTAGAATAGCAATTTCTGCTTTCAAGTTTATGATTTCATCTTCTCTGGTCTTTAAGGCTTTTACACCTTGATCCTTCAGGTCAATCATTGCTTTGGTAACTTCTTCATGCTCTTCGTGTTCCTTTCTTTTGGACTCCTTAAGCAATTGTTGTAACAACTAATTTTTCCTCTAAGATCTTTTCATTTCTTTTAAAATGCACATAATTTTACTTTTAAGAATATCCAGGTCATCCCTTGACACTTCGACATATGACTCATATTCTAACCCTTTGACCTCTTTTAGTACTGCTAAAACATCTATCTTAAGCTTTGTTATATCTTGTTCTTCATTTGTAGCAGAGCAGTCATCTTCACTATTTGAATTAATGCAGTCTGAATGTCTAAAAGAGTACATACCTTCATCAATTTCATTCTCGAATTCCGCTTCTGCTGAGTCTGAGTATTGCGTCTGGTCTTTGCACAGGTTGTATTTTATGCTATTCACTTCGACATGACAAAGATACTCTAGCTTGAGCCATAATTATTTAGCAGAAGTGCATTGTCCCATTTTTTCTTTGACTTGATATGATAGGCTATCGTAGATAGCCTTCATTGCTATTAATTCATTTTTCTTGGCTTCCCTTTTTTCAAGTGTTTTGATATGTTTCTTACAGTGGCAGGTTTGCATGCAATTGTTTCCCAAACACCTGGTCCTTTTGTTTTTAGATATATTTCATTATTTCTCTCCAAGAAGAGTAGTTTATCCCATCAAAGAAAATAACTTCATTTGTGGTCGACATTGATTGCCCATCCATTTGTGTTCTTAAGGATCTCTCTCCAGTCGTTAACTGTTTTATGAAGGAACGGGCTGTGATACGAATTGTTGAACACATTAAGTACACTAAGAGGAGGGGTGAATCAGTGTAACATATATTCAATTAAATCTTTCTGTTATTTTGTATGTCGCAGTTGTTATGTATAATAAAGATTGCACTATAAAAGAATACACATCACAATCCAGAGACACCAAGATTAATTTTGAATATTTGATAGAACTTCCAATACATCAGTTTCAGAAGACACCAATATTCAAGTTTCTCAACACCAACTAAAAGGTGATGGATCCAACCCTTGACGCAAGACCCAACTTGCAGATGGAATCCAACATGTCGTGAGGAATCCAATCCTCGGTGCAAGACCCAGCTTGTGGACAAGATTTAACTCGACAGTTATTCTCAACTCAACCTAAGAAGTATGTAGTTCAACTCTGTTTTGGATTCACTATACTTCGATTGAGTAATTTTTTATTTTTTATTTTTTATTTTTTTTATCAGCATGTTTTAGGCCCCAAAGAAGCCGAGATCCTCGAATTGGCAGCTGAGGATGAGTAGTGATGACTTTCAAAGGTGGTGGACAAAGTTAGGTTGCAGCTCTCTGTTCTTTGATGGTGCCTCGAAAGGCAACCTAGGGTTGGTAGGTGCGGGTGGAGTTATTTTTTACTCCAAGGGGAACAAGCAAAGAGAGTTTGCTTGGGGCATTGGGAGAAAGACTAATAATGGCGCGGAATGGCTCACCTTAATTAAAGGTTTGGAGCTTGCTAGAGACCTGGGAATTGAGGAAATGGTGGTTATAGGTGACTCACTAATTGTCACAAGAGAAGCAAGAAATATAGTAAAGAGCTGGAAGAGTTCCTCCACTAAGATGCACTGTCTTCTAAAAAGCATTGCCAAAGAATTCAAAGTCATCAACTTTCTCCATGTTTTGAGAGGCCTAAATAAGCAGGCGGATTGATGAGTCCCCATTTCAGGTATCTGATAGTTTCTTTTTCCACCAGAAAATACAAGAAAGGTTGAAACGATACACTCGTTAGTGGGAAAATGATTTACCTTAATTATTTAATGAAGTGTTTAAAAGATTATTTATGTTATGTTTTGAAAAGCGTTGCTATGAGCTAATTACATGAAAAATGAGGTTGAATGAGCAGGTGTAGGTGTACTAAAGGATAACACATGATTCAAGTGAAGGACTGGAAGAACATCACCAAACTCAGTGCCTTTTTCCTGATCTGTAGAGAATGAACACCTATTCAAAGAGAATCGACAGTTAGACATTTTTGTTAGGTTAAGCATTAGGATTTTATAAATATGGACTTCTCGGGTAGCGAGAGGCCCCTGCTGCTATTTTGAAGAATTATTGTTTCAGTTTCAAACTATCAAGACAGTTGTGTTACAGACCTGGTTTTTAACGATGAAGTTTCTATTTTAAATAAAGACTTGATGTTTCTACAATTTAGCGTTTATAAGTTCTTTTCACTCCTGAGTACGGGTTGGAGAGGGTCCCCCCAACACGTACGTCAGGAGAAATTTGCAAGAAATTTTAAACATATCAAGGATGAACAGTACGTCACCCGAGTGAAGGGGTTATGTATAAAGTTGGATGAGGATGTAATTTCCAAATTCACTGGTCTACATAGAGGTTTGTATTGGAGCAGGGATGACAGGGAGGCAAACCATGAAGCAAAAACAACATTTTTCAAGCAAGGAGAGGTCTACAACGAAGACAAAAACGGAGTCAAAAGACTCTCCATGCCAGCGCCATGGGAGGACGTGGCTGCAATTGTTCAGAAGTACATCACATGCTCTGGTAGGTTAAGCTATGTCCCCATCTTTCATTTTCGGATTCTAGAGCTGTTAAGGCACAGGACCCATCATCCACCAAACAACAACATTAGTATTCCATACTACCTGCTCCAATCTCTAGCAGAAATGAGCAAGAAGGTGGCCAAAGGTAAGGAGGATGCCTTGGCCCATCATGGGCTGATCAAGTTAATCGTTTGCGAGGAATTAAAGGCACAGATACTAGAGCTTTCATGGGAAGAATTCGTGTTGGTATCTGCTGAAGATGTTAAAAGGATGAAGAGTACACCCACAACTGGCATACCACCAAGAGCAATGAACAAAACCGCCTCTACATCAGGGGCAAAGAGGAAAATTGACCTGGACCATGTGGCCAAGACCCTAGTGAAAATCAAGCATTCGAGAGAGCACTCCCCCAAGGCGAACCCAGGGATTCCCGCCAATAATCAAGAGCCGAAGAGAAGAAGTAAGAGATTCACCCAAGCATCCTGAATCCGAATAAACAAGGAAAAGAGTAGGGAACCCAGTCCCATAGTTCAAAATGTGTCAGATGGGGACGATGATCAGTGGGTAGATCAAAGGGATCCCACTACAGAAGAGGAGCAGGATGAACAGGAAGAACAGGAGGAGGAAGAAGAATGGAATGAAACAAAAGAGCAAGTCAACCCCTAGGGGGACCCTCCTGAGCATAATGAAAACCCTGGGGTTGTCAATCAGCTGGCTGAGGCACGGGCAAAATTAGAAGAGCTCAGAAAGGAGCTGGCGGCATTGAAAATTGGATCAGGAAGCCAAACAACATCACCCCCGTTCTCACGTGAGAAGACACAAATTCTAAGAATGCATCATGCAGGGGAGCTAAGACTGGCGGAATAGAGAAATTCAGTACTTCAAGAAAAGTTGGCTGAGGCACAGGGGGAACTAGCCAAAAAGAACCAGGAAATTGTCCAACTGAAGCATGTCTTGGCTACTACCACTGAAATATACAGTAAACTATTGGAGAATAGGCCACCTTTAGCAATATATGTAGTTTACCTACAAGAGAAGTGGGGCAAATTACAGCTCCAAAGGTTGGCGCAGGGACTCCCAATAGAAATCAAAACAACTAGGGAATTTGTGGATGCATCTCTCAATGCCACGGAGTCGGAGAAGGACCAGCTCAGTGAGTTTTTCCTACACAATTTTGTAGCTCCTAGCTCGTCCAACTGGTCGCCAAACCCTTACATGGGCGATTTCCAGTTAAGGGCATTATGTTCTTGGATGAACAACGAAATTGAACGAGCTCAGGACTACCACATTTATGTGGCAACAAAATGGCAGACCCCATTATGGATCAGGGCAGAAGCATCTCACCCTGAAAGAATAATATATGACCATAGAAATCTCACCATAGATGAGGAACTGATCCCAATTCTCCTTGAGAAACAGCAGGGGGCTGTGGTTCACTTTGATCTCACTCTTCAGAGCACACATAAGGAGGTTCAAGAGTCTATTGGTGAAAGATGGTGCAGAGTGGCAAATGACCTGAAAATAAAAGAGCTTCACTCCCCTTCCAAACTAGAAAATGCTCTCGTAAAAGCCAAGCTCTACAGGGAGTCATTGATAAAGAATCACCTTAGGTGGATAGGGATGAGGCTAAACCCCCCATTCTTCCTTCCTCGGGTCATTAAGGAACAAGTTAATGAGGAAGAAGAAAGGAGGGCATGGATCAAGGAAGATCAAAGTATGGGCTACCACAGGCAGGCAGGGACCCCCAAGGTGGTAGCATGGGACATCAGAGATGTCATCAGAGAGCAGAATATGTCACCCAAGGATGGGTGAATCCTTCAAGCCAGTGGGAGATGATGAGTCCCCATTTTAGGTATCTGATAGTTTCTTTTTCCACCAAAAAATACAAGAAAGGTTGAAAAGATACACTTGTTAGTGGGAAAATGATTTACCTTAATTATTTAATGAAGTGTTTAAAAGATTATTTCTGTTATGTTTTGAAAAGCGTTGCTATGAGCTAATTACATGAAAAACGAGGTTGAATGAGCAGGTGTAGGTGTACTCAAGGATAACGCGTGAATCCAGTGAAGGACTGGAAGAACATCACCAAACTCAGCACCTTTTTCCTGATCTGTAGAGAACAAACTCCTGTTCAAAGAGAATCGATAGTTAGACATTTTTGTTAGGTTAAGCATTAGGATTTTATAAATATGGACCTCTCGGGTAGTGAGAGGCCCCTGCTACTATTTTGAAGAATTCTTGTTTCAGTTTCAGACTATCAAGACAGTTGTGTTACAGACCTGGTTTTTAACGATGAAGTTTCTATTTTAAATAAAGACTCGATGTTTTCTACGATTCAGCATTTATAAGTTCTTTTCACTCCTGAGTACGGGTTGGAGAGGGCCCCTCCAACACGTAAGTCAGGAGATCTTGCAGTACAAGTATTTTTCATTATGTGTTGTGCATTGATTGCATTTATATTGCAGACGAGAGTATTCTAAATAGCGTCTAGATAACATGATTTAATTTCTGTAGTGGTTGATCACTTCTGATTCCGTAGTCATTACAACGCATTCTATAGTATGATAATGCTATGTCTGTAGTTCTATAGCAGCATTCCGTCAAAGCATAATTTAACACTTATTTCTCTATGTACTTGCATTTATTTTTGAAGCAGCGATCTAGATCTTCAGCTTATGTATTAGTTTCATTATTAGAACTGCTTATAGAGATTGATTTCTTTCAGTATTTATTGGTTACATGATTTGATTAAAGATTGCAGCATTAGATAATGGCATTCTGAATTTAACTTTAGCCTTAGATTATGTTAGATCAGACTTTGAGTTTTATGCATTCAATTTACAGTAAGATTAAAGATCAAGCTTTCATTACTTTAGAATAGATCTGTTATAATTCCAGCATTCAATATTCATAGTCTAATTTTATTGTCTTCAGCAAGTTAAGTCTTAAAAATAGATTACTGTTTCCTGCATTCAAATTCTTATCCATAGATTTCCTGCTTTCAGTGTTTGATTTCTTAGCATAGGAATTTCTCTTCCATAAATTAATAATCTTGTTTACAGTTCATTTAAGCTTTCTTAGGTAGCTCTTTAAGAACATTGATACAAACACCTAAACTTCGACAAAGACTATCCTAGAAGAGCACATATAGTGTCAGTGCCTGTAAAGTTTGTACGTCCCCTGGTTTGATAATTAAAGTAAGCTCTTAGTCTAGCTGTCCTCATTAGGCACCCATACTTAGATCTCACCACATATATCATGGCCAACAAAGGTGTTGGGCTCAGTTGTGGAGTACTAGAGTGTGACCATATCACTCATGAAAGCATTTGGATCCCCTAAACTTCGATTCCCCATCCCCTATAAATATTGGTCTTTCTTTCCTTTGAGATTTTCTTGGTTCATTTTACATGCTCATGGGTTTCTTGGGAAACATTCATACCCTTTCTCCCTTCCCTTCGGATCTCCTATGGATCCTCGCACGCTCTACTCTTAATTGTTCCAGGACAGACCCATACCCCTGCCAGATGGCCCGCATGCGTATAACAAAGGAGACTTTAAACCATGGAGGGATGGATCTTGCCCTCATTTGCACTCGCTCTGTTTGGTATTGGAATGTTAGCTCCGGGAGCTCTCGTATAGACCTCATTCGCGCTCTCTCTGCTTGGTGTTGGGGATATTTCATAGCCATGGAGCACTTTATCTCTGGGTCTTCAATTCATAATGGTTCAGAGGTTCATGTGAATTGTATGCATTGCAAAAAACCAATTAGAAGTCTCCATGGAGCTCACAGTTGGGTTCAACCGTTTGCTGAAGGTGGTAGTTGCGTTTCGCACGACGAAGAGCAGGTTAGCTCCCCTGTGCTTGGTCTTTGTCATTAAGGTCAAGTCGGGACTGAGGAGCGGATTCTTGGCTCCGGACAGAGGCATGGCAACAAGTATGACTTTGGGGAAATCATGAACCACATAAATGATCTAGAAAATCAAATCCGTCTGGTCATAAACGAGAATTTAGAGTTAAAGAGGGCTCTAACCCGACTCTTCTCTCTAGCCCAAGCGACACACACGGAGGTCAAATATCAAAACAACAAAATTGCTGAGAAGGTTGGAAACCTTGAAGAAGCACTGGGTTCATTTTATCCCCACAAGGTTCGAAAGGATGCACATCTTGAGGCTGTGAACAACAAAATCGTGGAATTTGGAAGGAAGTTGGACAAGCTAAAAAATGAAATGGTTAAAACTGGAATCCAAGCCATCACCAGCTCAGTAAAGGATGGGAATGCAAACTCTGAAGGCGCTGTCTTGGACACCTGTCCTTGCCCTTAGCATTTTGGCTGCTGGATGCACTCCGTTTTGGTTACGTTATGCTCTTCCCTTAGTTTTTTTAGTTTTTTTAAAGGCTGGTATTATGAACAGAAGCATGAATCTTCCGAATGTCTAGAAGTTTTTGTATGTAGACAACTCTAGTTAACAACTTCTTTTTGGATAGAAAGGAAGTTAGCCATGTTTTGTTTCTGCATTTTTATTCTCGGACAGTATGTAAGGCGCTATAGCCTCCATAGACTAGGAAAATTCCATAATAGTTACAAGCTAGAGAAGGATGAACAAGGTGTGGTGGATGTTGTCCTTCTTTGGGAGCAATCCTACCTAATTTCTCTGTAACTTTCGTTTTATATATAATCAAAGCTCTTCAATCGTTTCTATTAAAAAAAAAATGTTCTAGGTACTGCTTCTTATTGTTCTTATGACTTTGTACTTTGCTCTAATTTAATGGCTTCACCCTAAGCTTTTATCATTCACTTCCTCCTGTGTCTAGTGAATTTTCCTCAATAGCTCCGCACTCACTCGTTTCTGCATCTTTTGAATCTTACTTAGTAGTGATAAGTTTTGCAGTTCACCAAATTATGCTTATATGTGCAACTTGCGAACTTATCTTTGTGGTTGACTCTAATCAAACAACTTCCCACCAAACTCTGCTTATGTCTTCCATTCTTTTGCAATTTACATTACTGCAATTCACGACTTACCCGTGTACTTGGTTCTAATAACTTAACACTGCACTTAGTTCCAGTCTTCCATTCCCCTTTCAGACTGCGACTTGGTTGTCCATTGACTCTGCTTATTCTTTCACTCTCCTTTTGACCAATGAGTCATTGATTCCCCCAAAAATTAAAACTTCAGATATTCATAGTCGCACCACCACTCTCTCACAAAGTACATTAGTCCTTGTTTATTTATATCACTCCCGATGTCCACATAAGGGACAATGTGCTTATTTTATTTTCTTATTTTAATTAATTAACCACAACGATTATCCAAAGAATTGGGCTTTTGTACCACAACGAGGGTCTCCTTTAAGTTGGCGAAACCTCGTCTTTCCTCAACACTTCGTAGGCTTGTCGATTGTATTGTGTACTTCAACATACACACTTTGACATGCACACTTCAACTTATCCACTTGATTTTCATATATATTTACTTCGACTTATCCACTATATGCGCACTTCGACATTTGCCTGATATCTACATTATGTATCATTCTGGCTATGTCACTTGCTTTCTATTATTGGGCGCTTCTTGCAATTCTTCTTGCTACTGTGTTGTTTCTGTGTATTCTTGCTCTATATACTTCTTCAAACTGGCTTCAAGGTCAACACCAATCCCAACAATCTCATATGCCAATAGCTTATCTGGCAGAACTGACAAGGCCAACATAAATCATTGAATCCAATCTTTTTGACATTTAACCTTTTGTTTGAAATCAATGACAACATTAAGTTTAACATCCTATTTGACATCAATGACAACATTAAGTCCAACAAAAACCATCTTCTCCAACATGGAACTCAGCATCAAACCATAGTTCCATACAATCCTCAACGGAATGGTGTAGCTAAAAGGATGAACATGACACTTTTAAATATGGTTCATTCTGTGATATTTTTCAAAAATGTGAAATTTATTTTTGGGGGTGATTCAACTCTCTGTGCGGTATATTTGTGAAATAGAATTCCATCATAGCTCTTGATAATAAGACCCATTATGAAATGTGGCATGGTCGCATTCCTTTGGTAAGACATCTAAGTGTTTTTTGTTCCACCTATTATGCCTTAATTTTGAAGGAACAATGAAACAAATTGGATGCAAGAAGTTGAAAGTGTATCTTCTTGGGGTACTCAAATTCCTCCAAGGCATACCAACTTTATGATGAAGTAAATAAAAAGATTATTCTTTCTAGAGATGTTATTTTTCTTGAATTCTCTAAAAATGACAAGATTGTTGAGCAACAACTTGATCATCTTGACAAATTTACCCATATAAAGACAAATCATGAATTTGATAATGAGATTCCAAGTCTTGAAGGAGGGATTCCTATCTTGGATCAACCTTTGGAATCTTCTTTTCAAATGCCATCTTCATCCTCATCCCTATAAGAAGAGGAAGTTTAAATGGATGATGTGATTAAAGGGATAGGTTGACTAAGTCTTAAAGAGACTACACAATCTCAACCAGTTGAGCAACCTAGACCATCATGTAAGACTCCAAATGGGCCATGAAGGCACTTGAAAGTGTTCATCATGATGAGATTGGAAACACAGGAACTAGGAGCTCATCAAGACAAGAAGATGGAGGTAATGTAGCTAATTCAAATATAAATTATGCAAATATGGAAGCTTCACTTGATTATGAATTGAATTTATTTCTTGACTATGAACCAACTTCCTTTGAAGAAGCAATTTCTCATGATAAGTGGAAAGAAGCTACCAATAAATAATTTGATGCTCTCCTCAAGAATGGGACATGGAAGTTGATGAATCCTCTATTTGGAACCAAACCAATTGGCTGCAAGTGGGTCTACAAGAATGAGTATAAATCAGATGGCTCACTTGACAAGCATAAGGTGAGGCTCATGGAAAAATATTATGCACAAAAAAGCCATCAATTATGATGAGACTTTTGCCCCTACAACAAATGGGCTACCATGTTAGGAACCCATGTCTTTACTTTGTCAGTATATTGTTGTTGGATGCATATGCTTTGTAAGTTGTCCCGTAGTATTTGTTGAAAAATAGTTTGTGTTATTGTTGTTGGCGGATATGCTTTGTAAGTCGCCTGTAGTATTGTTGATCCATAGTTTGTAGTGGCCCATGGTTTTGACCCATAGTATTGGCGCCTAGACTTAGTATATAAGTGTGTGTTGAGACCTATGAAGGCACCGTGAAGTTATTTGTATTGAGCTTGCTCAAAGGAGGTTGCCCCCTCGAAGTGGCTTGTGATCAATATAAAAGTGATTCTGAGTTCTGTCATTTCTGCTATTTCGCATATTCTTATTAATTAATTGTTGCAGGTGCTTCACATCTAGTATCAGAGCACTTTCTTGGGCTCGCTGGGTGAGATTTCTGCCAAATTTTTTTCGCATCTGTTGCAGGTTCGGTTTTGGGAATAATCCCTATCCGCTTAACTGTGGGAAGTACTTGGGCATAAGCCTTAAAACTCATTGTGAGAAGTACCACAAGAACCCCAAAGTAGCTGGCCTATTGAGAGGACCTGCCAGCGAAAAGGGCAACGACCCCTACCTGATTGATTAGTTCCCACCCATGAGGTAAACCAAGAGCTGTCGTTTGTGGCAAAGCTGTTATCAGTTTTACCTGAGCCGTGGAGTGAGGGGTACTGCCCCAATACGCAAGTCGTCAAACAACATTGGTGGCCGAGTGAAACCCCTGAACTGTTAGGAAGCCGCACATACCTGGGGTCCATATCTATTTTCAGCTGAACTGTTGTCGATCACTACTGCGCCATTTCAGATCCAACCGTTCAGATCCATTCTGAAAGCCGTTCCAGATCCAACCGTTTTCAATCCATTCGGCGTCGTTTCAGATCCCTCTATTTCCTCTCACTTCTGGACCATTGCAGATCTATCTGTTTCAGATCCCTTCCAAGTCGTAGCTGCTCCAGTAAAAAAAAAAAAGTATAAGATTCAGTTTTTTCTCCATATCTCCCTTGTTTTCACTCTATTTCCCTTGAAATTTTCGGGGAACCCTTGTCATCCCATTCTGCATATTTCATTCCTGAGGACCCTATCCCCAATTCCACTTCCCAAAGCCCGAAATCCCACATTTGTCTATTTTTAGGGTTTGCCATAACTTCCTCAGATTTCACCCAATCACCTTCAAATTTTACCACAGAGTTCCTTTATGAATTCTGCTTCTTTGTCCCCCTCTGCCAAATTTTTCCATTCTTTCACCCCGCTTCTGAAATCCTCATTTTTTGCTTCCTTGTCTATTCGACAGTGTCCAAAACCTAGTCAAACCCCAATTACCCTTCATATTTTTTCCCAAATCCAGATTTTCCTTTATTGAAGCAGTTTTTGTTTTTGTTTTCCTACCCAGTCAACCAAAAAAAAAAAAAAAAAAACTCCTGGTTATGGTTGTCACCCGTGCAGGAGCAAAAACCATGGAAGAAGCACTTGCAGCCATCCAAGCCAAACTCCAGGATCTAGATGAAAAAATTTTCAGCCTCCATCTTGAACATTCAGCTATGAACAATAAATGACAGTCCGAGTCTTCATCAGACAATGGGTTCTCTTCTTCCAGCAATTTCCGTGGTCTGAAGCTTGATTTTCCTCGCTTCAATGGTACTGATCCAACTGGATGGATCTATCGTGTAGAACAGTATTTCAATCTGCATAATACTTTTGATGTCAACAAAGGTCCGCTTGCATCCTTTCATTTGGAACAGGAAGCTCTTCAATGGTACCGTTGGTACATCAAGGCTCATGAAGAGCCAAAATGGCCAGACTTTTGCCAACTCCTTTTGCAACAATTTGGTCCTAGTGCTTTTGATGACTTCACAGGAGCCCTCACTAAACTTCGCCAAATTGGCACTGTGAGAGAGTATCAAACCGAATTTGAGAAACTAGCCAACCACACTGAAGGATTGTCTGATGACTTTTACCGGAGTTGTTTTTACCAGTGGTCTAAAGGATGCCATCCACTCTAAGGTCAAAATGTTCTGTCCCAACACAATGATGGAAGCCCTAGGGTTGGCTAAGTTGGCAGAAGACAAGATTGCATCCCAACAACGCTCCAAGCCCACTTTTGTTCCCTTCCGAAATATGGGTTCTCAACGACCACCTATACCGCAGGCTCCTCGACCAACTCCTATCAAGCGTTTGTCTGAAACAGAGATGCAAGCACGCAGAGAAAAGGGGCTTTGCTATAATTGTGATGAGAAATTCACTCGGGGACATAGATGTGTTCAACAAAAGCTCTATCTCTTGGATGTGGATTCTCTGCCTGCCTCTGAAATTGGTGACGAAGATCCATAAACAATGGATGCTCAGGTTGACATTCAGGAACCGCCTATTGACCCTCCGTCTCAGGATGACCAGCCAGAGATATCTCTCCATGCTTTAGCTGGAATCACCACCCCCCAAACAATGCAGGTCAGGGGTTACTTCAAGAAGCTTCCTCTTACAATACTCATTGATTCTGGTAGCACTGATAATTTCATTGACCCTCAGATCGCCAAACAAGCTGATTGTTTTATCCATCCTTGCTCCAACTTTGAAGTCATGGTTGCCAATGGGGGCACCTTACCTTGCAAAGGGAAGTGTCGAAATGTTGGTATCTCTATGGGAGATTATACCTTGCGCTCTGACATGTTTGCCTTGACCTTAGGAGGATGTGATGTGGTTTTGGGCGCTCAATGGCTATGCACACTTAGCCCTATCTTATGGGATTTTGCTGAACTTTGGATGCAGTTTTCCCTCAATGGACAAAAACACACATTGACATCAATACAACCAGGGTCTCTTAGCATCATCAGTTCACATCGCATGGAAAAACTCCTCAAGAAGAATTCACATGGTGTCATCGCTCAGATCCATTTCATTCAGATGCAACCATCACTGGTCTTCGCTACTCCTTTGGATCTACAACAAATTTTGGATCGACATACAGGTGTCTTTGCTGAACCAATGGGATTGCCACCTTCAAGGCCAGAAGAACATCGTATTCAGCTCCTTCCTGGCAGCGTTCCTCCCAATATCAGGCCCTATCGCTACCCATTTCACCAAAAAATGGAGATTGAAATGCTCGTTCAGGACTTATTGAAGCAAGGTATTATTCGCCCAAGCACTAGTTCCTTTTCTTCTCCAGTTCTTCTTGCCCGTAAAAAAGATGGGTCATGGCGCCTCTGCATTGACTTTCGAGCACTTAATCACCTCACCATCAAGGATAAGTTTCCAATTCCTGTTGTTGATGAGCTTATTGATGAGCTTCATGGGGCTCAATTTTTCTCCAAGTTGGATCTTCGTTCCGGGTATCATCAAATTCGGCTTCATGAGGATGATATCCCTAAAACAGCTTTCCGCACACATGATGGCCATTATGAGTTTTTGGTCATGCCCTTTGGCCTCACTAATGCTCCTTCCACATTCCAGGCCTTAATGAATAAAATATTTCGACCCTACTTGCAGAAATTCATTCTGGTATTCTTTGATGATATCCTCATCTACAGTAAAACATGGGATGAACATCTCCAACATCTGGATCTTGTTATGCAAATTTTCTCTGACCATCATCTCCACGCCAAGCAGTCTAAATGTGTTTTTGGACAGAAGGAAGTTGAGTATCTCAGGCACATTATCTCAGCACAAGGGGTTCGCGTGGATCCTGCCAAAATCGATGCCATGAACAATTGGCCACATCCTCAGACACTCAAGAGCCTTCGTGGTTTTTTGGGGTTGACTGGCTACTACCGCAAGTTTGTCAAGGATTATGGGAAGATTGCAGCTCCATTAACTGCTCTATTGAAAAATGATGCTTTTGCATGGACACATGCTGCTCAGTGTGCATTTGACAAACTAAAACAAGCTATGTGTACTACACCTGTTCTAGCTATGCCCAATTTTTCCAAGCCCTTCACTATTGAGAGTGATGCTTGTGGCAATGGACTTGGTGCTGTTCTCCTTCAAGATGAACACCCCATTGCGTTCACCAGCAAAGCCCTTTCAGGTAAGAATTTAGGTGCTTCTACATATGAGAAGGAAATGATGGCTATTTTGCATGCAGTACAGAAGTGGTGACCATACCTATTAGGGAATCATTTCTGCATCAAGACTGATCACCAGAGTCTGAAATATTTCTTGGAACAACGTGTCTCCTCCCCAGCACAACATAAATGGGTTAGCAAACTCATGGGTTATGACTATGAGATCACTTACGAGAAGGGTAAAGACAATATTGTGTCAGACGCTCTTTCTCCCACATTTGATGCCCAAGGTTCTCTTTCAGCTATTTCTATGCCCGTTCCAAATTGGTTGCAATCTGTTCAATAGGGTTATGTCAATGACTCTTCCTTATCTCAAATCATCCAACGCTTAACCAAAAACCCTTCTGCTGTACCACATTATTCTTGGGATGGTGCTTCTCTGAGATACATGGGTCATCTGGTGCTTCCCCAGAGCACAGATCTTCAACAGGCTGTCTTCTATGAACTCCATGCTTCTCCATCGGCAGGGCACTCTGGGTTCCTCAAAACGTATGAACGGGCACGGCGTAACTTCTTTTGGCAGGGCATGAAAAGGACAACTCAACAGATGGTGGCTGAATGTGATACCTACCAACGCAATAAGGGTGAAACAACACTCCTTCCAGGATTGCTCGAACCCTTGCCCATACCTACACGGATTTGGACAGATATTTCTATGGATTTCATTGAAGGGTTCCCTAAATCTGGCGAGAAGACAGTGATTCTCGTTGTGGTTGATCACCTCTCCAAATATAGTCATTTTTGTGCTCTCAGCCATCCCTATACAGCCTCCTCAGTCGCTAAAATTTTCCTGGACTAGATCTTTCGTCTTCATGGCATCCCTTCTTCCATTATCTCGTATTGTGATGCGACTTTCACCAGTCATTTTTGGACAGAACTATTTCACCACACTGGCACCAAACTGAAGATGAGTTCAGGGTATCACCCACAAACAGATGGTTAGACTGAAATTATCAATAAATGCTTGGAAACTTATCTTTTTTGCTTCGCCTCTGAACAACAACATCGATGGGAAAAGTGGCTCCCTCTTGTTGAATGGTGGTACAATACCTCTTACCACACTGCCTCTAAAATGACCCCATATGAAGCAGTCTATGGTCAGGCACCTCCAGTTCTTCTTCCATACACCCCCAACAATTCACCAGTTTAGGAATTTGACATGGTCCTTCGAAACCGCGATCAGATTCTTCACATTTTGCGGGACAATCTTCACATGGTAAGAAATCGCATGAAGCAACAAGCTGATCAGCACCGTTCTGAGCGCACTTTTCAAGTAGGTGATATGGTTTTTCGTCGTCTCCAGCCGTACAAGCAATCCTCCCTAAAACTCAAAGGGCATCATAAGCTCGCTCCAAAGTTCTATGGGCCATATCGGATTCTTTAGAAGATTGGGTCCGTTGCTTATAAATTGGAACTTCCTCCTTCTTCCTGCATTCATCCAGTATTTCATGTCTCTTGTCTGAAGAAAGTTCTTGGCACCAACATCAGTGGACAAACGATTTTACCCGAACTGGAGAATGAAGGATCCATCCTTTTGGAGCTGGAGGCCATCCTCAATCGGCGCACTCGTCAGCTTTGCTCTCGCTCTATCACAGAGGTCTTAATTCAGTGGCACGGCATGCAACCAGAGGATGCTACATGGGAACCACTCCTTCAGATTCAACAACAATTTCCACATCTAAAGCTTTGAGGACAAAGCTTTTTTTAAGGGCGAGGGGATGTTAGGAACCCAATGTCTTTACTTTGTTAGTATATTGTTGTTGGACGCATATGCTTTGTAAGTCGTCCTGTAGTATTTGTTGATCAATAGTTTGTGTTATTGTTGTTGGCGCATATGCTTTGTAAGTCGCTCGTAGTATTGTTGATCCATAGTTTGTAGTAGCCCATGGTTTTGACCCATAGTATTGGCGCCTAGACTTAGTATATAAGTGTGTGTTGAGACCTATGAAGGCACCGTGAAGTTATTTGTATTGAGCTTGCTCAAAGGAGGTTGCCCCCTCGAAGTGGCCTGTGATCAATATAAAAGTGATTATGAGTTCTGTCATTTCTACTATTTCGCATATTCTTATTAATTAATTGTTGCAGGTGCTTCACATACCATTCATACTCTATTGGCTTTGGTAGCACAGAAAATATGGAAAGTTTATCAAATGGATGTAAAGATTGATTTCTTGAATGGAGACTTGGAAAAGAATGTTTCCATGTCTCAAACTAAAGGTTTTGTTGTGAAGGGACAAGAACACAAGGGATGTAAGCTCATCGAATCTTTATATGGATTGAAACAAGCATCATGAGCCTGGTATGAACAACTAATTGAGCATCTTCTGAAGTTAAATTTTAATCACTTTAATCTCGATGATGCAACTCTTTTTGTCAAGAAAATTGGAAATATTGTTGCATATCTAGTGGTGTATGTAGATGATCTATTATTGACAAGAAACAATGAAAACTATATTGCATCCATAAAGAAAGAATTGAAGAAAATCCTTGAGATGAGAAATTTGGGACATCTTCACTTCTACTTGGGCATTGAAGCAACTAAATTTCCAAACTACATATTCATCTCCCAAAATAGTACATTGGTGAATTGTTGAATAAATTCAACATGTTTGAATGTAATCCTCTCTCTACTCAATGGAACATAACTTGAAGCTCACATCAAAAGAAGGAATGAATTTGAGGATGCAACTAAGTATAGATAGTTTGTGGGAACTCTTATCTACCTTACCCCACCATAGTAGACATTTCATTTGTTGTTTGGATCCTTTCTAGGTTCATGCAAAAACCTTATGAAGGACAATGGTCTGCTGCAAAAAGAGTTCTAAAGTACTTGAAGGGGACACAAGATTATGGACTCAAATATTCTAAAGTGGATGACTTTAATTTGATTGGATATTATGATTCAGACTTTGATGGAGATAAAGGAAATGGAGTATCAACTTCGAGCTATATTATGAATATTGGATCAACAACTATCTCTTGGAGATCGTGCAAATAGTCAGTTCCAACAGATTCCACAACAGAGGTAGAGTCTGTTGCAGCTGCAAAAGCAACAAAAGAGATTGTTTGGATAAGGAAAATACTTGAAGTTTTGCAGTAGAAACAAGTGAATTCTACTCCTCTTTTGGTTGACAGTATTTCTACAATTAAGTTGGCCAAGAATCCCATATTCCATGTTCAAACCAAGCACATAAACACAAATTATTATTTGATTCAACATCATGTAGAAGCCAAGGATATTCGTTTAAGACATTATTCCATGCAAACATCTTCACCAAATCAATTTGAAGAGAAAAAATTCAAAAATTCAAAATGATGCTTAGAATCACAAACACCCCTTCAACTTAAGGGGGGAATGTTAACTAGATAATCCTTCGGGTTTGTTAGGTAGTTCATTGAATGGTTGATGGCAGTTTAACTGTCACAACTATATCTCTAATGTATTTATATGAACATTTCATTCAATAAAATTAACAATTCTCATTGTGGAGTTAATCTATAAGGTCCTTCATGTTTCTTTCATTTTTATTCCCCACAAACAACCGACTAAATATGGATATGTTATCTTTCCTTTGGTCCAGTCAATCACCTCAAAGTCAACTTTGATTGTAATTCTCATAATAGTTGGTCCAACATTTCTTAATAATTTGATGGGTTCCACAAATCTCTGATTTGCTAGCTTCAATAAATTTCTTGACCTAGTGAGATTAGTCTCCTTAGTATGATCCACGTGTCTTTTGGTAAGATGTTTACTTGATATAAAAAAAAATTAACTATGACTTCCAGGATAAAATAACTTTGTATTTCCAAGTCGACCCATGGGTCGAAGTCCTTAATGCTTTGGTCATCCTAGTTTAAACGACATGTTTTTTTCACAAATTTGTTCCCTCCTTTGTAACCTTTTAGGATCTCCATTTGTTTTAGGAGTTGGAAATAGACTCTTCTTCTCTCAAAAGGTTTAGAGATTCATCGAGTGCAATTGTTTTGTCTAGTCGACTCTGGTCATTTTTGTCTTTTTGTAATTCTTCTTCCTTGGATAGTTTGTCTATCAGGTTCATAGCTTCTTTAAATATTTGTCTTTCATTACTTGGAACTATATATTGTTCTCTTCCTTTCTTGTTGCTTTGATGAGTTATATTTTCATTATTTTTAGGTCCAAATATGGAGACTACATACAAGTTTTTTTTAATTCAAGGCTTCATGTTTGACAATGCTTTGCAATAAGTTTACATTGTTTTTGTTCATTATTTTCTCAAGGATAATAAGACAATATTCTAAATAGTGATATGTGACTTGCCACTTAGTACAAAATTTTAAGTCAGTTATGTCTTTAAGAGGGAAATATGAGCTTAAGTGATCTTCCTTAGACGATACAAAGCAATATTTTCCTTCAAATCTTCCTCGACCACCATGTTAACCTCCTCTTCCTACATATCAACTGTTGGTTGTCTATAATGTTCTTGAGGTTTTCTATAAAGACCTAGGTTTTGCACGGTTTGAGGAACCAACAAAACCCCTTTTCACCAGTCCTTTCGGCAACAATCTGCAAACAGACTGAGGTCTCACCCGAGGCGAAGTAATGGGGGGGTTGTGGAATCAGGTTTCCACACCCGGGTGATGAGTGTTTAAACAGATTGGCAGGAAACTCACTATAGGACTCGCGCTGCGGACTTCAAATTGCGTGAAGTTCCACTTCTTCGCGACTAACACTTAGGCTATCGCGCATCCAAGGACTGCGCGATGCGGGACGGTTCTTCGCCGACATGACAATGCCACAGAGACTGCGCTTCCTCTTTGGTACTTAACCACTTTAATGGATCTTACTCAGTGTAATAAGATGCATTCAACAAGCATAATAGATGGAACCTTGCAACCTTATACACTTTAACAACAACAATAGTATCACTGCGCACTTCTGGTGCTGCGCTAAGTGTTATCCGACTAGTTCATGCATTCATCTAACTGCGAAATACTGGTGCATTCGACATTCAATTATACATGTGATTACTTAACATATTATTCCCATCATTATCCTTATGGCTAAAACATGATCTCATAAACAGAGTCTTAACCATTCATATAAGCAAATACACATATCTAAATGCATACAATCAATCACATAACACAGAATTTAACGTGGTTCACCCCCAGAAAGGGAGCTACATCCATAGAAACTATTGTTATATTATCTTTGGGAAGGGTACAATAGTTCTAGTCTATGCACTCAGCTGCAGACTCTCCCCTTTCTTCAGTAGGTCTCTGCGCACGCAGCTTGCAGAGCCTTTTACAATAGCATTCACTTCTTAGTCACTTAGAAGATTTTACAATGAAGATTAACGATTACCGATTACCCAACCCTTTCCCTTACAAAATGTGGCCTTTTTATAGATCGTGCCTATAGGTCACGTCTTTACAATCAAGTGGGCCAAAAAAACCCTAAGGTTACCCAAAACTGGTGCGGTTATCTGCCACCCCCGCCTGTCGCCGTCGACAGCTTGCTCTGGTAGCTTCAGGTTGCCTTGCTGGGCCAATCATGGCTCTCACGTTCTTTTGACAACCATAGTCATCACCAAAACAGTTACAACCCCATCGTGTCCTGTCGCTTTCCGCCCCTTTGGCCTGCATGTCGCCGTCGACTTAGTGGCTTAGCTTCTAACGGTTTTTCCACCACTCTCTTGACAGGTCGCTTTCATCTGTCATTACGCCGCTCCTTATTCACTACCGAGAATCCTGGAGGCGCTTTACTCAAAACAGTCGCTTTCACCGCTCGACCTTCCCTTATACTCTTTACCCAAAATACGTGCTGCGCTGATACTGCGCACTAGCATAGCTGCGTGAAACTGACTATGTGATCCGAACTACGCACTCCGCAAAACTGTGCCATCTGACTTCGCAGCCCTAAATGCGCAGTTGCCAAAACTGTCCTTCTTCAAAAGTAGGCCAACTCTGGCCATGCCCAATAGGCCCCTAACACTTACTTGTGGCTCGTCCTTGAGCCACTTTCGCCAGCCAATTTCACCTGTGCTTCTTTAGCGGGACTTATCTTGTCCGTGAAGCTGCGCAAAGTAATGGTGAGCTCCTCAACTGTTAACTTTGCCTTGTTCTCAAATTCCTTAACAGTCTCCAGCATAACCTACGAGACCTGCTCCTGGGCTTCTTATTTCAGTGTGCCCCCTGTTGTCTGAAGTTCAAGGAACTTCTCATCAATATGCTGCATTAGTGCCATCCCTTCGTCCTCTATGGGCTGCAACCTTGCTGAAACGACAACCTCTCTTTCCCTTAGCACTGTTAACTCTTTTTGCATCTCCTTTACTTCATTAAATTTGTGCATCTTTTGCCTTGCCGACAAAGTCTTCATTTTTTCGTTTGCGGCATCAATTGCCTGCTTCCTTTATTGTAGGTCCCCTTTCAACTGCATAAGGTTCGGATCCTCATTTAGTCCAACCAACACTGTATTTTCCTCTTCTAGCAAATTCTGACACTTCGCCACCTCGACCGAAATGCTGTCTAAAGTGGCCTTTACCTCTTCTGTTGGGGCTGCGTGTTTATCCGGTGGGGTACTGGGATGCCGAGCCTCCAAGTCCGTGATTTTCCCTTTATAGGAAATTTCCATTTCCATCATTTCTGTAGTAAGGGACTCCACTTTGGCCCCAATCTTGATTATTGTGTCTTCGACACTTGCTTCTTCTTCGCACTTGTCAATCTTTGCGCATACCGTTGATACTGTTTCTCTGAGTTTACGGTTTCTTTCTTGAGGCTCAGGAAACTCCTTGGTGTTCTGCGCTAATTCCTATCTCATCTCATTGAGGCTTTCTTGAAGTTAGATACTCTAGTCATATGAGGCGATGCCTCTTTCATGAATTTCCTCTACAATCTGCATATGCAAATTGTTCAATTCTTCAATCGGTAATGACCCAATGATGAGGTTAAAATGCTCCAAGTTCTTTGCTGCTTTAGACACCTTATCATTTGGAAAAATAAGGTGCGCAGGTTCAATATGCGCCACTCTAGGGTTCACGCTCACTGCATGGGGTTGCCTCTTCCACTTGCTTGAGCCACCTGATTTTCCCTCTGAGTCTGATCCTTGGACCAAATCCGGCTGGGCTTCCCGAATGTCCGCAACCATCGTTTTCATTGTTTCGACCGCCTGAAGGAGGCTTAGCTGCAACTCCTCTTGTTTTGCCTCTTTCTTTGCATGGGTTTCTTCCCATATTTTTGCACTTTTTTCGCGATGGTCTCACAATCGTCTACGTGCAACATTGGCAACAATTTGGGCTTAACAGCCTTCTGCTTATTATGTTGGGATTTTGCCGATGAAGGGATCGCAGTCGCTTTTCTCTTATCTCTCGGCTGGCCTTCCGGCTTGTCCTCCACGACATCTCCTTCCTATTCAATAGGTGTGCCTTTGATTTCTTCCTTGTCTTTATCATTGTCTTCCCCATAGTCGGATTCGACATCCTCAAGGACGTCCACCTTCCACTCTGCTTGCCAATCCTGCATCATCTGCTCTAGGGCTTCCGCATCCAACTGATAGAAGCCTGGATACCTAGAATCTCTATCCGGGTCAACCCTCGGCTGAATGTATGTGAAATGGAGGTCGGCCCTGAACCTTAGCCTTCCTCTATATGTAGTGGTAACCTCCCGAGATATGCGCGGTGTTCGATGAACCGCATCGCATAGACTTTGATAGTAGATATAAAATATGTCATTGTTTTTGCGCTGCCTGTCGGCCTTCGCATTTGCCCAAATATTAGCATAGCGTGTTCCTTTTCATTCATCTCTGTAAAGTGTGTACCCCTGATAGAAAAGTGGCTCTTTCCAGCTGACGAATGCGATCAATACTATGAGCCAACTATAATGGAACGGTGACCCTTTATCCCGAGTTTCCCGGACATCGTTCAAGAACTCGTTCAATAGATACTTCGCCCAATTGTACATAGTTCCATTCTTCACTTGCGCTATGAGGAGGATGGGCGCGATCGACCCTTCTCCTGGTCGGCACTTGCACAATATCTTTCCAGCTAATAATTGAAGTGTGAGGCGCATAGCTTCATCTTGGATGGTGGATGTAAGGAAGCCGCGCTTCCCCCTTATCGCGCCGAATTCTTCTTGCGTCCTTGCTGCGAGCTCCTTGTCTTGTGTCTTGTCAGCAAACTCGAGCTTGGGATCCGTGCCCTTCTTACTCAAGCTTGTGATTCTGTGTATTATCGATTTTCTTGTCTAACCAAAGATATCCCGAGTGTGTGCATGAAAGCAGTGTGCGCACTACTGTATTCAATTCTGGACTTCTGTCAAAATGGGGAATTGTTAGCAGATTAAGCAATCCCAATTTTTCTATCCCCCGAAGCTCGTCTTTTACCTGTAATGTTTCATTGCCTTGCTCATCAACATGGCGAATCATGTATTGGTCAGGTTGGAAGTGGTGGTATTTTCTGTCTTTTGGCTCCTTTGCTTCTAGCAAGTCGTAATCTTTAAACTTGCAGGTCTCCACTCTCCCCAAAAGGTTCCCAACAACCTTGACATGGCAGGAGATGGGTGGTACCGGGATCTCATAATGAGAATTTATTTTGAGATCGATGGGTGGTGCATCATCTTTTATCGATGTTATGTACTCAGGCACCAGACGAATGGGTCAAGCTCGAGGTAACTATGACGGTGGTGGCATCTGCACACCTGCTGGCTTCAGCTTCTCTGATTCTTTAGCCTTGTGCTTATCTTTCTGCATTGCAGTTGTATTTCTTGGAAAACTTCTGGATGACCTGCCCTTCTCTACTACAGGGGTCTTTCCTGGTGTCGACATTACTCCCTGAATGCCTAAGTGCTGAAATATTTTCACCACTTCATCTTCTGTGAATGGCTCAGTCATGCGCTTATAGAACGCTCGATGTTCTCACTTTCAAGCTCAGAAGTTGTAGAGACGAAAGGTAACAAGTAACTGGTAAAAAACCGTAAGTGTTGAGTTGAAGGTTATTTATAGACCCTGCTGGTCTGTAATGTGGCAATCGACCGTTATTGGGTAGTTAATGTTTCGTCCTTCACCCAGATCTCTTCTAAGATCTTGGTATTGTTGACCAATCATTATCTTTGAACCAATGATGTTTCCTTAATTGCTAAAAGGTGTCGGTGCTGCCAAGATGTTAAATCAATTAAGTGAGCGATTAATTACCAGCCTGTTAGCCGGATCTCGATGAAATCTCGGTCACTTCGCTCTTTAATATTGACCGAATGGTCAGATTCTCTTTTAATGCTTGATCTTGTCAGTGCCGCCCTTTTGGATAACGGTTTGCTAACCAACCGACAATTGTCACGGTCACCTTTTTCCGACGTGATGCACCGGCGGTCCTGATAGAAGGTTCTCTTGCGCACCTGTGCTTCTTCGTCTTCCAATTCACAGCTGCGCTTTTGCCTCATGCTTCGCATTGTAGCTTCTCGTACTTCGTAGTTGTCCTCTTTTATTTGAGCTGCGCAACTACGCGGTGCTACTTTTCTTCATACTAGTCTTCGCATCCGTCCATGTTCTTTCGATCTGAGCGGATTCCTTTTGAACAACACCACTGCACAGTTTCTTTTTATGTTTCCTTTTTTTTTTTATCCGCGCAACTTCTCTTCTCGACTAGTGCTGCGCAGTACATGTATCCTTCCTATCGAACTTCACATATCGGTCCAAAATTGTGTACAGACTCTTTTGACTTTCTAGTGCCCATTTTCAATTGTACTTGACACTTAGAAATTCCCTTTTCTTCCGATCACTGAGGGTTCTGTGAAGTAGGACTATCCCGATAGGGTTTTAGTCTACTTCCATTCACCAAACCTAGTAAGGTATCTCCAGATAACATGGCTAACTGAACTGCGCCACCGTTAGTAACATGCATAAAGTATATGGGCCAAGCCAATGCATTTTAAATTTGCCAGGAAACTTCATAAACTTGCTATCATACAGGAGGAAAATGTCACTTACCTGAAAGGACTTGTTCTTGATATCGCGATCATGCTATGCTTTTTCCCTGTCTTTTCTGCACTTGCTGGTGAAAGCCCGCAATGAAGCGATCTTCCTCCAACCCGACCAAGTGTAGAAGCCTTTCCTCTGTGGTCTCTTGATCTTCCATGCCTGTAAATGCAACTATCCTTAAGCTGGGTAGAATGTACTCCATAGGCATGACAACTTCCTATCCATAGGCCAATATGAAAGGTGTATGGCCTGTCAACTTCTTACAAGTAGTCTTGTACGCCCATAACAGAGTTGGAATGCGTAGATCCCAATCATCCCTATTTACATTGCATACCTTTGTCAGCGCATTCTCCAATACCTTGTTGAAAGCTTCGACAATTCCATTGGCTTGAGGATGGTATGGTGTACTCCTCTGATGATAAATGTGGAACTCTTCAGTAAGGGCTTCAATAGTTCGGTTCAAAAAATGGGTCCCTTGATCACTCATCGACATCTTCGGGCATCCAAATCTAGTAAGGATGTTCTCCAAGATGAATTGCGCGGCAGTAACTGCACTACAGTCCTTCACTGGTTTAGCTTCTGCCCATCTGGTGAGATAATCAGTTGCGGTGATAATGTATCTTGCGCGAGTCCTCTTTCCTGGTGGATTGATAGGTCCCACAAAATCAATGGCCCATTTGTCAAATGCTTGTAGGGTCAATTACAGATTCGACGACATTTCATCTCTTCGCGATGGCCTTCCTGTCCTCTGATAGACATCACAGCTCTGGCAATGTTCCTTTGCATCTTTATGAATTGTAGGCCACCATAGCCCTGCCCTCAATATCTTCTATGTAGTGACCTCCCGATACACCTGAGTGTGCATCAGCCAATATGAATGGCTTCTCATGCTCCAACACACATCTGCGTAACACTTTGTGTTGGCAGGCAGTTTGAGGAGTCAGCATCGCGGATGCTGCGCAAGGCCAAAAGTACCATGAAAGGAGGAAAGCAACGCACACGACGATAGTACTCTTTGTAGTTTTTGGGTCATTTGGACCGCATCATATATATTTTGGGTCATTTGGACCGCGTCATATGTATTTTGGGTCATTAGGACCGTATTATGTGGGTTTTGGGTCATATTCTGTTAAGAAGTAGTTAGGCGGTTACTGTAAAATTAGTCACAGCAGATCTATTGAACAAGTAAATCAATCACAATGATGTAAAACAAATTGGAGTAAAAACTGTGCAAGAGAGATGCATCAGTGCTCTATAACTCAGAATAGTGAGAATACAATACAATACTGTAACAATGAATGAGCAATCCGAATTAGCCAAGGAGGTCATTCGAATATACTGCATGGAATAGCTTGGGTCCAACTAGGAGTCCTCTTCATCAATCAGTGGTGGTCATCAATGCACAAGTAACTGTCATCCAGGTGTCAAACTGAGTCTAACTGAGTGTAATAAGTGTAACTGATGGATATGGCACTAATGTAGAGAAGGAGGCTCAGTGGAGGGCGCATGAGGAGCTAACTGGAGTCAGAATAGGCAGTCTAGTCCCTCTCTCCTTGTGTTGTTTCCCTCTCTCTATGGTAAATGCATTATGCGATATGATTCTGTGAATGATGCGATGTTTCCTTGCTGCGATTAATGCTTTATTGTTATATCTGTTGCATATTTATGGGTCTGTCAATGATGAAATTTTCTTCTAGGTGGAAGAGAAACTAGCTCCCATGTATTGTTCTTTTGAAGAGAACCGTACTCTTCATCCATGGCGGTTTGCCATCTTGGGTCTCGGTGGGCATGATAGTATGATTTGGGATCTAAACCAATCATCAAATAAAATTCCTTAGATAATAATGGATCAGAAAAAAGAAAGAGCCATACCTGCTCTTTGAAAGTATGCTCTTGTTCTCCTTGGATCAACAAGATTTCCAATGTTTGGAGCAGCAGATTGTAGAGTGTTTTGGGCCCACTTTGGTAACTAAGGAGGATCATTATGGTCAGATTCTGAACCTGATATGTCATGGCCATCAAATTTTGATAAAATATTAGAGATATCAGATCCAATGCTTTCTTCATCTTCTCTTGAATCTTCTTCTTGTAGAGACCGCAGATCGACAGTGTTTTCCTCGACTAGTTTCAGATCTTGAAGCGGTTCTTCAAACTTCACACTTCACTCTATGAATATTTTTTTGGATTTGATATTCATGAGTTTATATGCCTTTGATTCTTCTCCATATCCTATTAGGATGCATTCAGTACTTTGTGGATCCAAAGCTTTTCTCTTTTCAGAAGGAATTCTAGTCCATGCAGTGGAGCCAAAAACCCTAAAATTGGACACATCTGGTTTGTGACCAGTGAATGCTTCGAAAGGAGTTTTACCTTTCATAGATGAATGTGGAACTTGGTTATGAATGTATGAAGCAACATTCATGGCTTCAGCCCAAATATTTGCATCCAAACCTTTTGACTCAAGCATACAGGTAGCCATCTCTTTCAGTGACCGATTCTTCCTTTCCGCTACACCATTCTGCTGGGGTGTGTAGGGAACTGTATGTTGGATCTGAATTCCACTTTCGGTACAAATTTGTAGCAACCCAGTCTTCATATATTATCCACCATTATCAGATCTAAGAGCTTTGATCTTGCTCTCAGTGGTAGTCTCAACATAAGCCTTAAAATCCTTGAATTTTCCAAGCACTTCTGATTTGTGTTTGAGAAAGAAGACCCAAGTAAAACGGGAGAAGTCATCAATGAATGTCAAAACATACCTTGAACCATTCATGTACATATTGGGTAGTGGACCACTGATATCGGAATGTATCAGCTCCAAAATAGTAGAAGCTCTGCTAGCTTTTCCGCGGTCGAACTTGTGCTCAGGGTGCTTCCCAATGATGCAACCTGGGAAAATTCCCTTTGAGGAACGGAGGTGCAGAAGACCATCAACCATGGATTTGTTTTGTAACAACAACAAATACTTGTAATTAAGGTGTCCAAACCTTTCATGCCAAAGCCTACTAACCTCATTGCCATGAGTGAGAAGAGCAGTGGGCTTTTCAAGCGGCACAAAGTGTGAAAACTCATAGTATTTTGCAGTATGATTTGCCTTTTAGACTACAATAAGTTTTCCACTTTCAATATCAAAATTTCAACTTTGTTAGGGCTGAAAAGAACTTGCTTCGGTGCACCTGTGTGTGTCATTTGATACACAGAAAGAAGATTCGAAGCTAAAGAAGGCACATAAAGAACATTCTGAAAACTGCCATGCTCTAAATGGATGGTACCTTTACCCTTTGATGAAATTTTTGAGTCATATCCCAAATGGATGGGGATGGAGCTGTTTGGATCAAATGAGGAAAAAGAGTCAATATTTGAAGCCCTATGATTCAAAGCACCAGAATCTATCATTAGAGTGGTCGGTTTCGAAACAGTTGCCATGAGTGCTTGACCTCTTTCATGATCATCATTTTTATCCTTCTTCCGTGCACCGTCGGGAGGAGTTATATTATTCTTTTCCAAAAGGAGAGCCATTTGATATATTGTTTTCTTCATGCATGAACTTTCAGGAAGAAAGCCACAGTTGCAATAAGAACATTTATATTTTTCTTTACCCTCTTTACCCTTTTGCTTGTTCCTTGAATCAGATGGTGCATCCGATGGTTTGATTTTCTCTCTTTGCTTGGAAGGTTCGAATTTAGGCTTCTCTTTCTTTTGCTTCCCTTTTCCATTCAAATTCTTGGATCCTCCAACAAAGAGAGCTGAATATTTGGAGCTTATGGACCCCATTTGAATTAGCTTATCATGCTCTTTGGTAACGGACTCAATGAAGGCATTCAAGGTAGGCATCTTCCAATTCGGGGTAGTTAGCCGACCGAAATTGAAAGTAGAAACAAATACTGAGAAATATTTACCAAGCTTTGAAAGAATGGAGAGGATCAATTGTTTATCCTCTTTGACAACTCCACTGTTCTTCAATTGCAAAGCCAAATGCTTGAATCTTGTGAAAAACTCATTGATGGTCTCGAAATTCTCAGGACTAAGAGCAATCAATTCATTTTCCAATTGAAAAGCTCTAAGCTCGTCCTGCTTGCCAAAAAGTTTGTCAAGTTGCTCCCATACTACTTTTGGAGAGTTCAATCTGTTGAGATGGAAACGAAGATCCTTGGAAATAGAGAGGCAAAGAAGACCATAAGCTTCATCAAGCTTATTGAAGTGTTTTGTTTTCTCAAGCAATGTGTTTGGCTCCAATTCGAGGCCCATGGTGACTCTATAGAACCCTTTTGAGCGCAATATAATCTCCATGTCATATTTCCAATCAAAATAATTGAAAGGAGTTAGCATAGGCGTTGAAGAAGATTAGTCCATCACTGATAGTGAGTGTAATTGATGAAGAAGAACTTGCAAATCACAAGATAGCGAATGCAATTGATGGAGAAGATTAACCTGCAAATCACAATCAAAACAAGAACCGTAAAGTTGAACAATCCACCCTTTTAGAGTTGAATCACACCTGGGATTGGAGATCAAGCAAGCTTGAAGATCCGATGTATCAAATCTAGGAATTCTGTGGAAAACTCAAGCTTCTGGAGTGGTATTGGAGAGAAAATTTCAGCATTAGCAAATGCAAAAGGAGTTTTGCATGCCAAAACTGCAGTATTTTTGAGCAAATTCACTCAAATCTTCATGTAGAACACATGTAGAAGAGAAATCTTGTCCCTTCCATGGATTTGATACCATGTAAAATTAGTCATAGCAGATCTATTGAACAAGTAAATCAATCACAATGATGTAAAACAAATTGGAGTAAAAACTGTGCAAGAGAGATGCATCAGTGCTCTATAACTCATAATAGTGAGAATACAATACAATACTGTAACAATGAATGAGCAATCCGAATTATCCAAGGAGGTCATTCGAATATACTACATGGAATAACTTGGCTCCAACTAGGAGTCCTCATCATCAATCAGTGGTGGTCATCAATGCACAAGTAACTGTCAGCCAGGTGTCAAAATGAGTCTAACTGAGTGTAATAAGTGTAACTGATGGATATGGCACTAATGTAGAGAAGGAGGCTCAGTGGAGGGCACATGAGGAGCTAACTGGAGTCAGAATAGGTAGTCTAGTCTCACTGGAGGTCCATCGGAGTGATAACAACAGTTAGGAGTCAGTCTAGCCTTAAATCAAGGAAAGATAACTAGCTAACTGAAGTGAACTGGAGTGGTAGGTGAGAAAAGGTGCCCTTCTCAAGTGGAAGGTGAGAAGTGGCTGCCTCCCTGGCTAGGAGGGCTAAAACTGAATGGAAATAAGCTCCCGGGTGCTAGCAGACTAGGGACTAGGTGTTGGAGGCATCAAACTGGTGACTGGGATGCATGTGGATGCATGCAAATGCATGCAAAGTAGATAACTGAATGATGAGATATCCTAACAGTTGCCTAAGTGGACCATAAATGTAAAGGCGCAAGCCTATAAATAGATGTAGGTTCATAGGTGTTGAGATCATCTTTGGTAAGTGTTGTTGAATCTTGATGTCTGAGAGATCTTGATCTGAAGAAGCCAAAGACTGAGTATCTTGTTGTATTTGGGTTTTTGTAGAGATAAATATGATATGACAGAGTTTTTGAGCAGAATTCTTGTGTTGTTTCCCTCTCTCTATGGTAAATGCATTATGCGATATGACTCTGTGAATGATGCGATGTTACCTTACTGCGATTAATGCTTTACTGTTATATCTGTTGCATATTTATGGGTCTGTCAATGATGAAATTTGTTGAATGATGTCGAAATTATTCTTAATGCCTGAGTTAAGGGCTTAGATCTATTCCTGAATGTTGCAATAAGTTAATCAATTGATGCACAACATCCTCCTTCATTCGGCAGAAACATGGTTCCGTCAACTCTCCCTTGAACATCTCGGGTGAGACCTCATCTACTATGTAGGTGTTGCTGGACAGGGTAAAACCTGTCTAGGCCGGTGCTCAGGGAGATCATAGTGGCTTGGGTGTCGACAGCGTATGGAACCCCTATCGACTGGGTTTGTGTCAACAAATGGTTCCATTGCTGGGACCGTGGCGCGAAGTGAAAGGAGGATATGTTGTGGCATCCGACAAGACCGGAGATCCAAGATTGGTTCAACCTAAAGTTGCGAGAGTTCACTGAAAAAGAGAATAAGAACCCTGGGTTGTCAATAGATTGGTGGTTGGCAAATACATTAGCGACGGTCCGCACAAATACTTTTTTCTGTGAGTTCCCAATAATCCTGTATGAGTGGTTAGCAAAATTGACCTTCCAGAAGAGGAACTTCCAAGGTGGTGAACTGAAAGCCTGGACCCCAGAACCGATCCAAGAGCTGTAGGAAGTCGACAACAAGGCATCGCGGGCTGTTGAGGTTTGGGTCGACAGTATACTAGAAGGCTACATCACTGATTTTGCATTTGATATAATCAAGTCTTATAGTGAAGTAGAAAGGGAGTTCTTCAACAGACCAAGAGGTAGGTTTCTGTTGTCGCTATAGTTGTCCATTAAAATGCTCATCTGTGAAAAGGGCATACTGAAGATGCACCTAGACCAGTAAGAACCCTGGTGGGTGGAGTCCGTGGATACCGCGACGGCAAGGGGGCGGTACATGGAATGATAAGGGGTAGATGGGTGCAAGTCATGACGAGACTGTGAAAGAAGCCGAGGAAGAGAGTGGTCTTACAAGGGGAGGAGCAAGGTTTCGACAGGAAAAGAGGCAGAGGATAGGAGAAGGTGTCACGTCCCCATTTTGACCCCCTTCGCATTAAATCGTAAATGATGTAAATATTGTTATTTAATCATGGTGAGGAGCTCAAGGCCAAGGCCCCACCATTGATTTAGCAATTTATGTATCGATAATTAAAAATAGATGCCTATGGTTCTTGTGCTAGATAGGTACAATGTAAATTAAGACATCATGTAAATACAAATTTTAATGAAAAACCCACAACTAGCTATGCAATGCAACAAAGAGATGGGGGCATGATTCTACAAGGAATAGGAAGGGAAATTATTCAAACCCTTGAGCCAATGGTGTTAATCCATGTGTCAATGAGAAAACCCATAAACCACCAACTACCCATTTTGGGTTATGGACCCAATCATTTAATTCTTCCATAAATTGGTTGAGGCAGTTAATGCCTTGGGAATGAAGAGGTATGGCAGACAATTTCGTGCAAGGGCAAGCCATCAACCTAGGAATTCGTATTTTTGCTTCTTGGGCAAGAAAACAACCATGAAATGGTGCCCAAATCCATTATGAACCCATAGTTTTTCCTCCCTCACACAGATTGAGACTGTTGGAAGTTACATTCATGTTTTTCATAAAAAACGCAGGGTTTTCCTTGCCCAAAAACTCGTTTTTGGTTTTGCACAGTAGCTGGGAAGAAGGGGCTGCGATTTGGGACTGTATGGAGGTTGTTTTGTCCCAGAATTGCCATGGGCATTTTTCCTAAAAATGATTTCTGCTTTTTGGGGTTTTCCCCAAACCTCCATTGTTCATTTTTAGCCTTCCCACATTTTTCTGAAGCTCAGGGAATCATTTTCATGCTTATCACTGTACAAACGTTTTTCTCCTGTCCAGCCACTATAGTTAGTTGATTATCTGCATCCCTGTTTGATTTGGAGACTGTAAGAAAGAGATTGGAGTGGTAGTGGACAGAGAGGGCTTGATAAACCTAGTGGGGGAGACAACCTCTCAAGAAGATCAAGAGGGCTTTGGCTACTCTTCTATGCACACCCTGAGAGCACTAGATGGGGAAGGTATGGCTTGAGGGACTGTACATCAGTGAAAAGAATACTTCCTTGTGCTGGGTGTGTAGGTATTGTGGGTGCCAAGCTAGATAGATCTTGTAAGGTTATCCCTGGCTCTGTGCTTGAGCTCACTAGCTTAGCAACTCTTCCTTTCCATTTCCTAGTAGCCTGATAAACGCAATTGTAGATTGGCTTGGCTCATCTTGGTGTATGCTTGGCTATGTGTGAGTCTGATGTTCCCTGATTCCTTGTAGAGATCATGCCCAGCTCGGGGGTGGCAGTATGTTGAGATATTGATGATCACAACTGGCATATGGCTGGGTGGAACGTTGCAGTTGCATAGCCAGTTGCTTGGGACTACTTTGTTATAAGATAAGTATTCTCTTGTGTTAACTTTGCAATTATTTATTTGATGAATATCTTGAATGTATGATGGATGTGTAATTGAAATTACTTCCGCTGTGTTTTCTTATAATTATACATTTCCATATGTCTCTTTTATATTATGTGAATGCTTATTTAATAAGTTCATGGGGCTAGATGCCCGGTTTTAGCATCACGTCCTCTCTATCATGCTGGTATGATGGGAGGGGACGTGACAGAAGGTCCTGCTGCGATCGAAACACAATGCCGTGAAGGAAGACCACACGGGATGAAGCGACCTCATAGTGCCGACAAGGACAACCAGGCTATGCCCAGGATAGAGGCAGGACCAAACCCCAGCAGCAACATACCCACACCTCCGCTCACTATCTCTCAACCTGTAAGAAATACAACTTCGACACCACCGTGTTCATCAAGTCAACATAATTTAATTGCTAGTAGCTCAGTGACTATAGGAAGGAAGCCCAGGATGGCGGGCGAAGATGCAAAGTTACCATTGTTCCACAGAAATGGAACAGATAATCTCGAGCAGTACTGGTTATTATGCGAAGCAAATTACTGATGATAATGCCAAGAAAGGACAATTGGCGACAACTCTTCGGGATTGCGCATTAGATTGGTTCATGAGATTTGTGCAGGTTCCTGTAGGCGCTCCAGAAAAGACGCTGGATGAAGTTCGAGCTGGATTGATAGCCGAGTTAAAAAAACTCAAGTCTGAAGCACAATATATTGCATAACTCAAAGAGATTAAGCAGTATCCTAATGAAACTGTGTGGGATTTTGACCAACGATTCAAAACACTGATGGCGAGGGTCAATTTCGACATGAGCAATGTCTAGCACAAAGAATGGTTCATCGCGGCATTGCTCCCACACATTCGACTACCGCTGATGCAACAAAACATTACAACACCGAGTGAAGCCCTAGAATTGCGATGCGGTTAGAAGCTTTGCCAATTGGTGAGAACGCAGCTGGCATGTCGCAGATTCAGACGTAGCTGGCCAACTTGACAATACAGCTACAAGACCTTAAGAAGGGCAAAGAACAACGTGAAGAAGTATGGTTTACACGATGTCGTAGAGAGGGGCATACTAAGGATAACTACCCAGACTTCCGCATTTATCTGGTTTTAGGAGCACCGAATCCATTGAGCGACGAGGGTATGCCGTGGTGTCGTATCTGTCAGGTATATGGGCACTGCCATGAGGAGTGTCAATACATGCAGAAGATGGTCACAAAATTGATGAATCTATATTGTAAATTCTGCAAATCCGTGGGACATGAAGACAAGGACTGCCGAGCGTATGGGTTACTTCATGAACGAACGTACGATTCATTCTATGTGAAGGATGACCAGCGTGTCATACAACAACCGCAACCATAGCCACAGGTAGCCCAGTCGCTACCTCAATTACAGGTGCAGTTTGTACTGCAACAACAACCACAACAGTTTATGCCACAATATGCTCTGATGCAGATGGCTCCATAGCAGCCACAATACGTTCAGTAGCCACAGTATGTGCAGCCCTGGCAACTGCAACCGAATCCCATGCAGCAACAGTTCAATCAACCGCAATACCAGCAGCAAGGGGGATTCCATGGAGGATTCCGGGGAGGACGCGGTGGAGGCTTTGGTCACGGAGGAGGACGAGGACCTGTCTAGTGTTATAATTCCAGAGTGTGGGGACACTACCAACAAGATTGCCCACAATTGCAGACACAGTGTACGTTTTGTTTTGTTACTAATCACACTGTTGAAAACTATCCGCAGTTGATTGCGTGATGGAAAGCGGGGAATGTTCCGCAGTTGCATAACCAGAATCAAGTGCAGCAACCAGTACAGAATCAAAACCCGCCGCAAAACCAGAACCGACATCCAAATCAGAATGCTTACCAAAATGTCAATCAACCTGGGAATCCGCCACTGAGCTAGACTCAGAGTGCAACTATCGCAAAAATTTCTACGGAGCCAAGAACACAAGATGCTGCGGTCGCAGTTATCACTCGTGGAGGTGCGATGACAGGAGAAGATGGTCCGCCTCCACTCATCTGGTTAGCAGGGCAGAAGAAGGTGTCATTTAACATTGATTATGAGTGTGATGCATTCTTTCAAGCATGAAGTGCGATGGAAAAAGATCACGATAAGGCCATTATTTGTGACATGCCCCCTGTTTTTTATGCCACTTCCAAGGCAGATCCATCGCCACAGTCTGGGACCTTACAGAAGTTTTTTGAGAGGTGTTTATCGCTGGTAAGGGATCTTGATGCTCTTGTCGAGATCGAGGGGCTGTTGCAGCGACCAGACAGGGGACAACGAGAGTCCGCGGTAAACTCCTTACAAAGGTGGAAGACAGGTAAGGAGATGCGTATGAACATTCAGATTGGAGACTATGAAGTTGATTCAGTTATTTTAGATCTTGGTTCAGATGTCAACATCTTAACCAAGTAGGCCTGGCAGAAAATGGGGAGTCCCACTCTGAGGTGGTCTCCCATACAACTCCGTCTGGCTAATCAGGCCAAGGTGACACCGATTGGGAGAGTTCCATGCTTGGTTGTGGACATTGAGGGCATGAAGACATACGCTGATTTCGATGTGATCCAAGTAGTTGAAGGGGGAAGCTCCTATCCCGCTTTACTTGGGATTGGATGGGCTAACAATAGTGCAGCAGTAATCAACTTTAAGAAGCAGATGATGACTTTTGAAAACTGCGACCTCATAGTCATAGCTCTGTTGGACCTGGCTGAAGGACACAGGTATATTGAACCAGTAAGGGATGAAGTTCCTAGTAGATGGGACCATGCATACAATGTTTCAGAAGATTATATTCATCCGACTACCGACAGTGAGCTTGGGTGGCACAGCTTCAGCTCTGTGTCTTCTGACTCTGACGACGCTTTAGAGAGTTGGAAAAATCACTTGCATGAGGTGTTACTCTGCAAGTGTAGGTTGATCACATAGTCATTATCCCGTGTTGCGACTGAAACTGTTGCACTGCCAGTCTATGAAGGGCTGCCCGACTTGTCTGATTTTCTCGTGGCGTTCGAGGAAAGGGTCTCAAAACCATAGCGATTGCTGGCATTGGAGGAAGCACTGAAGGCTGCTCCAGCACGTTGGTGGGTGGCACATAAGAAGTCGATTGCTGGGTGGTCGCAGTGTCGGAGATTGATGACGGTTCGCTTTGGCGACACCGAAGTTTACCGCATAGGGAAATACGATGGACGGAGTGACCCTGGCAGTCATTTGATGGAATGTCATATGTTGTGGGCATCACGACCAAAGGATGAGTGGGTCCATTCCTTTGTCCATACTCTGGACGAGATGCCGCGATCATGGTATACTGCAGCCGAATTGTGAGGGGAAATTACCACTTGGTTAGAATTAACAGTTTGCTTTACTCATACTTTCAGTTTCGTGGATGTCAACCTGGACGTCCATAATGCTTTGCAGTTCATCTATGACATGGTTCTGAAGGTTGTTCCAGTGGCATATCCTCTGGATCCGCATACGCACTGCAAGATGCAGTCAATGATGGAATGTTATAATATCATTGGTGGGCCAGAAGATGGTGATGATCCATGGAACGTCAATATTCTAGAATCCGAAGGAAGTCGCGATGTTGTAGCACCTGATGCACTAATTGATCCGATCAGTCAGCCGCTGAAGCTCCATAAGGTAAACATTGGAGCAGAGGAAAGCCCAAAGTTCGCGAATGTTGGGGACTATTGGGATGATAAGATGATGGGGAAGGTCACATACCTGTTGCATGAATTCCAAGACTTGTTCCCTACGAATTTTTTTGAGATGAAGGGAATCTTGGGGGATTTGGGGGAGATGAAGATCCTGTTGAAACCAGATGCAAAACCAATACGGTAGGGACCATATCGACTGAATCCGCACCATAAAGAGAGGGTCAAAGTAGAACTTGATTGCATGTTGGATGCTGGCATTATTGAACCGGTTGAGGAATCGGACTGGATTAGTCCTATGGTGGTGCAGGACAAGAAGACTGGTGAAGTGTGCATTTGTGTCGACTTGCAGAAGTTGAATGACTCATGTTTGCATGATCCCTTTCCGACCCCGTTCACTGATGAGGTGATAGAAGGCGTGGGTGGCTAGGAGATGTATTCTTTTACAAATGAGTTTTCTGGCTGTCATCAGATCAGAATCGCGAAAGAAGACCGCCACAAGACAACATTTGTGACAGAATGGGGCTGTTTTCAGTACACGGTGATGCCGTTTGGACTGAAGAATGCACCTGCGATATTCTCTCAGGTCGATGTTTCCACTTTCAGGGATTTCATCCAGACATTTTTGCAGGTGTACATGGAAGACTGGACAGTCTATGGCTTGATCAACGATCATCTGGCCAATCTACGATTGATGTTGGAGTGCTGTCAACAACATTAGATATCACTGAACTTGAAGAAGTGCATCTTCTGTGCACCATTTTGGATATTATCGGGTGACATTGTGTGTAAGCAGGGATTGTTGGTCGACCCAGCAAAGATTGCACTCATTCTGAGCTTAGCACCTCCAACTAATGTCAAGCAGTTGAGAGCGACGTTGGGACACACTGGGTATTATCGCAAGCTCATCAAGGGTTATGCAGCGATCACAACCCCTATGGAGAAGTTATTGAAGTAAGATGCGGTATTTCAATGGAGCCCTGAATGTCAAGTTAGGTTTGAGACGTTGAAGGCTAAAATGGCCTCAGCGCCGATACTGGTATTTCTGGATTGGAGCAAGGAATTCCATGTCCACGTTGATGCATCATCGATTGCGCTGGGAGTAGTGCTTGCTCAACCTGGGGAGGGGGATCTGGATCACTCCATTGCTTTTGCGAGTCGGAAGTCGTCATCTGCAGAGAGGAACTATACAACTATAGAGAGGGAAGGTCTGGCGATGGTCTATGCGCTGCAGAAGTTTCGACACTACTTATTGGGAGGACACTTTAAGATGTTCATAGACCATTCTACATTAAAATATATGGTCAAAAATCCTGTGTTGGGGGGGAGATATGTCGCTAGCTACTTATTTTTCAAGAGTTCGATTTTGAGGTGATTGTGAAGCCAGGACGCTTCAACGCAGGGCTAGATCATCTATCGCAGATTGAGATAGGAGAGGAACCAACTAACATTAAAGACGGGTTGCCTAATGAGCAACTGTTTAAGGTTGAAGTAGCTGATGACTACTATGAAGACATAATTCAGTTTCTGGCGATAGGTACCGCACCATAGGGCATCACCACCAGTCAGAAGAGGTAGCTGGTGGTCAAGTCTGTAAATTTCCAGCTAATTGCAGGACAGTTGTACAAACTAGGATCAGACGAGATCTTGAGGCGCTGTGTCCTGCCTCATGAGCAAGGGACGATCTTGTCGGAAGCACATACAAGAGTGGCTGGTGGGAACTATGGCGGTCGTGAGACTGCCAGAAAGGTACTTCGCGCAGGACTTTGGTGGCCCACGCTTCACAATGATGCGACAGATTATGCGCGCACCTGCGATGTCTGTCAGAGAATTGGGAAACCCTCTAGGAGGGATGAGAAGCCACTAATACCTCAAGTGACACTGCAACCATTTGATAAATAGGCAGTGGATTTCGTGGGACCTATCAACCCACCTGGGAAGCACACTGGTGCACGATACATAATCAAAGCAACATATTACTTGACAAGATGGGCAGAGGCTGCACCAATCATATATTGCACCGCTGCAACAACAACGCATTTCTTGTTCGACAACATTGTCACTCGGTTTGGCTGCCTGAAGGTATTGATGAGTGATTAGGGCAATCATTTCATCAATCGCACCGTCAGCGCATTGACAGTGGAACTGCAGATACAACATAAGAAGAGCACGCCATATCATCCACAGGCAAATGGGACAGTGGAAGCCTTCAACAAGATCTTGGAGCATGCACTGACCAAGGTTTGTAATGCGAATCACGACGACTGGGATTTGAAGATTCCAGCAGTTTTATGGGCATATTGCACCACTTGCAAAAGGTTGATGGGACAGACACCATTCAAATTGGTGTATGGGCAAGAAGCGATCATGCCTATGGAGTACATTGTTCCAAGTCTATGCATAGCGGCAACAACATGTATGGATGATGAAGCGACATTAGGAGAATGTCTGACGCAGGTAGTGCAGCTTGAAGAAGACCGATTTATCACAGGTTTCCACCAGAGCGTGGAGAAGGATCGACAGAAGGCTTGACATGATCGCCATATCAAGAACAAACAGTTTCAGCCGGGTGACTTGTTATTGTTGTATGACAGCAAGTTCATGAAGCATATGGGAAAATTGCATATGCATTGGCTTGGTCCATATTGCATCAGTAGCATAACTTCAGGAGGAGCAGTACAGCTGCAGCAGTTAGATGGAGCGATGCTCCAAAAATTGGTAAATGGTAGTAGGTTGAATCCCTATAGGATGGGCTCGGAGTAGCGCGATGCCTGAGTCGCATCGGGGAAAAAAAAAAAACAGTGCAGGATGCTCGATGGCAGGATGGCGCACCAGCGATAATAGAATGTGCAGATTGGGGAAAAAGTATCACAACTTAGGCGATGGGTCCCGATAGTGGCAGGGTTGCAACCTCGTTAAATTAGCAATCATTACGGATCGTTAGTAGATACAGGCTTGTACGATGGTGAGTTGGCCCGGATTGTTCCGCCATACGTCATGGTTGGCATATGGAACACACCGTGGAAGCATGGACGAGGGCACCAAGGGTGATGGTTTGCACGTTTCAGCACGCATGATAGCTGGAGGAAGTATGGTCACCACTTCGCTCGTCAGCAGTATGGTCTACACACATAGGAACCAGAGGGATGGCGTGATCGACACCTTACGTGAACAGGTTTTCGAATGAGTTTTGAGGCAGATGTCTGGACGGGGCGATGCATAAATACAGGAACCAGAGGCTAGCTAAACAACGCGGTATTTACCAGATGAGAGGAATTCATGCTGCGAGAGGGTCAGGCATCTAGTTAAGTAGGAATTCCAAGGAGGTTGTGGAAATGATCCATTTCATTTTGCATGGTAGCACACCAGGTGCGCTGAGGGTCCAAACGACAAGTGTGCATGAGCGCCTAGAGCAGGAAGTGTCGTAGACACTCGAATGTCACAGAGATGAAGTCTCATCCGAGATGTCTGGGCATATGGTGGTAGTTCGAAGCTTCGTGGTCCCTGCGACCACAAGAATGATAGGGGTGGATTCCCCCTGGTCCCGGTAGTACGTGATCACCGGTGCGAAACATATGTGCCAAAACAGTTGGCCTGTTTTACACCTCGACGTTGTTCGTCACCTTCTCCTCAGTCTGCACTAGGTTCTCAGAGACTTGAGGATGAGTTTGAGAAGCACATGACAACAAGCCGAAGGATCACTGCTTGAGGTTGAGAAGTACATGACAGCGAGCCGACGATCATCGTAGCAGAAGGAGCAGTACAACACAACGAGATCCAGACATCAAGAACAGTTACAGAGATACAGTCCAACGATAGACGGGCCCGAGTACACCATGTCTGCCTGACGTGGCTCGAGGGCGAGCCAAAAGATTGTGTTGGGGGCCTGTTGGCAGGCGGTTTGAGGAGTCAGCATCGCGGATGCTACGCAAGGCCAAAAGTACCACGAAAGGAGGAAAGCAGCGCACGCGGTGATAGTACTTTTTGGGTCATTTGAACCGAGCCATATGTATTTTGGGTCATTTGGACTGCGTCATATGTATTTTGGGTCATTAGGACCGTATTATGTGGGTTTTGGGTCATATTGTTTTAAGAAGTAGTTAGGCAGTTGCCTAAGTGGACCATAAATGTAAAGGCGCAAGCCTATAAATAGATGTAGGTTCGTAGGTGTTGAGATCATCTTTGGTAAGTGTTGTTGAATCCTTGTGTTGTTTCCCTCTCTCTATTGTAAATGCATTATGTGATATGACTTTGTGAATGATGCGATGTTTCCTTGCTGCGATTAATGCTTTACTGTTATATCTGTTGCATATTTATGGGTCTGTCAATGATGAAATCTGTTGGATGATGTCGCAATTATGCTTAATGCTTGAGTTAAGTGCTTAGATCTATTCCTGAATGTTGCAATAAGTTAATCAATTGATGCACAACATCCTCCTTCATTTGGTGGAAACATGGTTCCGTCAACTCTCCCTTGAACATCTCAGGTGAGACCTCATCTGCTCCGTAGCTGTTGCTGGACAGGGTAAAACCTATTTGTGCCGGTGCTCAGGGAGATTGCAGTGGCTTGGGTGTTGACAGTGTGTGGATGTTGAATCAAACCCAGTTGACAGGGGTTTCCATCAGTGTCGACACCAACCCACCGCGATCTCCCTGAGCACCGGCCCAGACAGGTTTTACCCTGTCCAGCAACACCTACGGAGTAGATGAGGTCTCACCCGAGGTGATCAAGGGAGAGTGGACGGAACCATGTTTCCGCCGAATGAAGGAGGATGATTGCGAAAACAATTACTCAACTTATCACAACATTCAAGACAGATCTATGCATTCAAGTTTAACATCATTCATATTCATAGCATCATTCAACATAAACATTCATCGTGACAAGTATAACATTAAAGTATTAATTGCAGCAAGAAATCATAGCATCATTTGTGAATCGCAACATGCATTATTATAAAAAGGTACATAGGGAATTTCACCAAAAAGTTCCTTCATGTCACATTACTTCAACAAATAGCCTGATACAACATCTTTGCAAAACCAGATCTCAGCAATATCTCTTGATCTCACATACAGACTCAAAGATGCACACCATCAACATCCAAAGATCCATACTAAGATCAGATCATTCAAATCTTACAACTTATGTCTATATATAGGCTTCCGCCCTTACAATGCTTGTCCACTTACTAACAACTTCCTAACCGACGCTTGGACAAATGACCCAAAATCTAACTGACACGATCTAAATGACCCAAAAACCTGTGAATTGCGGTACAAATGCATAAAATACGGTCCAAATGACCCAAAACCCGCGAAATGCAGTACAAATGACCCAAAATTGCATAAAATAATCCAGCTTTATCCCTTTCGCAACCTATTCTGATGTGTCGTAGCATCAACGATGCTGCGATTCTTCATTACCAAACCACCTGCTAACAGGCCCCCAACACAATCTTGTGACTCTCCCTCGAGCCACGTCAACTGGACATGGTGTACTCTGTGGTCTTGACTTTGAAGTCCTCGTACTGTTGCTTGACTATAGTCACCATTTCCTTTGCTGCCGTCGCCACCTCTTGACTGTCGACGACGTCCTGGGGCGATGGGTGGTCGATTAGCTTTGTAGCCACTTGTTGACGATGTCCCTGCACTGCCTGGAGAAATTTGCCAGCCTTCGTGATGAACTGGTTGCCAACATCGTGGAACTCCTCTAGCTGCGTGGCATGCTTCTTCTGTCGCTCATCATCCTTGGCGACGCGTTGCTGTAGATCTTTCAAATCCTCTGACTTGGCAACCTGCTCCATGGGTGGCATCACGCCAATCGCCACTTTGAGTGTCGCCAACTGCCCCTCTGCTTCTTGTTGAACCTTCATCAGCTGTTCAACCTGCTCATCCTGAATGATCCGACCCCAAAACTACACAGTGTCGGCTGTGAGCTTCGTCGCTGCGGTTTCCAGCTCTGCCAGCTGCATTGCTATCTCTTCAATAGCTCATTTGCGGTCGTCCACTTCTGCTTGTGGTGTACCAGGATTCACCTGAGCTCGCAACTCCTGATTCTTGTGTCGCAACTAGACAATAGCAGCCTCCAGTTACTGCACACGCTGAAGCATATCCAACCCCTTAGTGGGCTCTAACACATGCTGATAAGCTTCCGCAATGGCCTGCTCTACCGACACACTGTGATCCCACATATGGGCCTTCTCCGCGATGAGGTGGTCCTGTTCTTTCTTCAATTATTCAATCTTGCGAGCCTTCTCATCTCGTTCCTTCTTGATGTCTTCCTCGAGCTCATCCATAGCCTACCATGCTGCAGCGGCCCTTCTTGTCAAATCCTCAATGGCTGCTTGTGCAGTTGCCTCGCGCTTCTGCAACTTCATGCACTTACCACTGATCTCGTGCATTCTGTCAACCATTTTGTGGCTAGCGACCGTCTGCATAGTTGTCAATCCTTGCACCGATAATGCATTAACATTGATGGGAACCTTCTTCAACTGCTGTAGCAAGGTGTTCATGGTCTTGTCTTCAGTCACAATCACAATCGGGGGAATATCCACATTCTTGACCCGCGGCTCGGTGCTGATTGTGATAACTTGCGGCGCCATTGCCTCTTCAGGTGCCTTCCGTGAAACCATATCACACAAAGAGTCCATACGAGTAGTGAGCACATGGAATCCTTCATCTATCACCCTTGTCATCTTTTGAGCTGCTGCGGTGGATGCATCAGCGATTGCTTTTATTAGTCGACCCAAGTTCGCTTCCGTCGACAGGGGCAACCCACTGATTGTCTCAGGGTCTTGGTGCCCTTTCGTTCGGTTTTCTTCCAAGGTCCAGTCGTTGTCGTCATCTGACTGTGTCTTTATGGATTCTCGGTCTGAGTCACGATGACTGTGCTGGTCCTGCACCAATATGCGATCATCTGGACCTTTCGCCGACTCTCCAACCTCAATCTCGGCCAACCCCATGGGTTCGCGCCATTTCATTGACCAATCATTCACGATAGCCTCCAACTCTACTGTCATTACCTTATATGATGTCAACAACTATTGCCTATCTCGGTCACGGCGGGCTTGTACGTAAATGGAATGTGGTTGAATTGCAAACACCATGACCGGCTTAAACTGGGCTACAGTTTCATCAGATAAACGGGGCACCCTCATCGCATCTCCCAGTATAACCAGAACAACAATGTACATTCCTTATTCCGTTCTTGTTCTCGGACAAACCACAGGTTTTGATACCGCGCACCACGACACTCTTTCACGGTGTCAACCTCCATACCCTGGTATACGTCGGGCTCCTTCCAAGCCACGAATGCAATCAATAGCAGAAGCCAACTATATGTAAACGAGCCCTTACCGGCTTGAACCGCCGCGGCATCCTCCGGCAATTGATTCAGCAGAAACAATGACCAGTTCATCTGCACCCCGGTCGCACACTGTTCAACACACACCACAATGCTTGAATTACACTGATTGGGTCGACCACCCCGTACCACTTTGCAGGAAAGTATCTTGGTGCCGATGAGCATCGCCTGATCATTGATGCTGCTGGTGTGGTAACCCAGGCCATCCTTCTCCAAATCATAGCACTTGACCAACTGCGCGGCCAGCTTTTTGTCATTTTCCTTTCCTCGGAGATACTATGACGGGTCGACCCCATCCTTGAGCAACCTGATAATCTCTGCGATCAAGTGCACTGTGATGGGAATTTTGTTGTCCAGCCACAACGAAGCATCGTGAAAGCATGCCAGCAGCTGCTTCATGCATGCATTGACCTCCGGTAGTCGTCCAAAATGGGGCATATTGATAAGGCCTAGCAGGCCTTCCTGTTTCAACCCCTGCGCCCAATCACGCGGAATCGGCATACCGCTCAATTGTGACTATGGCTCATAAGGGTCTGACGTAATCTCCTTATACACCACCATATCATGGTCGTCATATTTCAGATGCATCAGTGCTGGTCCAATGTCAACAGAGCACTCCATTCCTTTCGGTAGTGCAGGCATCCATAATGGGTACTTTTGATTCCTCAGCACCTTCCGGGAAGGCATCCTAGGCCGATTGGGGAGGACATACCCCGGGATATCAGTGGCCGAGAGTCCTTCCCATGTGGCGGAATCATAAACCCGACGGCTGGATGGCCTCGCGTCCCCCTGAGCTTCCCCCGCCATAGAAGTGGAGGACTGAAGCTAATGCTTGCTTTGCGGTGATTCAGACAGCTAACCTCCCCGACGCTTCTTGGCAATTACCGACGCTCCCACCGATATGTTGGCAATCTCTGCCTCAAGATTGACGTCTCTTGCATACTCTACTTCTTCTTCAATGGAAATCCTGATGAAAGGAGACTCAACTTCACTGCTAATCTCAACTGTTTCTACCTCTCGTGGCATACCTTACCCAGCTTCGCAACTGATGGCTTTACCGGCGTAATTGACAGACCTACTCAATGCTTCAACAATGGTACTCTTCAAGTTCAACTGAACCTTTCCCAACTCGCAACTACACTCACCAGGCAACAATGATGCTCAACAGCACTTCACAGGCACTTACCAACTGAATTCTCGGTGCCTTCCGACCAACTTCGACCCGTTCTTATAGCGTCCAGCCGAATCCTTTGTAATCATCACTAAATCCTACATTAACTCAACCGAAATCCCGTATTAATGACGCAAATCCACCATCGATCCTGTCAGTCGATCTGTCGGGTCCGCCATTAATGCCCATCATTCAAACAAGAGATGTTAATTAACTGTTTTAACTTTTGGCATTTATTGCTAATTTGACCCGATCCCAACCCTACCACTTGTCGCGGACCGCTCCTAACTTGCGGCACAAGGCTCCCTGCTTGCACATTCTATTCCTATTGGTACGCCATCCTACCACCGATCAACCTACACATGCATTTTTTTTCCTGATGCGACTCAGGCATTGCGCTGTTCCAAGCCTGACCGATAGGGCTTCAACTTGCTGCCATTAATCAACTTTGGGAGCATCGCTCTGTCCAACTGCTGCAACTGTACCACTCCTCCTGAAGTAATGCTACTGATGCAATACAGACCAAGCCAATGCATCTGCAATTTTCTTGGGTGCTTCATAAAATTACTGTCATACAACAACACCAAGTCGCCCTGTTGAAACTGTTTGTTTTTTATGTAGAGATCATGCCAAGCCTTCTGGCGATACTTCTCCACACCTTGGTGGAAACCTGCGATAAAGCGATCTTCCTCCAGCTGTACTAACTGCACTAGACGTTCTTCCAATGCTGCCACATCATCCATTCCTATCGTGGCTGCTATGCATAGACTTGGAACAATGTACTCCATTGGCATAATTGCTTCTTGGCCATACGCCAACTTAAATGGTGTCTGACCCGTCAACCTCTTACATGTGGTGCGATACGCCCACAACATAGTTGGGATTTTTAGATCCTAGTCATTGCGGTTCGCATTTCACAACTTTGTCAGTGCATGTTCCAATATCTTATTGAAAGCTTCTACTGTGCCGTTTTCCTGCAGATGATATGGCGTACTCTACTTATGCTGTATCTGCATCTCCTCCGTCAGTATGCTGATGGTGCGATTGAGAAAGTGGCTGCCTTGATCACTCAGCAATATCTTGGGGCAGCCGAAGCGAGTAATAATGTTGTCAAACAAAAACCACGCAGCCGTGGCTGCGGAACAATCAATGACTGGTGTGTCTTCCGCCCATCTTGTCAAGTAATCTGTCGCCGTGATATATCTAGCACCAGTGCACTTACTTGGTGGATTGATTGGTGCCACAAAATCCACTGCCCATTTGTCAAATAGATGTAGTGTTAACTGAGGCATCAACGGCATCTTATCCCTCCTGGATGGCTTCCCAGTTCTTTGACAGACATTACAGGACCGCGCATAGTTTGTTGCATCATTATGCAGCGTGGGCCACCAGAGCCCTGCACAAAGCACCTTCCTGGCAGTCGCCCGACCGCCGTAGTGCCCTCTAGCCACTCCTCCATGTGCTTCTGCCAATATCTGCGCTTGCTCATGTGGCAAGACACACCATCGCAATATCTCGGCTACACCCATTCTGTATAACTCTCCTGTGATGAGCTGGAAGTCTGCAACTTTAACCACCAACTGCTTCTTTTGACTAGTGGTGAACTCCTCTGGTGCGGTACCTGTTTCCAGAAACTGAATGATTTCTTCAAAATAGCCATCGGCTACTTCAACCCTAAACAGTTGCGCATCAGGCAACCCGTCTTCAATGTTAGTTGGCTCCTGTCCTGTTTCAATCCGCGATAGGTGATTAGGGACGGAATTCAATCGTCCGGGCTTCACAATCACTTCAAAATCGAACTCTTGAAAGAGAAGTAACCATCGGCATATCTTCCCCCCCAACACAGGATTATTGACCAGGTATTTCAATGCAGAGTGGTCTGTGAACATCTTAAAATTTCTGCCCAATAAGTAGTGTCAAAACTTCTGAAGCGCATAGACCATCCCCAAGCCTTCCCTCTCCATAGTGGTGTAGTTCCGTTCTGTGGATGAGAGCTTCCGACTGGTGAAAGCAATAGGGTGATCAAGATCCCCCTCTCCTGGTTGCGCTAGCACCACACTAAGTGCAATTGACGATGCATCAACATGGACATGGAATTCCTTACTCCAGTCTGGGAATACTAGTATCGGTGCCAAAGGCATCTTATCCTTTAGCTGCTCAAAACTATCCTGACATTCAATGCTCCATTGAAATACGACATCTTTCTTGAATAGCTTCTCCATAGGGGTGGTGATCGCTGCATATCCCCTGATGAACTTGCGGTAATACCCAGTATGTCCCAAAGTCGCCCTCAACTACTTAACAGTGGTCGGCGGTGTCAAGCTCAAAATGAGCTCAATCTTTGCTGGATCGATTAACAACCCTTGTTTGCACACAATGTGACCCAGCAATATCCCAAACAACGCGCAAAAAATGCACTTCTTCAAATTCAGTGATATCTAGTGCTATCGATAGCACTCCAGTATCAACTGCAGATTGGCTAGATGATCGCCGATCAACCCATAGACTGTCCAATCATCCATGTATACCTGTAAGAACTTCTGGATGAAATCCTTGAATGCAGCAACAACAACTCGCAAAAATTTCGCAGGTGCATTCTTCAACCCAAACGACATCACGGTATACTGAAAACATCCCCATTCTGTCACAAAAGTCATCTTGTGGCGGTCTTCCTTTGCAATACGGATATGATGATAGCCTGAGAACCCATCCATGAAAGAATACATCTCCTGGCCACCTACTCCCTCAAGTACTTCATCAGTAAACGGGGTTGGAAAGGGATCATGCAAGCAGGCATCATTCAACTTCCGCAAATTGACGCAGATGCGTACCTCACCAGTCTTCTTGTCCTGTACCACCATAGGACTGATCAATTATGACTCTTCCACCGGTTCAATGAAACCAACATCCAACATGCGATCAAGTTCTACCTTGACCTTCTCCTTATGTCACGGATTTAGCCGATAAGGTCGCTGCCTTATCGGTTTAGCATCTGGTTTCAAGGAAATCTTCATCTCGCCTAGATCACCCAAAATACCTTTCATTTCAGAGAACTTCGTAGGAAAAAGGTCTTGGAAATCATGTAGCAACTCAGTGACCTTTCCCATCATCTCATCATCCCAATAATCTCCAACATTCACGAACTTGGGAGTGGCCTCCATCCCAATATTGATCTTGCGAAGCTTCAAGGGCTGATTGAACGGATCACTTGGCGCACTAGGTGGTACCACATCGCGACTTCCTTCAGACTCCAGAATATTGACATTCCGAGGATCAACACCGTCTTCGGGCCCACCAGTGATATTATAACATTCCATTATGGATTGCATCTGGCAGTGCGTATACGGATCCACAGGGTACGCCACAGGAACAACCTTTAGAATCACATCGTGGATGATCTACAGAGCATTATGGACATCCGGGTTGGGATCAGCAAAACTGAACGTATGAGTAAAACATATGGTCAACTCCAACCAAGTAATGATTTCTCCCCGTAATTCAGGTGTAGTATACCATGACCGCGACATTTCATCCAAGGTGTGGATAAATGCATGGACCCACTCGTCTCTTGGTTGTGATGCCCATAGTGTTTGACACTCCATCAAATGGCCTCCAGGGTCGTTCCGACCATCATATTTCCTTATGTGGTAGACCTTGGTATTACCGAAGCGAACCGTCATCAATCTTCTGCATTTCGACCATCCATCAATTGATGCCTTGTGTGTCGCCCACCAGCGTGCTGGAGCAGCCTTCAGTGCTTCTTCCAATGGCAGCAGTCGTTGTGGTTCTGAAACTCTTTCCTCAAACTTCCCTAGAAAGTCAGACAAGCCAGGCAGCCCTTCGTAGACCGGTATTGTGACTGTTTCAGTCGTGACGCGGCATAGCGACTTTGTGATCATCCCACACTTACATAGCGACACCTCATGCAAGTGGTTTTGCCAATGTTCTAGCGTGTCATCAAAGTCAGAAGACGCAGAGCTGTCACTATGCCATCCCAGCTCACCGTTGGCATTTGGATGAATATAGTCTTCGAAAATGTTGAATGCATGGTCCCATCCATTGGGATCATCGTTCTTTATTGGCTTAATGTATCTGCGACCTTCAACCTGATCCAACGGGGCTATGACTCTGAGATCACGGTTTTCAAAAGTCATCATCCGCCGCTTGAAGTTGATTACCACTCCACTGTTGTTAGCCCATCCGATCCCCAGCAACACGGGATATGAACTGCCTCCTTCAACCACTTCGATGACATCGAAGTCAGCATAGGTCTTCATGCCCTCAATGTCCACCACCAAACGTGGGACTCTCCCAATCGGTGTCACTTTAGTGTGATTAGCTAACCAGAGCTGTACAGGAGACCAACTCAATGGGGGGCTCCCCATTTTCTGCCATGCCTGCTTGGTTAAGATGTTGACATTCGAACCAAGATCCAGAATAATTGAATCAATGTCATAATCCCCAATTTGGATATTCATTCGCATCTCCTTACCTGTCTTCCGCCGCTATAAGGAGTTTACCGCGGACTCCTGCCGTCCCTTAATTGGACGCTGCAACAACCCTTCAATCTCAGCAAGGGCCACGGGATCTCTTGCCAACAATAAACAACTCTCAAGAAACTTCTGCAAGGTTCCAGATTGCGCTGATGTACCTGCCTTTGAAGTCACATAAAAAACAGTGGGCATGTCGTAGATGATAGATTTACCACGATCCTGGTCCAACGCATGACGTGCCTGAAAAAACATATCACATTCAGACTCATCGTCAAATGATACCTTCTTCTGCCCAGCCAATCGAATATCTCCTCCTGTTGCTGCACCTCCCCATGTAATGACTGCGACAGCCGCATCCTGTGGTCTTGGTTCCGCCAAAATTGTCACAACATTCGTGCCCTGATTCGGATTTGGTGCCGGATTCCCTTGTTGGTTCACATTTTGATTAGCGTTCTGGTTCTGCACCGGTTGTTGTGCTTGATTCTTACTGGCTGCTATGCCTGGTTTTGTAACTGCGGAACATTCCCTGCCTGCCATCATGCAATCAACTGTGGGAATTTCTCCACTGTATGGTCTGTAACAAAGCAAAATGTACACTGCGTCTGCAATAGCGGACAATCACGCTGATAGTGTCCCCATACTGCACAGTGATAGCACTGAACAAGTCCACAACCTCCTCGTCCTACTCCACGACCAAATCCTCCGCTGCGTCCACCCCGGAATCCTCCAGGGAATCCACCCTGCTGTTGGTACTACGGTTGGTTGTACTGTTGCTTCATTGGAGCTGGTTGCATACCTTGCCCTTACTGTGCATACTTCGGTTGCTGAACGCACTGTGGTTGTTGTGGAGCCATTTGCATCGGGGCATATTGCGGCACAAACTGCTGCTGTGGTACAAACTGTACCTGCGGCTGAGGTAGTGGCTGGGCTACCTGCGGCTGCAGTTGCGGTTGTTGTACGACACGCTGGTCATCCTTTACATAGAATGCGTCGTACGTTCTCTCATGAGGCAACCCATATGCCCGACAATCTTTGTCATCATGTCCCACTGATTTACAGAAAGTGCAATACATATTAATCGGCTTAGTGACCATTTTCTGTAGATATGGATATTCTTCATGGCGATGCCCAAATACCTGAAAAACGCGACACCATGGCATGCCACCACCATTCAATGGGTTTGGCGCTCCTGAAACCAATAGTTGCGGAAGTCAGGGCAATTGTCCTTAGTATGCCTTCCCCTCGACATCGCGTACACCATACTTCTTCGCGCTGCTCCTTGCCCTTCTTCAGATCTTGCAGCTGTATGGTCAAGTTAGCCAGCTATGTCTGTATCTGCGACATCCTAGCTACATTCTCTCCAGTCGACAATGCCTCCAATCGCATTGCAATATCCAGGGCTTCACTGGGCGTCGTGATGTTTTGTTGCATCAATGGTAGCCGAATATGTGGTAGCAGTGCCGCGATGAACCACTATTTATGTTGGACAATGCTCATATCGAAACTAACCCTTGCCATCAGCGTCTTGAACCGCTAGTCAAAATCCCACACCGTCTCGTTGGGATACTACTTAATTTCTTTCAATTTTGTGATATATTGAGCCTCATACTTGGGCTTCCTGAATTCTGCAATCAACCCATCCTTGATATCATCTAGTGACTTCGCTGGAGCTCCTATAGGGACTAGAACAAACTTCATAAGCCAATATAAGGCACGACCTCGCAGAGTCGTTGCCAACTGTCCTTTCTTGGCATCATCATCAGTGATCTATTTTACGGTCCAAACCACTTCACACAAAAACCAATACTGTTATGGGTTATCTGTCCCATTCCCATGGAACAATGGTAACTTAGCATCATCGCCCGCCATCCTGGGCTTCCTTCCTTCAGGTACTGAACTACTAGTGATCAAGTTTTGTTGATTCGGTGGGATCGAAGAGGTGTTTATCACTGGTTGACAAATAGTGAGCGGAGGTGTGGGTACGTTACTGTTGGGGTTATGTCCTGCCTCTATCCTAGGCGTAGCCTGTGCGTCCTTGTCCGGACTGTGAGGTTGCTTTGTCCCATGTGGTCTTCCTTCGTGAACTCGCGGTTCGATCACAGCAGGACCTTCTCCTATCCTCTGCCTCTTTTCCTGTCGAAACCTCGCTCCTCCCCTTGTAAGACCACTCTCTTCCTCGGCTTCACTCACAGTCTCGTCGTGACCTGCACCCATCTACCCTTGATCATTCCATGTACCGCCCCCCTACTGTCGCGATACCCATGGCCTCCGCTCACCAGGCTGCTTACTGATCTATATGCATCTTCAATATACCCTTTTCGCAAATAAGCATCTTAATGGACAGTTGGAGCGACAACAGAAACCTTCCTCGGGGTTCACGAAAGAAATATCTTTCGGCTTCACTATAAGACTTTTGTGTATCAACCACGAATTCAGTGATATACCCTTCCAAGATACTATCAAGCCACACTTCGACAGCTCGCGATGCTTTATTGTTGACTTCCTCCAGTTCTTGGATCAACTCTGGGGTCCAGGTTTTCGTCTCACCACCTTTTTGGTTCCTCTTCTGATAGGTCAACTTTGCCAACCACTCGAACAAAAGGACCGGGAATTCACAGAAGAACCATTCGTGCGGACCATCGTGAATATATCTATCCACCCACTGATCTATTGTCAGTCGAGTGTTCCAACTTTCTTCTTCAACAAATTCCTGCAACCTCTGATCAAACCAGCTCTATATCTTCGGTTGCGTCGGATGCCACAACATATCCTCCTGTCACTTCACACACGGTCCCAGCAATGGAACCATTTGTTGACTCAAACCCAGTCGACAGGGGTTCCCATCACTGTCGACACCAATCCACCGCAATCTCCCTGGGCACCGGCCCAGACAGGTTTTACCCTGTCCAGCAACACCTGCGGAGCAGATGAGGTCTCACCCGAGGCGATCAAGGGAGAGTGGACGGAACCATGTTTCCTCTGAATGAAGGAGGATGATTGCGGCAACAATTACTCAACTTATCGCAACATTCAAGACAGATCTATGCATTCAAGTTTAACATCATTCATATTCATAGCATCATTCAACAGAAACATTCATCACGACAAGTATAACATTAAAGTATTAACTGCAGCAAGAAATCATAGCATCATTTGTGAATCGCAACATGCATTATTATAAAAAGGTACACAGGGAATTTCACCAAACAGTTCCATCATGTCACATTACTTCAGCAAAAACCCTGATACAACATCTTTGCAAAACCAGATCTCAGCAATATCTCTTGATCTCACATACAGACTCAAAGATGCGCACCATCAACATCCAAAGATCCGTACTAAGATCAGATCATTCAACTCTTACAACTTATGTCTATATATAGGCTTCCGCCCTTACAATGCTTGTCCACTTACTAACAACTTCCTAACCGACACTTGGACAAATGACCGAAAATCTAACTGACACAGTCCAAATGACACAAAAACCCGTGAATTGCGGTACAAATGCATAAAATACGGTCCAAATGACCCAAAACCCGCGAACTGTGGTACAAATGACCCAAAATTGCATAAAATCACCTAGCTTTTTTCCTTCTACGACCTCTTCTGATGTGTCGCAGCATCAGCGATGCTGCGATTCTTCCTTACCAAACCGTTTGCCAACAGTGGAACCCCTTTCGACTGGGTTTGTGTCAACACTTTGTCTGGTCACAACTTATATAATTGACCTGTGATTATAGTAAAGTCCGTTGCTCTGACTACCAGTTGCTTCTTCTGCTGCGTAGTGAACTCTGTGGGTGCCAATCCCGTAGTAAAAAAGTCTACAATGTCTTTGTAGTAGTCATCTGCAATCTGTATAGCAAATAACTATGCGTCAGGCAGACTGTCTTCAAGATTGGTGGGTTCTTCGCCTGACTCAATCCTTGAGAGATGGTCAAGTCCCAGGTTCAATCTTCTTGGCTTAACCACAATTTCAAAATCATACTCTTGGAAGAGCAACAACCATCTGCAGATTCTCCCCCCTAACACTGGCTTATTGACCAGATATTTCAAAGCTGAATGGTCAGTGTACATGGAGAATTGCGCACCCAGCAAATAATGCCTGAATTTCTGGAGTGCATACACCATAGCTAGACCCTCTCTTTTAGTGGTCGTATAGTTCTTTTCAGGTGAAGATAGCTTCCTGCTCGAAAATGCAATGGGGTGATCAATGCCCCCTTCACTTGGTTGAGCAAGCACAATGCCCAATGCTATAGGCGAAGCATCAACATGCACATGGAATGGCTTATCCTAATATGGAAAACTAGGATCGGTACAGTTACCATTTTCTCCTTTAGCGTGTCCAGTCCCTTCTCACATTCCGAGTTCCATATGAACTGCGTTTCTTTCTTCAGCAGTTTCTCCATCGGCGTGGTTATCTGCGCATAACCCTTGATGAATTTTCTATAATAACCTGTATGCCTCGGTGTCGTGTGAAGCTACTTCACGGAGTTTGGTGCAGGTGAATTCACAATCACTGCGATCTTCGCAGGATCAACCATCAAACCTTGTCTGCACACAATGTGTCCTAGAAGAATACCACAAGGCACACATAAAATACATTTCTTTAAATTCAATGAAATTTGATGTTGTCTGCACTTAGCTAACATCATCCTCAGGTTTTCAAAATGGTTTTTCAGCAAACCGAAGACAGTCCAATCATCAAAATAAACCTCTAAGAACTTATGGATAAAGTCCTTGAATGCAGTGTTAGGAACCCATGTCAACCCTTCTATTTACTTTGTTAGTATATTGTTGTTGGATGCATATGCTTTGTAAGTCGTCCCGTAGTATTTGTTGATCCATAGTTTTGTTATTGTTGTTTGGCGCATATGCTTTGTAAGTTGCCCATAGTATTGTTGATCCATAGTTTGTATTGTCCCATGGTTTTGACCCATAGTATTGGCGCCTAGACTTAGTATATTAGTGTGTGTTGAGGCCTATGAAGGCACCGTGAAGTTATTTGTATTGAGCTTGCTCAAAGGAGGGTGCTCCCTCTAAGTGGCCTGCGATCAATATAAAAGTGATTCTGAGTTATGTTATTTCTGCTATCTTGTGTGTTTTCATTAATTTAATATTGCAGGTTCTTCACATCTGGTATCAGAGCACTTTCTTGGGCTCGCTGGGTGAAATTTATGTCAAATTTTTTTTTTCACATCTGTTGCAGCTTCGGATCTAGGAATAATCCCTATCCACTTAACTGTGGGATGTACTTGGGCATAAGCCCTAAAACTCATTGTGAGGAGTACCACAGGAACCCCAAAGTAGCTGGCCCATTGAGAGGACTTGCCAGCAAAAAGGGCAACGACCCCTACCTGATTGACTAGTTCCCACCCGTGAGGTAAACCAAGAGTTGTCGTTTGTGGCAAAGCGATTATCGGTTTTACTTGAGCTGTGGAGTGAGGGGTACTGCCCCAATACGCAAGCCGTCAGATAGCATTGGTGGCCAAGTGAAACCCATGAACTGTTAGGAAACCGCACATACTTGGGGTCCATATCTATTTTCAGCTGAACTGTTTCCGCGTTGTTTCAGATCCATTCTGAAAGTTGTTCCAGATCCAACCGTTTCAGATCTCGCCATTTTCGATCCAGTCGACGCCATTTCAGATCCCTTTGTTTCTGATCACTTCCGCGCTGTTGCAGATCCATTCCTGATTAAAAAAAAAAAAAAAATATTTTTGGCCATATCTCCCTCCCTTGTTTTCACTCTGTTTTCCCTGAAACTTCACTGACACCCCTGCAATCCCATTCTGCATATTTCATTCATGAGGACCCTATCCCAAATTCCGCTTTCCAAAGCCCGAAATCCCAAATTTGTCTATTTTTAGGGTTTGCCATAACTTCTTCGAATTTCACCCAATTGCCTTCAAATTTTTCCACCGATTTCCTTTCTTAATTCTGCTTCTTTGTCCCTCTCTGTCAAATTTTCTCATTCTTTCACCTCGCTTCTAAAATCCCCATTTTTTGCTTCCTTGTCTATCAAAAAGTGTCCAAAACCTAGTCAAACCCCAATTACCCCTTCGAGTTTTTCCCAAATCCAAATTTCCCTTTACTAAATATGCTTTTGTTTGTGTTTTTCTATCCATCCCCCCCCCCCAAAAAAAAAACTTTTGGTTATGGTTGTCACCCGCGCAGGAGCAAAAAACATGGAGGAAGCACTTGCAGCCATCCAAACCAAACTCCAAGATTAGGATGAAAAATTTCTCAGCCTCCATCTTCAGCATTCAACCATGAACAATAACCAACAACAAGAATCTTCTGCAGCCACTGGGTTCTCTTCTTCCAGCAATTTCCGTGGTCCGAAGCTTGAATTTCCTCTCTTCAATGGTATTGATCCGACTGGATGGGTCTATCGTGCAGAACAATATTTCAGTCTGCATAATACTTTTGATGTCCAAAAAGTTCTACTTGCATCCTTTCATTTGGAATAGCAAGCCCTTCAATGGTACCGTTGGTACATCAAGGCTCATGACGAGCCAAAATGGACATATTTTTGCCAACTTCTTTTGCAACGATTTGGTCCTAGTGCTTTTGATGACTTCACTGGAGCACTCACTAAACTCCGTCAAAGTGGCACTGTGAGAGAGTATCAAACCGAATTTGGGAAACTAGCCAATCACATAGAAGGCTTGTCTGATGAATTCTACAGGAGTTGTTTTATTAGTGGTCTTAAGGATGAAATCCGGTCAGAGGTTAAAATGTTCTGTCCCAACACAATGATGGAAGTCCTAGGGTTAGCTATGTTGGTAGAAGACAAGATTGCAGCCCAACAACGCTCCAAACCCACTTTTGTTCCCTTCCAAAATATGGGTTCTCAACGACCTCCCATTCTGCCAGTAACTCGACCAACTCTAATCAAGCATTTGTCTGAAACAGAGATGCAGGCACGCAGAGAAAAAGGGATTTGTTATAATTGTGATGAGAAATTCACTCGGGGACATAGATGTGTTCAACAAAAGCTCTATCTCTTGGATATGGATTCTCTGTCTGCCTTGAAAATTGGTGAAAAAACTCCAGATACAATGGATGCTCAGGTCGACATTCAGGAGCCTCCTATTGACCTCCCATCTCAGGATGAACAACCAGAGATATCTCTCCATGCTTTATCCGGCGTCACCACCCCCCAAACAATGCGGGTCAGGGGTTATTTCAAGAAGCTTCCTCTCACAATACTCATTGATTCTGGTAGCACTCATAACTTCATTGACCCCCGGATCGCCAAACAGGCTGATTGTTTTGTCCATCCTTGCTCTAACTTTGAAGTCATTGTTGCCAATGGAGGCACCTTACCTTGCAAGGGAAAGTGTCACAATGTGTGTATCTCTCTGGAATATTATAACCTATGCTCTGACATGTTTGCCTTGTGCTTAGGCGGATGTGATGTGGTTTTTGGTGTTCAATGGTTACGCACACTTGGCCCCATCTTATGGGATTTTGCTGAACTTTGGATGCAGTTTTCAGTTAATGGGACACAATACAAATTTACAGGCTTACAACCAGGGTCTCTCCGCATCATCAGTTCACATCGCCTGGAAAAATCCTTAAGAAGAATTCACATGGTTTCATCGCTCAACTCCACTCCATTCAGATGTCCCCATCAACAGTCTCCACTACTTCCTTGGATAGATATGCAGGTGTCTTTGCTGCACCAGTGGGATTTCCGCCTTCAAGAGACCTTTCCGGTAAGCATTTAGCCGCGTCTACATCTCAACAGGAAATGATGGCTATTTTGCATGCAGTACCAACGTGGCAGCCATCCCTATTAGGGAATTATTTTTGCATCAAGACTGATCTCCAGAGTTTGAAAAATTTCCTGGAACAACGGGTCTCCTCCCTAGCACACCTAAAATGGGTTATCCACCTCATAGGGTATGACTATGCGATCACTTACAAGAAGGGTAAGGACACTATGGTGGCAGATGCTCCTTCTCACACATTTGATGACCCAGTTTCTCTTATAGCTATTTCTCTGCTTGTTCCAAATTGGTTACAATACGTTCAACAGGGCTATCTCTTCTATGAACTCCATGCTTCTTTATCGGAAGGGCACTCTGGGTTCCTCCAAAAGTATGACTGGGAACAATGTAACTTCTGTTGGTCGGGATTGAAAATTCCAATTCAACAGATGGTGGTTGACTGTGATACTTTCCAGGTCAACAAGGGTGAAACGACACTCCTTTCGGGACTGCTCGAACCCTTTTCTATCCCTACACAGATTTGGACAACTATTTCTATGGATTTCCTAGAAGCGCTCCAGTGGTACAATACCATGTCTACAAGGACACCATATGAAGCAGTCTATGGATAGGAACCGCTAGTTCCTCTTCCATACACCCTCAGCAGCTCCCCAGTTCAGGCAATTGACTCGATTCTTCAAAACCGCGATCAGATTATTCTCATTCTGCAGGACAATCTTCACATGGCAAGAATTCGATTGAAACAACAAGCCACTCAGCACCATTCAGAGCGCACTTTTCACGCAGCTTATATGGTTCTTCTTCAACATTCCAAGCAATCCTCCTGAAACTCAAAAGGCATCAGTGGCCCGGAATGCAACCCAAAGATGCTACAGGGGAACCACTTCGTCCAATTCTGCATCAATTTCCACATCTAAAGCTTTGAGGACAAAGCTTTTTCTAAGGGAGAGGGGATGTTAGGAACCCATGTCAACCCTTCTATTTACTTTGTTAGTATATTGTTGTTGGACGCATATGCTTTGTAAGTCGTTCTGTAGTATTTGTTGATCCATAGTTGTGTTATTGTTGTTTGGCGCATATGCTTTGTAAGTCACCCGTAGTATTGTTGATCCATAGTTTGTATTGGCCCATGGTTTTGAGCCATAGTTTTGGCACCTAGAATTAGTATATAAGTGTGTGTTGAGGCCTATGAAGGCACCGTGAAGTTATTTGTATTGAGCTTGCTCAAAGGAGGTTGCCCCCTTGAAGTGGCATGTGATCAATATAAAAGTGATTCTGAGTTCTGTTATTTCTGCTATCTCATGTGTTTTCATTAATTTAATATTGCAGCTTCTTCACATGCAACCACAACAACTCTGGAAAATATGGCAGGTGCATTCTTCAACCCAAAAGGCATAACTGTATATTGGTATGAGCCCCATTCAGTAGCAAATGTTGTCTTATGCCTATCTGCTGGATCAATCCTAATTTGATGATATCCAGAAAATCCATCAGTAAATGAGTAGGCCTCATTTCCTCCCACATTGTCTAATACTTCATCTGTAAATGGATTAGGAAATGGGTCATGCAGCGAAGCATCATTAATCTTTCTCAGATCTACACAGATCCTGATTTCACCTTAGTCTTTTTATCTTGGATAACCATTGGGCTTATCCACTTTGACTCTTCGACAGGCTTGATGATCCCTATATCAAGCATCTTATCAATTTATGCCTTAACTCTTTCTTTATATCTGGGATTCAATCTATAAGGCCTCTGCTTAACGGGCTTCGTGCCTGGCTTGAGAGGTATTTTCATAACTCCCAAGTCACTCAAAATTCCTTTCATTTCAACAAACTTCGTCATAAATAAATCCTGATATTCATGTAGGAGGTCTGTGATCTGCGCAACCGTTGTATCGTCCCAGTAGTCTCCAATGAACGCGAACTTCGGCTCTTCACTTGTGCCAATGTTCACTTTTCTTGTCTTGACAGGTCCACTCATATCTGGAATTTCCAGTGGAGGTCCCTCTACATCATGCACTCCTTCGGACTCAGGTATATTGATGTTGCGCGGATCCTCCTCATCACTCTCTTCTTTTTCTTCTTCATTTTCAGCGAGATCATAACACTTGAGGGCATGTTCTATCATTCTCTCCCATTCCGGTTGTAGGTTCATAGGTACTTTGACATCTTCAAATATATTTTCTTTGATTTCTTCTAATGCCTCATTTATACTTGGGCATTCCTCCCTGAATATTCTTTCTTTGATAACTTGCAGAGCATCGTTTATGCTTGGAGTTTCATCTTCAAAGCTGAAAGTTCTCTAGAAGTTCATAGTTAAGAGAGACCAATCTGTAGTTACTTTACGAAGCTCTGTGTCTGTATACCAATCTTCTTGAATCTGCTCTAGTGTATGCACAAACAGATGAACCCATTCTGTCTGTGGTCGTTTTTCCCATGCTTGTGAACTAGTTTCAATGTGATCCCTCGGATCCGTCTGTCCATTAAACTTTACAAATGTTAGTGCAACTTTCTCTGTGAATCTGATTTGCATCATATGTCTGCACTGATCCCATGTGGTCAAAGTATGCTTATGTGCGACCCACCATATGGCAGGTGTAGCGTGCAATGCTATATCTAATGCTGGTATGCGGTGTTGAACTGCAACTGATATAGTATATTCTTGCATAAATGAATAAACATTAATCGAACCATCATAGTGGGGATTGGAATTGCCTCGGTTCCAATCCAATGTAGTGACTTTGTGATATGCGTGCATCTTCTTGCAGATACTTCATGCATACGGCTTTGCCAATTCTCTAGTCCTGCATCAGAGTCTGAGATGCAAGAACTATCACATCGCCAACTAAGTGCTCCATCCGCAGTAGGATTAATGTAGTCATCTTGATTCACAGTCATCTTGTAAATGTGATCAAGATCATGTGCTTTGGACTCTTCCTGAATCGTCTCATTGTATCTTTCTCCTTGTGAAGGGTCCAATGGTGTTATGACCCTGATATCCTGCCCTTCGAAGATCATCTTCTTGGTCTTCAGGTTTATGATGGCGAGGTTATCCATTGCCTAGTCTATACCTAATAGTGCTGGATAAGGTTGACTATCATCCACAATTTCAATAACCTCAAAGTCTGCATGACTTCGCACTCCGTCGATGTCAACAATAATATTGGCTAATCTCCCAAAAGGTATGACTTTCTGCTGGTTGGCCAATCTCACCTGTATGGGTGACCATGACAACTTTGGTCTCCCCATCTGCTGCCATGTCTACTTAGTCAAGACATTTACCTCTGATCCTAAGTCAAGGATGATCTCATCCATCTGATAATCTCCTATCTGTGCACTTAGCCTCATTTCTCTGCCTGTTCTTTTATGACTCTTGATATGATGAACTGCGCTCTGGGCAGTATCCATCTCACTGCGTGATTCATTATGGTTTAAAATATTTTATAATTCCACTACAACATCTGCGCTCTTCAATAATTTCATGCAGCTCGGTAGGAACTGCGCAACATAAGTGCTTGTTTTTGCTGCGGTACATGTTTTTTCATACGTGGCTGGCATATCTTCCATATGCGTTGTTTCACTTCACAACGGGATTCTTGGTGACATAGGTGCTGTCTCTTTGAAGATGTACCGTGCTTCTACAAAGACTTCTTTGTTTTTCTCCAGATTGAAAACAAGTGTTTTCCCAGTAGCTTTTCTGATCCAGACCGCTTCAGTAGGGTTTTGCTTAGTTTCAAAATCTCCAGAAGTCGAAGCTCCTGCTTGCCTATCTCTTCCTCTTGCAGTGCCACTTCGCGTCACAACATTAATACTTGGATCTCCAGTCCTTTTCTCTGTTGCGATCAGCTCAATATTCGGGTTAGGTACGTCTTGCTTTCTTTTCTACATTTATGCTGCTAATACTAGGCATGCCTCAATCACATGATCAAAAGATTTACAATAATTATAGGTAGTACATGCATTGGTGCAATCTCTGGATAAATGACTTGGTTGGCCACAGTTATAACAATTCATCTGGCCTCTTCCTCTTCCTTGTCCTGGGCTAGTATTTCTTCCTCTTCCACGGAATCCCCCACGGCCTCTGTATGCGCCTTGATCATACTGCGTGTTATCCTTGTTCTGCGAAGTTTCTTCTTGGACTCTGTATACTCTACCACCACACATATGCTCTAAGTCTTGTTTTCTTTCCTTCATGAGCTCATATGCTCTACAGTTGGAATCATAATGTCCAACTGATTTACAAAATGTGCAATATAGATTCTTAGGAGTTCGCACATACTTCTGAATTAAGTAGCAATCTTCTAGTCGATGTCCTCTAGTTCTATAGATCTCACACCATGGCACTTGATTTTGATTCAATGGATTTGGTGCTCCACTGTTAAGGTATTCTTGAAACAAAGGATAGTTCTCCCTGGTGTGTCCTTCTCCTTTGCATCCGGTACACTAGATTTCTTGTCTTTGTTCATTCCCCTTATTCATGTCCTGCAACTATAATGTCAGGGTAGCTAGCAGGGTCTAGATCTGAGACATTCCAGTGCTAGTCTCTCCCATAGGTGAAGCTTCTAATTTCATTGCGATCTCCAAGGATTCTAGTTGTGAAGCCACTTTCTACTACATCGACGACAGTCTGATATGGGGCAACAACACGGCTATAAACCACTCTTGGTGTTGTTGCGGTGCTATGACAAAACTGACTTGGTCTAATATTTTTTTAAACTTCTGGTCAAATTCCCAGACTGTCTCGTTAGGTTTTTGCTTAATTTCCTTTAATTCTGTTATACATTGGGATTTTGACTTTGGTTTCTTGAACTCGCTCAATAGTGTAGCCTTAATCTTCACTAAGGTTTTATTATGTCCCTGAGAATACTTCATGAACCAGTTCAAGGCTCTATCTCTAAATGTAGTGACGAGCTGTGCTTTCTTCACAACATCATCCTAAACTTGCTTGACACTCCATACGGCTTCACATAGAAACCAATGTTGTTTAGGGTCCTCTAGACCCGTTCCCTTAAATATTGACAGCTTGATATCGTTGGTCATCCTTCTTCTAGGTGGTATAGTAGTATTCTGCGCAGTGGTCTGAGTGGTGTTAGGGATGTTACTACGCAGAATGTTCTGAATCGGAATAGTCTGAGTCAGGATGGTTTGAGTTGGGATGGTTTGAGTACTCACTCCCGTGGTGTTACTGGTATTGACACTCTGAGGATTAGGAACATTAACAACTGGAGGGTTCTGAGCTGGTGGGTTCTGTGTAATAGGAGGCGTGGTGTTCACAACCGGTGGGTTCTGCGGAGTCAGAGGATGATAGGTGGCTGATGGAGGTGTTGTCTGGCTATCAGGCTCAACTTCTAAATCAGTGTCTACGTGGAGTCCATGTTCACTGGAAGTCTTCTTAGTAGTATACTTATATCTTTTTCCACTTCTCAAATTGTGTGTATCTTCGTTAGAATCACTATAATTGCTATTGACCATTACAGATTCAAAAAACAACTTCTAGGAATTTTACTGCATTCTTAAAACGCCTTTCTCAGCTAAAAGCATTTTAATATATAAACTCAGATTGTTCAGGTACTTATCTCTAAAACCTTTGAAAAAATCTGCTTTTGCTGCGTTGTAGGACTTCAGCATGTCCAATCGAACTCTGTTACGAATCCTTCTAGTATGCTGTCAACCCAAAAGTTGACTGCTCGTGAGAGTGGACTATCTATTGCTTTTAGCCTCTGAATGAGCTCTGGAGTCCATTGGGTCGGTACTACTTCTGGTTGAAAACACTTCTTTCACTCTGCGAGTCTTGAAAACCACACATGCAACTCGTTTCCAAAATTTGCCCAAAAAATTTCGTGAATATCCTTCCACGGGTATTTTTTTTAACCAATCTACGTTGGAGAGATGCAAATGTTTATTCTCCTTTCTGGCAAAATCTCTTTCTGTCTTGTTGCACTAGCTCCAAATCTCTTTCTTGTATGGATGCCAATTTTCAGTGCCGGTACTCATCACCAGTTCAAGCGCGACAACAGAACCATTTTTTGGCTGTCTATACTGTTCTTGAGGTTTTCTATAAAGACCCAGGTTTTGCGCGGTTCGAGGAACCAACAAAACCCATTTTCACCGGCCCTTTCGGCAACAATTTGTGAACAAACTAAGGTCTCACTCGAGGCGAAGTAATGGGGGGGCTATGGAATCAGGTTTCCACAGCCAGGTGATTAGTGTTTAAACAGATTGGTGGGCAGCACACTACAGGACTCATGCTGCGGACTTCGGACTGTGCGAAGTTCCACTTCTTCACGACTAACACTTAGGCTATCGCGCATCCAAGGACTGCGCGATGCGGGACGGTTCTTCGTCGACATGACAACACCACAGAAACTGCACTTCCTCTTTGGTACTTAACCACTTTAATGGATCTTACTTAGTGTAATAAGACGCATTCAACAAGCATAATAGATGGAACCTTGCAACCTTATACACTCTAACAACAACAATAGTATCACTGCGCACTTCCGGTGTTGCGCTAAGTGTTATCCGACTATTTCTCGCATTCATCTAACTGCGAAACACTGGTGCATTAGACTTTCAATTATACATGTGATTACTTCACATATTATTCCCATCATTATCGTTATGGAGAATACATATAAAAGCAAAACACATGAGCTCATAAACAGAGTCTTAACCACTCACATAAGCAAATACACAGATCTAAATGCATACAGTCAATCACATAACACAGAATTTAATGTGGTTCACCCCCAGGAAGGGATCTACGTCCACAGGAACTGTTGTTATATTATCTTTGGAAAGGGTACAACAGTTCCAGTATACGCACTCAACTGCAGACTCTTCTCTTTCTTCAGTAGGTCTCTGCGCATGCATCTTGGAGAGCCTTTTACAATAGCATTCACTTCTTAATCACTTAGAAGATTTTACAATGAAGATTAACGATTACCGATTATTCAATCCTTTCCCTTACAAAATGTGCCCTTTTTATAAATCGTTCCCATAGGTCACGTCTTTACAATCAAGTGGGACAAAAAACCCTAAGGTTACCCAAAATTGGTGCGGTTATCCGCCATCTTGCCTGTCACCGTCAACAGCTTGCTCCACTTGCTTCAGGCTACCTTGCTGGGCCACTCGTGGCTCTCACGTTCTTCTGACATCCACAGTCATCACCAAAATGGTTACAACCTCATTGTGGCATGTCGCTTTCCGCCCCTTTATCCTACCTGTTGCCGTTGACTTAGTGGCTTAGCTTCGAACATTTTTTTCGCCACTCTCTTGACTGGTCACTTTAATCTGCCGTTACGCTGCTCCTTACCCACTACTGGGAATCCTGGAGGTGCTTTACTCAAAATGGTCGCTTTCACCACTCAACCTTCCCTTATACTCTTTACCCAAAATAGGTGTTGCGCTGATACTGCGCACCAGCATAACTGCACGAAACTGACTATGCGATCCAAACTGCGCACTCCGAAAAACTGTGCCATCTGACTTCGCAGCCCTAACCGCGCAGTTTCCAAAATTGTCCTTCTTCAAAAGTAGGCCAACTTGGGCCATGCCCAACATCAACCACGGACATCGTATCCTCCTCTGCCTCTCCCTCCATATCCATTATTTCTCTGATTTTGATCATTTGACTAAGTATGAAAGACTTTCTAGTAATTTGGTTTGTTTTTTTCCCATTGAATTGACATTTTCTTGTATTATGAGGATCCTCTTCAAAAATCGCACACCACTTGGGTTTTACATTCTTTAAATTATGCAAATAGTCCCATGTGGAATGGTTCAACACACTTTCCCAAATCCCATAATAACATTCTATGTGTACTGCATGAACATATTCGTCTCTATTAGTTGGTTTATTAAGATCCAAATTCTTAAGATACCATATTACAACAAAGTACACACCATGTACAACAATGTAAACGTGGAACATAACTCCAAGATAGATAAAAGAGGTGAGTTACATAATAAATCCTCTAAGAATAGGATAACCTCCTCCAAATACCCCAAGACATTCATATATTCAATTCACATGTTCGCCCAACAATGACTACACTACATTTTTCTCAATCCGAACCCGTGAGAGGAGCCGAACCTTGTGGTTTCCAGATCGGGCCTCCCATCGCCTGAGAAGGTGTCTACTACCTTTGATTCAACACGATCCACTTGAAGCCTTGTGCCACGCATTCCTGTAGATGAGTCCGATCTGATCTTCTGAAGCTCTCATCCACTTTCCTGATCGGACCCCCCTCCTCTGGCTAGGGCTTGGCCCTCAAGCCCACCCAATGGCCTCGGGAGGAGACTCTGCACCCCTCCCCCCTCTTATCTTTCTGGCTTCTTTAAGCTGGTTGCATCCCAAGGGAAGAAGTCTTTATCAACTGCACAACAGAAGTTCGTAAAAAAAATCACCGAGATCCCCAATGTAGCACTGCTGATTGAGCTATCCTGCAAAACATGCCTCAAACTGTCTGAACGAGGTTTGATTGGCCAATTCACAGGCCTGTGGCCATCCCTGAGGACCACCGAGCTATGGGTTCAGAAAAATTGGTGACCTTTCATATCAGATGAAGTAAGATCTCACTTCCTTGGAAAGGGCTTCTTTACTTTCGTCTTTGAAAGCAAACAAGATTGCGAATTAATCTTAAGGAACAGGCCATACTTCATGGAGCTGCAAGGGATTTACATGAACAAATGGAACCCGGATTTTGACCCAACCCAAGACATCCCATCCATGGTCCCAGTCTGTGTAAGAGTTCCACACCTACCTCTTCATTGTTGGAATCCTGAATCATTAGAAGCTATTGGAAATACCCTTGGGAAATATATCGAAATGACAGACCGAAAAGATCAATATGCTTGCACAAGAATATGCGTTGAAGTAGATATGGAGAGTGGATTCCCAGAAGCCATAAAATCTTCTATGGAAGATTGGACCCACATCAGGAACTGGATTACGAACAAATCCCCTTCAAATGCAGGTACTCTCATGAATATGGGCACTTCGCTCGTTCTTGCAAGAAGAAGCCAGCAGATCCGGAAACAGGAGGGAAAAAAGAGCAATGGAAAACAATACAAAAAAATCCCATTCCCAAATCGAGACCTAAAATCTTACCAAAAGGTCAAAGTTTAAGGAAAGTTGACCATCAACATCAAAATTCTCTCAACAACGAAAACAGATTCAAGACATTAGAAATCCTGATATTCATGAAGTCCCCGAAGCTCCAGAAGAAGGAGAAATCTCTGAACAACAAGAAACTCAAGAAACTCCACAAATCTAAGTAGATCCGAAAGAACTCCAGCCCCAAAGCACACCAAGCCCCAAAATATCAGGTATGCCATCTCCCTCCTACGCTGAAATTACGAAAACCAAACCATTAGTATCCCCCACTTCATCGGAAGATCCAATAGATAGATCATCCATAAAGATTGGACGAAAATCGAGCAAATATCTAAGGGAGGAAGAAGCTGAGCACGAGAAGACACAAGGATCCCAAGCAACAATAGATATGGCATTCAGCAGGAACACCAGAGCCAGACTAGCAGGAAAGAAAATGGGAGAATCAGTAGGAGGAGGCCCCTCCTCTACCCACAACAATAGATAATGAAGTTGGTCTCTTGGAATTGCAGAGGACTAGGCAACCCCAACAAATTAGAAGCTATTAAAGACCTTCAAAAAATAGAGATGCCTGACATCCTCTTGCTTCAAGAGACCAAGATCGATGAAAATATTATCTTAGCTATTGGTAAGGAAAAATGGAAAAAGAATACAGGCATGGTTGTCAGTGCTAGAGGAGAATCTGACGGTTTAGCAACCCTTTGGTCCTCAAACAAATTCTAGTTACTCAGCTCATTCGCTACTCAACACTGGATCTTCACATAACTCACTCACATTCAAAGCAACTCTCACATTGCCCTTTTCAATCTATATGTTCCTAATCTTTACTTGGATGCATACACTCCACAAAATCTCATTCTCGCTGGCGACCTGAATATAACCCTCTCCATAGCTGAAAAAAAGGGAGGCATCATCGGAAAAGATATATTCAAATCCAATGTTGAAACACTCATTCAGAAATGGGATTTGATCGACATCAAACCCAAAAAAGGAAAATACACATGGTCCAACAAGCAGTTGGGCAAAGGAAATATCATGGCCCATCTTGATAGATTCCTCATCCAAACTTGGCATTAGATCACAAACCTATCCTCCTCCATTTCCAGGATGATGAAAATCTTGGACCGATCCTGTTCAAATTCAGCCCTAAATGGCTTGATCATACAAGCTTCTGGGATGTCTCAAGCAATAGTTGGAGAACTCCCATAACTGGCTCCCCCAGATTCGTATGGGAGCAAAAACTCATCGCCACCAAGAAAGCTTTAAATAAGTGGGCTAAAACCAATTGTATCCCACCCTCTGACAATAGAAAGAAAGCTGTTGATGAGATGGAAAACTATCAAAACACGTTGGATGATCACCCAACTGATAGCCCCGCGTTATAGGAAGAATTCAAGCATCAAGTCAAAGTATATCAAGCCTTCCGTAAAGAAGAGGAGTACTGGAGATTAAAATCTCGCAGCACTTGGCTCAAAACCGGCGATTGAAACACTTCTTATTTCCACAAGCAGACCAAGGTGAGGCATTCCATCAATCACATTTCAGAAATCAAACTTGACAACAGTTCAATAGTTAATGGGCATAATGACATCCAAATTGCTGCGCATGACCACTTCTCAAGCCTCTTCACGGAGGATGACAGCGATGGAAATGACAGTGAAGATGGAGATTATGGTGAAGACGTCCTCCTCGAGCACATCCAAAAAAGCATCACAACAGATGACAATCACGATCTGATCAAGCCTTTCTTTGAAAAGGAGGTAATCAATGCCATTTGGTCCTTCGATCTTGACAAGTCTCCAGGACCTGACAGTTACTCCATCCATTTCTACAAAGCATGTTGGAAATATATCAGAACTGATTATATGAGAATGATCGGAGACTTCCATACGAAAGCAAAGATCGGAGGCTGCACCAATTCAACATTCCTCGCTCTAATCCCAAAAGAAACAAACCCTAACTCCTTCAACATATTTCAACCCATTTCCTTATGCAACTCATCCTACAAAATAATCTCCAAGATACTAGCTAACAGAATGAAGTGTCACCTACCCAAATTTTGAGAATATTTATTTTATTTGCAAAATACTTTATGTTAAATTATAATTACAAAGTTTTGTAATTATGACCAAGTTTGGTCAAGGATGATTGTAATTACTGATTATTATTATTAAATAAATTAAAATAGGAGATAAACACCCAAGGGAACTGTTAAATGAGTGTTCACTGACCCACTAGGAGGAATGGAAGCTGTTAGAAGGCATGGGACATATGGCAGCATTTGCACTCCACCAATAGCTGTTGGTTATGGGACAACTAACCCTAAATTTGTGGCATTATTCCCCAGGTGGGTGGAAGAGAGCAGTCAGCTCATTAATGACCAGTTAACCACTAAAAGGCCTAGGCAGCCTAGATAAGGGAATTCGAATTGGGCAGGCAACCCCTACAATATTTTCTGCAGAAATATTCCTCAAGTGTATAAGGTGATCACTGAGAGATTCGAATAGGGAGGCTATGCGAGAGTGCAATTGTGAGTTTGCTAGTTATTCTGAGAAGGAAAACCAGAGGTGCTGGTGCAGGTCTCTTTGACTGCTAAGTCTTTATGATAGGATAATCTATATTCTACTGCAAGTTGATGAACTAGGGCTTCTACAGACTCTTCTTCCTAGTGGTTCAGTGAACAGGCTCGGGGGTCCTAAGGCAAGTAACTTGGCTGTCTTCAGGAATAGGTTGGGTGGAACAGGTTCCTTGGGCTGTTTGTTTCTCCTACAGTCAACTAGGTTCTACTGTTCTTACTTTGTTCACAGTTGAATGTTTTCTGCATGGTCGAATTATTATTTACAATTATATAGAAGAAACTATTTCATTTTCTGACTTAAAGATGATATGTTTTAAGAATGATTAAGTAATTTAAATGAATGATTAAATTCTTTTCTGTATTTTTCCCATACTGTTATCTATATAGTACTCTAGTACAAAAAAGCAAAATTAATAGAGATGAGTGATAGGCAGAATGCCATTTGAATGAATAGATAAACACAGTAGTATTTCTTTTAAATTCTGCCATTTCAAACATAAGTTAAAACGCAGGAAATAGTACAGCATATTATAAACAGATGCATAGCATTCCTCTATTTCTTAAATAAAAGAAAAACCCACTTTTATTTCTGCACAAATCTATATTTTCCAGTTAAATTCCATTTATTTTTGAATGGTAATAATATGCATTTCAATATTTTAAGTTCAATGTTTTCAAGCATTTATATTCTAGAAATATAACAGCTGCAACTATTCTCTTTACAGAGTTGTTACTTACAAATGATAAGTAAACACTTATTATTTCATCACTAATTATCACATCTATATTAATATAGATTTCAATCATTAAATACAAATACCTGCACTATAGAATCAAAACCCTAAGATATCACAAACCCTAAATTCTAAATGTTTATTTAGTACACAGTTCCATAAATTACTTATCAAGCCATTCATGGCAACAATAGACAATTATTTCTGAAGTTATAGCAGACATATTTTTCCAAACCCTAAACCATATTTTATATAACCATACTATCTTCTATTCATGTCGAGATTACCAAACAAGACACTTAATATCACTTAGCAGAAGTCACGATTTTAGTATCGATGTCTAACAAATAGCTTACAACCCTAACAAGAAACTTATACAGTGTCGAAACCATTACATGCACAAGTTAAGGCCCAGTTCTCGGGTTCAATTTCTTAGTACCATCAAGGTTGCCAACGAAACCTATAGGTAGGGTTTCATTCATTGAAACTTAAATTCCAAAAAATGATACGAAGTACATGGACTATCTATCAACAGTTATACAAACGTTTTCTCAAACCTTTATTTAAAGACAAAACTATAACATTTCAGTACAAACGAGCCATTGTAATTACAGAAGCAAGAGAACCCTCGGCTCTATAAGCTTCGTATTCAAAATTATAAGTAAAATTTCAACAGAGTTTACATCACAGAATTTTCGAGGTTCCAAAACTACACAGGGTTTTCCCTTAACAAACAGCAGTACAAACACAATATCAAAGTCATTTTCAAACGACGCAGCCAAGCATTACAAAGCCGAATAACAACTTAAATACTGAGGGTTTATCCTCTTTACAACATTGATCAAAATAAAACATTAAAACTTAACACTCGACCATTAATCCGAACAGGGTCGTGTATTTCCAACTCTCGGCACATCGCATTCATCAGCTAAAACCATTCCAAAGGCACCTATGAGGTTTCAAGAACCACCGAGGCTTACTAGGAAGTAGTCGCAGCATCCCCATTCCAATCTTATGCATAGAAACCTTCCAATGAAGTGGTACCTGTCAGTGACAGTTTGCAAAGGATTAAAAACAAGAAAACACAGATATAAAGTAAGTATCATAGTATTACAGTCATTATCATGAAAACTTACCCTTAGTGACGAAGCTCCTGGACTTAGACACAACACACCAAAACGACGAAGCCTGATGGCATTGGCAGCAAATATAAGTTCAAACTCAGAAGACCTTTTTATGGATAGGAGAATCGAACTCCATTTCGAACTACACTCAAACAAACTGACAGAAGAAAACAAATACAATGGCTGTATCGTGGCTCTATTGCACAAGTTTGTAAGCCTGTAACATATAAACTTCCTTTCACAGGTGTAAGGTTCGAAATCGAGTAAGGAGTCCTCTTCACAAAAAACTCTAAACCCTACATTGCAGCAACATGGTCGGCTCTTCTACCTTACCACTAAATACGAAAATGAATGCCAGAAAAACCAATTCTCATTACTTACCAACGCAAGACTAGGGTTTCTTTCTCAGCCCTAGATCTTATAAAGATAAACGATGGATTAGCTGCCAGTCGGGCACGTTGATATTCGAGCGACCATTGCAATCAATACTGCATTGATTGTTACATCTACCATGTTGCCAAATCAGCAGACCGAGGACTAGTGCATGGCACAGCTAAGCAGCATAAGGTGCTTATTACAAACTCAATCACGTGGAGACCATCCAACCGAGCTTTACACTTCACATAACAGATAGGTGACGTTAATGCTAGGACCTGTCATCGCTAGTTTGAAAGCATGCCAAGTACGAGCTTTAATACCCTGTTAAAAATCGAAATCATTGCATTGTTAGTTTCATGGTATACATTTTATATAGTTTCGAAGGTTTGTTTTAGGCATCGTGATAATAGTTATATGCTAATGTATGGTGCAAAAGGAAAAGTCACTATGGAGTGTATATATTTCATTTCTATATAATATGTATAGTCGTTTAGGTATAGTTTAAGTTGTGTTGATACACATTATAATGCTAGTTCATAGCATAAGCACCATATTCACAATATATTTCATAATTATAGTAATGTAAAAAAAAAATGACGACGTGATTTTAATAACACTGAAGAGTTTGTAAGCCAACATGTAAACTAGAATTGGAACCAAAATATCCATACCTCCAGTAACTTGTTTTGCAAGGAAGTACTTAGTATTTTTCATATTACATTGATGGTGAATTGAAAGACACATGTACTCTTAACTCATGTTTGTCGTAGAATTTCTTACCTGCATTCTGCACATGGAAACATGATTCAAATGCCTGAGCTAAACGTAGCTAAGTAAACCCCAGGGTACCTCGTAGGACCCCTTCGTCATTATTCAAAGCAAACTGTTAGCACATTATCAAGAATATCATAATAATACAAACCTATGTACAACATAAAGTTACATTGAGAATTTAATCAAATCTGAAGATTGTATTCTTGTGTTATGATCATAAAATTCCTTTCGTTAAAGAGATTAGCATCCATTTAATCCGCAATAACAATTACAACTAACATCATATTTTATTTTGAGAAATTCGACGTGTCATCGTTATTAATTATCCTAGTTAAGAGATTTAACTATTTTATATGTTCTGCATTAACAATTTCGATAATTATTGCTATTTTTAAATTTTTGGTATTTTACGGGATGTTACATGTGGTATTAGAGCTCACGTTCGAACTCTAGGCCTGAAAAGGTCCAAAGAACACGCAATAGAAAATTTTATTACAATAGAAATCTTACTAATTAAAATTTAAACTATTTGTTTTATACAGAAATTGTTTTTAAGCTACAGGTATGGAAGTATCAGCTGAACATATGGAGGACAGATTTTGACCCAACAGTCATAGCATGGGACAACATTATGAAGAAGAAGTCCATGGAGAATTAAATGACAATTCGTCAGAATTGTTATGTGCATTTCAAGAGTTGAAAGCAAAAATCAGATCTGTAAAACAAGACAATGAGAAAATTCTAAAAGCACAAGAAGAACTTAACCAAGTACTGTTCAATCAGTGCCCAACTGATGAACATGATATAGGGGTTGAAAATAGCTCCAAGATTGAAGACTTACCTCATCGAGACAAGGGTAAGAAAATGAAAACTGATGATGCAAACATCATTTCAACATCATCAGAAGCTGCCCATGAAAAACGTAAAAAGAAACGTAATTATTCAAGTGATAGCAGCGAGGGAGATTACAAACCCAAAAGAAAAAGTCACAAACAGTATTAACAGATTTCTGGGGAGTTCAAGAAAATCAAACCCCCAACCTTCAATGGTGAAACTGAAAAACGAGAGACAGCAGAAGCATGGCTGTCCAACATGAAGAAGTACTTCCAAATTTATGATTATTTAGAATCATTGAAGGCAAAGATGGCAATATACAACTTGATTAGGAAGGTAGATATTTGGTGGCAGGACATCAAAAGAGTGAAGGGCATCAAAGACAAGGATGTGAATTGGAGCACTTTTAAAAGATACTTCAAGAAGAAGTTCTTATCTGAACAATACTATGAAGAAAAATCCAAGGAATTCTATGATTTAAAGTTGGGAACTATGAACATGAAAGAAATGAACAGTAAATTTCTAAATTTGCTGAGGTATGTGCCATACCTCGTGGAAGAAAAACCAAAGATTCAAAGATACCTGAGTTTCCTACCTTTCAACATCAAGGACATAATAGAGTATGACAATCCAAAGACCTTAGAAGAGGCCATGAGGAAAGCAACTTTCTGTTATGACACTAATCGGAAAAGAGAAGGGATATCTAACTGGAAAAATCATAAACCCAACAACTTTGAGCTGAAAAAGAAAAATTTTAGGTTTAGTGGAAATTCTGGTTTCCAAAAGAAAAATTTTCAGAATCAAAATTTTCAAGGAAATAATCCCAGAAATAATCAGCAGCAGAATTTTACAACTCCTAGAAATACTCCCAATGCTACTAGGACTAATGACCAAAAGGCACCTAGCAAATGCTTTGAGTGTCAAGGTCCTCATTATGCTTCATAATGCCCCAAGAGGAAGCAGACAACTAACAATATTCATTCCATACAGGCTGAACCTACTATGGGAGACTTGGCAAGGGAGATGCCCAGAATTAATGCAACACTAGACAACATGCAAGCAAATCATCAAGTCTCTATGGTAGAGATTGAAGGTATGCTAGAAAACCATCCAGTTACTATTTTGATTGATCCAAGTGCTATCCTGAGTTATATATCACTAGATATTGTAAAACGTTTTAATTTGAAAACAGAAAAATTCAATAAATCCTGGTTAGTTAGACTAGCAACCGGAACAAAAAGAAAAGTATCCGATTTTATTGAAAGTTGTGTTTTATCTATGAATCAGTTAAAGACACAAACCAAGTTCAATGTTTTACCTTTAGGATCCTATGATATCTTAATCGGAATGGACTAGTTAGAAGCCCATCATGTCAAAGTTTACATGTATATTCAGGGGTTTTGGAAAAATATAAAAGTCCTTCAATATTGGACTATTGAGCCTTGGGGATTTCTCATGGAATGCACATGGTTGATTCACTCAAATCATAGATGTTCTTTTAGCTTGGAATTTCTAGCAGAGTTGATCATAGTGGGGTTCATTATAAATTTCCTTTGTACATGGGAAACATTGGCCTCTTTATGAGAAAGTGGAAATTGAGCTTCAATTTGCATATCAAAACAATATCATTGGTTTTGATACTGTTTGGAAAGTAATTTGTTCATGGATTTCACTTCCTTGAGACTACATGTATACCATAGCCTACACCTTTTGTTCATCCACTGTAAATTTTCTCTTCATGCACTATATGTTACTAATGGTTCTTTCTAGAATGTAATATCATTGCAATATTGTTAGAAGCATGCCATGTTGTAAAGAACCTAAAAAATCTTATAGCTAAAACAACAGTTTCAACACTCACTATTAAGAACATACAACCCTAGGTTAAATACATTTGAACAAGCTTCCAATATTATACATTATGCATAAGAACAAGATTATGAAAAACAGAAGCAAGAGAACAAAATACAGAAATTTTGAATTAGGATCATAGAATCACTCATAAAGAACTAAGGTCAATCAAGAATTTAGGGCTTTCTTTTCTTTTTTTTCTCTTCGCTTTAGGTTCTCTATTCTACTTTTGGGAGATGACTTTTGCACTCCCCTTATAGCCATTTTGATATGTTGTACTTTACAGTCCCTTTGACCTATTTTGGACATCAGTGGACATTATTATAATTTCATTTAATTTCTACTCTTCACTGTCAAATTCATCTATAACTTGCAACCTCAAAAGGATTGTGCCATTGAGAAACTTCCAAAATGATCAGCATGAATGTCCTACAATAACCATTCAACGAGAGAGGGAAAGAACATAAGTAGTTACCACTAAACGTCTAAAGCTGAGTTACTATCCATGAGCCCTTAAAAATGATCTACCATTCTTTTCATTTCTCAGATCTCAAAGACTGCTTATTTTCACAAAATAATGGGCAGTTTTTGGTGCTGGTAAAACAAATTTCCAGCAAGTAGTAGCAGAGAAGATGATCAAGCAACAGTAGAAACTTTCCAGGAAATAGATTGAAGTGTTACCTTCCATGTTTGTTTCTTCAATCAGAGATCCATATTAATTCTATTGTGTGATTGCTTCCATGTGTGATTGTTGTACCTTTCCTAACGATGTCCTTTGTAGAGTGCTCAGGGTTGACAGGGATAGATTGTGCAATATTGGGAAGAGTTATAGGGAAAATGAATTGGCTCCTAACAATAGAGGCTCGGGAGAAGAACCTCCTAATTTTAAACATGGATCACAATTCCTTATGTTTTCTTGAATGATGAAATTTGAGTAGAAAAGGAGCAATTATATCATCACATCCTAGTCCTAGATTTAGTTTCCAGGGCTCATCAAAATTTAGTTGATGCCCATCCAATAGGGACTTCCTTTTCTTTAGGGAACACATACGTAAACTAGTGGTATTTTTTTGTTCACCCCAAACTAGCGCATGGTGATTTGGACAGTGCTACAAACTGTGATGACTGAAAATTCACAAGTTCCTGAGGCAGACCTCCCAAGCCATGATGCAAACATGGATGCCTAATAATCCCAAATTTAGGTTGGCGCCCTAAAATTTGCGAGCTCAAAATTAATCATAACATTATACAAACTATGGGGACACCTAAAACACTTATTCTTTGATCAATGCTAACAGAGTCTAGAAACCCAAGATGTAATGAAAACATGCAGAATTTCGATAATGAATCAATATGCATTCTAAAATTTACTTCAACAACATACAAAATGAGCATAAAACAGAATTGAGACGGCGGGAAGTGGGTATAGACTAGAGAACATAGTAACATACCACTTAGTGAGACTTCCAGAGGAAAGCAATTGTTCTTTGTTGATATTGAAATTGCAGTCCATATGACATCCCTTCCATCAGGCCACATGAGGGGAATCTTGTAGTCTTTGGGAGAGCACACCAAGCAAGGTTATTGCATTAATCTTGAAAACCCATAATGCTAATCGTATTCCTCTCCATTCGTATAACCAAGAGTTCGATTCTTAGACATAATATAGCAAGGAATGAAGTCCTCCACGCCTCTACCACAGAGACCCAGCTATTCCTTGGCCCAGAGAGAAAAAAAGCCTATCTCCAAGAACTCTGCCATGACTTGCTCCCACAGCTGCATGCAGCCTCTATAAACACTATGCGAAGGTACTGACGATGGGAAGCTGAAACTCATAGCGAAAATAAACATGATGATGCTGATAAAGAACATAAAAACCCTAACGATAGAGGGCCACATCTAGAAGAACTTGGTCCTACATTTATTTTCTCCACTAGATCCTTCATTGCCCAACTGTTTTCAGAGGGATTATTGGGGTTCCTTTTGCAGAGCATAGGACTGGTTTGAGATCAGTCCCCCGAATTGAATTGCTTCAGCCACATCTTGAGCACATGTGACCACAAAATGGATCTTCATTGACTTCGAACATGTGACCTCATTGAAGAATAAGAAAAATGACAACGCAACAATGGTGCATATCCAATGGTCGTGGCTTCTCTACCTTGTTTGGTGGATTCTCTAGTTTGGAAGGTAACCCAACATAGGCTAGACAATTTGTTCCTTGAACTAGTGATTTTTTCAATGTACACTTTGAATTAGGATATATCAAATATTGAATAATGTATGGAATGCCATAAAGAGAGTCAAACTAGATTATGTAAAGATTTTTCAATAAATTATATAAAGCTCACTTCCAAATTAAACAAAGTATGCACATTTTGATTATAACTGGTCTCACTTAATGCCCTGGTCCATTGGTGGTGAGACTAACATGACATCAAATAAATGGTGTATATTTAACATGCTTACTATATTTGTAGGATGTTTTATGGTAATAATAATGTTGATGTGTTAAATGAAGGATAAACCCCAAAATTACTGTGCTCATTGTCCAAAATCATAAAAATAATTGAGGTTAGCATTTACAACTTCATGTTCATATGATTTCATAAAACGATAACACTTATACATGTCAAATGAAGGAAATACTTGTCGTGACTAATTTTTTGGGCCGTGTAGTCACTAATTATGTAATCCATATTAATATTTACAAATGGAAATATATATAAGGTGGAATAAGTATATTATATTTTGTTTTTAAATGTTAATATTAATATAATTTAATATAATTATATTAATGTTACATATGCTATATTATAACTATATTAGATTAAAACAACTATATCACATCGCCCATGGGGGTAGAGCAAATGGTAATAATTAATTGAGATGAAATATCTTGCTAGCTCACTCGGTTAAGGTGTGGGTCTCGTTAGCAAGACTACTCGAGTTCAATTCCCCTTAGGAGTGAATTAGTTGGGATGCGACACCCAAAAACCTAGTCAAGTTGAGGCTGGTGCGCTCTAGGATTGGTGCGCTCCTTGGGTGATTTTGATGGCTTAGATGCCCTTCGGTCATGGTTTCGCAGACCACGGGCTACTCCCGTAAGTCAGGCATATTTGAGAAAACATAAATAAAGTTGTAAATGGAAGGTCAAAAGTTCAAATCCTTGTGGGTACTTACAAAAAAAAACAAATATATCACATATTAATAATTATATTATATTAATATGCTCCAAATTATTTGATGGAATCCAGTAATGAAAATTGAAATTTTGACAAATTCTTTTTACAATTTGTTAAATTTTAACATTGCAGATGGATTCAGAGACCCCTTAGTGTTAAAATCCATTGGGTGGTCTTTGAATCCATCTATAGTGTTAAAATTTAATAAATCGTAACAATTCATTGTCAAAATTGCAATTTTCCATTGTTGAGTGACACAATTAACATCACCTGGGTCTCTAAATACATCTACAATGTTATGGTTTACTAAATTTTAACATTATAGATGGATTCAAAGACCCCCATTAAGGGGGTTAGGGTCTTTTAATCCATCCGCATTATTAAAATTTAATAAATTGTACAAATTCATTATCAAAATTCTAATTTTCCATTGTTGGTGTGGCACAACTAAAAATGACTAACATAAATGACTAATTCATATTATTAATTGCTGTTAGCTAGTCATATTTATATTCCCGTGACTGAATTAGTCATTTACGTTAGTCATTTTTATTTTAGTCACTTGTTATCTAGTCGTATATTTTATCCCGTGACTAAATTAGTCATTTATCTTAGTCATTTTTAGTTGGCTTACTTAAAATTGCTCAATTTTAGTCATTTATCCCCTGAAAAAACTGTGGTGACTAAATGTTTTAGTTGCCTAGTCACTTATCTCTCATTTTGTACTAGTGAACATGACTAGGGACCGAAGGCAGTCGAGGCAACAATGGTGGTTGAGTGTTAGGCATCGATTGATTTGACGAAACAGTGCATAAGTCATATATCTCGATGGCCAATGGTGGGGGTGGGAGGGATTGAAAAGTGGAGGCCATTGGAGTTTCTGAATAAATTCCAGGTCCAACAGTGGATACCAAAGAGGTGGGTGCACAAAAAACAGGTTATTCAAGCATGGGGAGAACATTTTCTGGTGCAGTGGGTGCATTCAGGTCATAGTAAGTAAGTTGGATGATTTTAACAACCCATCCCTCATGGGGGAACATCATAATGCAGAAGACTGATGAAGAAATTGTTAAATTTTGACCATTAATTCACAATACTCTAGGATCTTTGCTGAGAGAATAACATATATAGTATATCAATGCATGACAATCACAATATGACAAGCATCACAAGAATCAAAAGCATAAGAGACAAGAGACACAGAGTTTCCGTGGAGAAAACCCTAAGGTGAAAAACCCCACAACTTCCTCAAAGATAGAGAGAGCAATGGCTCAACCAAAGTACAACCAAAATACACTGAGATAGTCTCCTAGTAGCATATGATCCTCCTCCTCACTAGTGCGCCACTTTCTGAGTGAGAGTGAGTTACTTTTTCGAGTGAGTAAAATAGAGATCTCCGATCTCTATTTATACTAACCTTTTTGCCCAGTGACCTTATGGGGCTGACTTGTCTAGCTAGGTACATCCACATTATAATATATATAATTCAGGGCCGACCCCACATGGTGGTCTAATAACCCATCGGCAAGTACACACACTTGCGACACTTGTCAATCCACATGACGACACTTCCTTATAGAGGAATAACACATCTCTAATAAGGGTACAATAAATATATATAAAATACATAGATGAAATACATTCCGAAGTTACATATACATCAACACTCCCTCTTAACCAGGAAGGTATTTCTCGACACAGATCTGGTAGACAAGTCTTCTTCTCGGGATCATCGTCATTGTCATCATCACTGCTGCTGCTATCTCAACCAATCTCTGACTCTACTCGTCACAGGAAGTTCTACAGAGCCAGTCCTTTTTCATACTGGATGTAGGCCCACCACCTGCAGGTCTTCGTCATCACTGGCCATACTGTGGAATCCTCAGGACTTATTACGTGCATCACAAAACCTCGAAAGATCATCCTAGGCTGTTACGAGCACACAGCTCTACCTATAGGATCTCCCAGGGCCATATTATATGTGACCTCACCACAAAACCTCGCAAGAGCATCCCAGGCTGTTATGAGCACGTAGCTCTACCTATAGGATCTCCCAGGGCATGAATTACATGTGGTCACCTCAAAACCTCGCAAGAGCATCCCAGGCTGTTACGAGCACACAGCTCTACCTATAGGATCTCCTAGGGCACGAATTACATGTGGTCATGGAAAAACCTCGCAAGAGCATCCCAGGACTGATTACGGGCACACAGCCCAACCTATCGGATCTCCCAGGGACAGATTATATGCCATAGGAGAAAACCTCGAAAGAGCATCTGCTAGATATCCCAGGGAAACGAATTACATGCCATAGGCAAAACCTCGAAAGACTATCTGCAGATCTCCCAGGGCAATGAATTATATGTCCTCCCAGAGAAAAACCTCGAAAGAGCATTTGCTAGATATCCCAGGGCACCGAATTACATGCCATAGGAAAAACCTCGAAAGACTATCTGCAAATCTCCCAGGGAAATGAATTATATGCTCATCTGTACAACCTGATCCACGACCATAGAGTATCAACCTGATACTCACCATACATCATCCTGATGTACACATGATCATCCTGATGTACACATGATCATCCTGATCATCATCACTGCAGCATCCTGCTACATGTCATCTGGAGCAACATCCTGAAGCTCGTCATCCATGATCATCCTGATCATACAATGCATCTACCTGATGCATACCAAGTATCTACCTGATACATATCATCATAAATGATCCACCTGATCATACAATGTATCCACCTGATACAAATAAAAATACAAATACATGATACATATCACCATACATGATCCACCTGATCATACAATGTATCCAACTGATACATATACAGATACATGGTCCAAGCATCCAACATGATGCATATACAAAAGTACATACACATGATCCATTCGATCATATCCAGCATCCAACATGATGCGTACATACATATAACTGATCCAACTGATCATATCCAACATCCAACATGATGCATACATACATACATAAAAATGATCCAACTGATCATATCCAGCAGAAACCAGAACATCATCTTGATGCTCATCATTCAACGCTTACATCCACAGCCATGTGAAGGATCCTCCTTCCAACATGATTGGAATCGCTTCAGCAAATGTGACCATCACTTCTTCCTTGAAGTGTCCTCAATCTGAAGAATGCCAAGCCTCTCTCTGAAGTACTCGAACTTCACCCTGGCTAGTGGCTTTGTCAGCACATATGCAATCTGCTCGTCCATCGCAACATACAGGAGCTTCACAGCTCCTCTCTGCACCATATCCCTGATATAGTGATATTTGATCTCTATGTGTTTCGACCTGTCATGAAACACTGGGTCCTCGGACAGCTTCACACAACTCTGGTTATCACCCAGTAGCCTCCAACGGGAGATCAAATAACTCAGACAATAGCTTCCGTAGCCATACTGCCTCACAACTAGCTGAACAGGCTGCAACATACTCTGCCTCAGCTGTACTCAATACTACGCAGGACTGCTTCCTGCTAAACCAAGAGATCACACCTGATCCCATACTGAAGCAGCACCCAGATGTGCTCTTCCTATCTGCAGCACTGCCAGCCCAATCTGAATCAACATAACCCTGCAGGTTAAACTTTTGATTCACCTCATACTTGAGCCCATAATCCACTGTACCCTTCAGGTACCTCAGAACATACTTTACAGCAACCAGGTGAACACTCCTCGGATCTGTCAGGAACTGACTCAATGTGTTCACAGCCAAGCAAATGTCTGGTATCGTGTTGGTCAGGTACATCAAGGACCCAATCATCTGACGATACATAGAGACATCAACCAGCTCAGATGAAGCATCACAGAGAAGCTTCAAATTCGATGCCATAGGTGTGGCCATGGCCTTGCAATTCATCATCCCAAATCTCTTCAGGATATCTACTGTGTACTTCCCTTGACCAAGGATGATCCCACCTGCACTCTGCCACACCTCCATACCTAGGAAATAGTGCATCATTCCCAAATCTTTCATATCGAATTCAGCAGCAAGCTTCCTCTTAGTATCTGTAATCAGTCTGTCATCTCCTGTTACAAATAAGTCATCCACATATAGGAGTAGAATCATAGGATTCCCTTCCTCAACCTTGTAATAAAGGTTGGAATCCACTTTACTCTTGGTAAAGCCCAAACTAGATAGGAAACTGTCCAGCCTACCATACCAGGTTCTGGGAGCTTGCTTCAAGCCATACAAGGCTTTCTTCAATCTGCACACATATGACTCCCTATCATGTATTTCAAAACCGAGTGGCTGTTCCACATATACTTCCTCTTCAACTACACCATTCAAGAAAGCAGTCTTGACATCCATTTGGTGTATTTTCCATCTCATTGCTGCAGCCAGGGAAAGTACTGTTCTGATGGAAGTATACCTGGCTACAGGTGCAAAAGTTTCTTCATAATCTATTCCCTCTTTCTGAGAGAAGCCACGAGCTACGAATCTTGCCTTGTATTTCTCTACACTGCCATCTGCAGCATGCTTGATTTTGTAGATCCATTTGGAAGTCACAACAGACTTCTCTTTAGGTCTTGGGACAACATCCCAAACATCATTCTTCATTATTGATTGGTATTCCTCAACCATGGCATCCTTCCATTCTTTCTTTTCCGCTACTTCTTCATAACTGGAAGGCTCTTTGTTCATAATGTCATAGAGTAAAGCAACATAGCTGGTATGTGATCTGGTTCTCTTCTTTGCTCTGTGTTCTTCTTCTGGAATGCCAAATCTTTCTGCATCTTGAATGAGCTCTCTAGCCCATGCAGGTTTCCTCTTGTGAGAGTTATCCTCACGGGGTGGATCTACAGGTTCTTGTGGATCTTCAAACTCACGAACAACTTCTGGAACTGCTTCAGTTATGGTAGTGTCTTGAAATCTGGTTTCCTTAGGTTCTTCATAAACTTCGATAGGTGCCTTCCTTGGTTTGATGAATGCTGAGTTTTCATCAAATGTTACATCCCTGCTGACATTAATCTTCTTGAACCCTGGAAAGTATATCCTGTAAGCCTTCGAGCTTTCACTGTAACCCACAAAGATACCCTTCTTTCCTTAAGGATCTAGTTTAGTCCTCTTTTCCTTTGGGACATGAGTGTATATTGGACAACCAAATATTCCGAGATGACTGACTTCAGGTTTCTTACCAGAAAAGACCTCTTCTGGTGTCTTGTTGTCCAATATCTTGTGGGGTGTTCTGTTCTGCACATATACAACTGTTGTAGCTGCTTCTTCCCACAGATGCATAGGTAGATCCTGGTCATGTAGCATTGCCCTTGCTGCTTCCATGATAGTTCTGTTCTTCCTTTCTGCAACTCCATTCTGTTGAGGATTATACAGAGCAGTCAACTCCCTCTTAATCCCTGAATCACTACAAAGCTTCTTGAAGTCACTTGAGGTGAATTCTCCACCATTGTCGGATCTGAATGTTTTGATCTTCTTGTCAGTTTGATTCTCCATCAAGGTTTTGAATTCCTTGAATTTATCAAACACCTCATCTTTGCTCTTCAGGAAGTATACCCAAGTCTTCCTGGAGAAGTCATCAATAAATGAAACATAGTAAACATACTCGCTCAGGGAACTGGATGACATAGGACCACATACATATGAGTGGATGATTTCCATGATGTCTTTTGCCTTGCTTTCACTGCTTGGGAAATCCTTCTTAATGTTCTTACCTTTTGCACATCCTTTGCAAACACCTTCATGTTTGGTCTTGATTTTAGGTAGACCCTCTACTGCCTTGCTTGCAATTGGAAGTGCTCTATAGTGCATATGAGCAAGTCTTCTATGCCAGAGTTCACTTGGCTCCATGGATTCATGCACCATGGCATGTTCAGGTTGTCCCTTCAATTTATACAAACCTCCCTCTTGCTCTCCAATCACTACTGCATCATCTATGTTCTTTCCCTTTGGCCACATTAGGACTTGGCCATCCACAAATGCAACCCTCATACCTTTTGCATCCAATGCAGAGATGGAGAGTAAGTTCTTCTTGAGCCCAGGTACATAAAGGACTTCTTTCATGTTCAAAGATTTTCCAGAATCTAGGTTGTAGGAGGCTTCACCACTTCCTTTGATTGGGTATTGATAATCATCCCCAAGTTTCACCTTATGGGGTGATTCATGTTCAGATAGGTTCACAAAAGATTCCTTAAACCCAGTCATGTGTTTGGAAGCCCCACTGTTAATTAACCAATCATTACAACCATGGGAGATAGTACCTGTGAGAGCAGAGATCAGAACATACTCTTCTTCACTTGATGAGTCATCATCACTATCACTTTCTGCCCTAGCCTTCTTCTTTGGGGGTTCATCATCTTCGGCAGCATGAGCATGAAACCTTCTTTTGCTGCCCTTCTTCTTCTTACTGGAGTTGTTGTTATTATCCCTTTTGTTCTTGGGACAATTTGAAGCAAAGTGACCCTTTTCATTGCATGTGAAGCATCTTAGGTCCTTCTTACTCTTTTGATAGGATCTATTGTGGCGAGAGTGCTCCTTCTTGGTTTTGCTTCTTTTGGTGTGAGCTGCAAGAGCTTGATCTTCACCTCCCATCTTTTCCTCACGAGCTATAAGTCTAGCTTCTTCTTGAGAGCATTCTTCCCGCAATCTGTTGAAGGAGATCAACTTCTTCCTTGCACAAATTCCTTGAATGAAGGAATCGCATGACCTGGGTAGGCCATTTAGAGTGGTCATCACCACTTTACCATTCTCCACCATTTCATCCACTGCTTCTAGTTGTTCCTTGATCTGGGAGACCCTTGAAAAATAAGATTGAATGGTTTCTCCATTATGAAACTTTACTCCTTTCAATTGGTTCCGCAGGGTCATCTTCCGATTTATGTTCTTTCCTTCAAATAGCTTGGTCAAAGATTCAAACATCTCCTTGGGTGTCTTAAGAGAAGACACATGGGGTATGAGATGGTCTTTGATAGAATCAGCAATGATTCTCTTTGCCTTGACCAAGTTCTTCTTATGCAATACCTTGGCCTCTTCATCCTCTGGGATAGGGATGTCTTCTTTCACATATGAGTCCAACTCATTTTCTTCCAGGATTAACCCAATCCTATACTTCCAAGCTCAGAAGTTATCAGCCCCTTCAAGCTTATCCTCAAGCTTGGTGTGGAGAGACATCTTAAAGAGTACTTCAAATGGAAATAGAAAAGATTTAGGTCTTACCACTTGAAATGCTGAAAACTAGATCTGGTCCTGGATTAGGGTTTGTCGGAAAAACCCTAAAAATTAAAAATGTGAATTTCAAATTTCTGAAAGGATAGAAAGATGCGCCTTGATGAGATGATCAGCCTGGTGTATTCATAATTTGAGATCAGCAAAGTTTTGCCCTTCAGAATTGCCTTTTTGTCCTCCCGGGTTCACTTGGGAGAGCCCTGAATTAGGGTTTGAGTTTCCCGGAGATCTACCCAGCCAAAAATCTCGATCCAAAGCTCTAAACTTGGATTTTTGTAAGGAGCTTCCAGCTGTGCCTTCAGATTCCAGAAATTCCTATTTTTGTGGAAACCCTAATTTTTACGGCCAAATCTTAAAATGCTCGGAATTGAATTCTGTTTGGACAGATAGATGCGCCTTGATGAGTAGAGTCAATCTACTATACTTATTTTCAAAAATCTGTGGAGAGAAACCCAATAAACAAGGAACTCAAGCTTCCATCACTGCAAAATGTCTTCTTCTTAGGTTAGCTCTGATACCATGTTAAATTTTGAGCATTAATTCACAATACTCTAGGATCTTTGCTGAGAGAATAACATATACAGTATATCAATGCATGACAATCACAATATGACAAGCATCACAAGAATCAAAAGCATAAGAGACAAGAGACATAGAGTTTCCGTGGGGAAAACCCTAAGGTGAAAAACCCCACAACTTCCTCAAAGATAGAGAGAGAAATGGCTCAACCAAAGAACAACCAAAATACACTGAGATAGTCTCCTAGTAGCAGATGATCCTCCTCCTCACTAGTGCGCCACTTTCTGAGTGAGAGTGAGTTACTTTTTCGAGTGAGTAAAATAGAGATCTCCGATCTCTATTTATACTAACCTTTTTGCCCAGTGACCTTACAGGGCCGACTTGTCTAGCTAGGTACATCCACATTATAATATATATAATTCAGGGCCGACCCCACATGGTGGTCTAATAACCCATCGACAAGTACACACACTTGCGACACTTATCAATCCACATGACGACACTTCCTTATAGAGGAATAAAACATCTCTAATAAGGGTACAATAAATATATATAAAATACATAGATGAAATACATTCAAAAGTTATATATACATCAACAACAATAGCCTTCATGACGTACATGTAACTACGTCTAAGTAGGAGGTTATAGTCAAGTTGTGCATTGACGACCTCAATGTTGATAAGGATAGTTTTACCAGCTAATTGGACTGGAACGTTGGCTAGGAGGCCTTGTGGTTGAGGTGAACGACCATCTTAAGCTCCTAAGGCAGTCGTGGATGGTTGTAGTGTAGGGGATCTGATCTTATGCCACACGAATGTAGACATAATGCATGTAGAGGCACCCTCATCGATGATACACCAATGGATAACAAGATTCTGGACAGAAACATAAAATTGGAATGCTAATGTGGAAGGAATGTGTGGTTTGGATTGGTCTAAATCGAATGCCATCATCCATTAGTCGGAAGGGTATCGCACCGATGGTGGATAACAATGTTTTGCACTGTGCAGGGCAGTTTTCAAAACTTCGAGGGCTGACATAGAAATAGGGGATTGGGCTGAGTCATCCAAGATATTATAGTTGGGGGAAACACGAGCATTGGGGTTGTTATTAATGCAAGGCAAAGGAAAACGAGGAGCGTTGGTGGCCCCATCGCATGGTGCTGTGGGTATTCTAAACGACAAATCTTTGGGAAGAGCGTTAGCAGCCTTGTCGGCGGGAATGGTTGTGGTGGTGGAACCATATTGGTTACAGCGTGTTTGAAGGTTGATTTCATCCGAAGACATCATTAGAAGGTGATGGGTACTCGAGTCAATGGGTTGACTAACAGGTGGAGCATAAGTGATTTGTTGTTGTGGTGCCGCAACCCCTTGAGGGGGAGCCAATGGTTGGGTGGTCACTACCCATTGCGTGGGTAAGGGATTCTGCAACACCATAGGTTGTGCATTAGGTTGTGGGGGGTTAGGTGGTGCCGGAGGGGCAGCATGGCCTTGGCGTTGGGTGTCATCGGTCCAAAGTTGGCGAGCGCGCTCCAAATGGGGACAATTGTGTGTATATTGGCCATATACCCCGCATATAGAACATGGATGGTTCATATGTAAATTGGGGTTCTTTCCTTACCGAGGTGATCGATCAGGATTTTGGTTAGTTGGGGTAGCATCATTGTTGTTTGGAGGGTTTTGTGGTGGACCACCTCGATCGGGAGGTTGGTTGTTCCCTCGGTTACGACCTCTTCCCCTATTTTGTTGTCCTTGCTGGTTTTGTTGGGTAGGTTGTGTTTGCTGTTGGTTTTGTTGACTGTAAACTTGCCATTGGGGGGTAGGAGGATTCTGTGGTTGAGCAGCTGTTGGTGCTGCCTACGATGGATAGTAATATGGAGGGGCTTGAGGTTGTGCGGGTGTAGGTGCTACCTGCTGGAGATAGTAAGATGGAGGGGCTCGAGGTTGTGCAGGTGCAGGTGCAGCCAGTTGATGGTAATAGGCAGGAGGTGCGGTTGGAGGGGTGTATGCTGGCGGTGTGTAACCGTAGCAATGCGTTGGACACGAAGGTTAGTGGACATGAGGGGCGTGGGCCATGGGAACATACGAAGGTGTTGCTCTTGAATGGGTTGTGGCGCAAGAAAGGTCTGGGCCACTAATGGTGGTATTCTAGGTTGGGCTATATGCCGGGGTAGAGGCAGGGGGTATATGGACATATGGTTGTCTATGAGACGCAACGTGTCCAATGATGCCATCGGCGGCGTGGGATGCCCCTGGTGCATCCTTCCTGGAGAAATCGCCGGGGGGAGCATCAGGTAAAATGGAATATAGGTAGCCTGACTAAGCATAGTTGAGGTCAAACTGTTGGGATTTTAGAATGGCTTCTTCTTCGGTTTGGGGCCGTTCGGATGCCACATCCTTGGCAATAACTGGTATGAGGTATTTTAAGAACCAATCGAGGAAGATGCAGTCATCTAACTTTATCTTACATAAACTAAGACGTCTACGCCATTCATGAATATGGTCAATGATATGGGTAGTCGTATTTTGTCTGCAAGAGAGTAGAATCTCAACACCAGCATCATAACGGACAGGTAACTGGAAGAACTACAGGAAAGTCGAAGCAAGGGATGTAAATGTGGAATGTGTCCCATGGGGTTGTTCGATGTACCACTTAGGTGCAGAGTCGGTGAGGGTCCATTGTAAAAGACAGAGGCAGATAAAGTCATCCACTATGGAATTGGAGAACACCATAAGTGGAAATACATGATGTGGTTTTGGGGGTCCTCACCACCCTTCCCTTCAAACTTAGGGATGTCCAAAGGGAATTTGGTAGGCATGGGAGGCCATGTGAGGTCATGTCGGATAGGATCGTTGGTCAATATGGTCAGATCAGGGAGGTTGAGACTAGCCATGAATGGAAAACTAGTAGAAGGATGTGACTTGGTCGCAGGGACCTGTGTGCTAGCCATGGTGGCAATTGTGGGGCCACTGCGCCCAATGGGTAGAGTAATGGTATGGGGCGTAATGGGGATTGAGGGACCTCTAGTAAAAGGTGGGGAGATCGTGTAGGAAGGGCTAGTGCCCCCAAGTGTGCTACTAGTCACCAAAGATACTATAGTTGTAATTGATCCACTAACCATAGGTATGGACGTTGTAAAAGGGATGTTAGGTGTAGGTCCTAGAGATGGTATAATGTCATGTCCCAAATTTGGAATTGGGCCACAATGGCCTAATCACATTGGCCATATTCATTAGAGTTTGTAAAATTGATGTTAAAGGTCAAATAATTGCCAAGGAGGAAATTACTAGTTTCCTAGGTTTGGGGTGGAAGCTTTGGGATTTGGAATAATGGTGATAATAAATGATGTTTGAACATTAGAGTGGCATAAATATTTAATAAAGGATCTAAATAAATATATACAAGTGAAAATCAAAGTGGCATTTGATCATGAAGACACATGGAGGAAGTGGGACCCACATATGGCTAGATTTCCCCACTACACTTGGCATCATTCTCTCACCAATTCGAATTCAAGGTGAATGGTAACATACTTGGGGGAGTCCAAAAGGTATTATTCATGGCATGACTCATCCAAGGTCGAAATATAGAGGAAGAGTAACTCCCATGGAAGAGGAAGAGGCAATTTGGAGTTAGTGAGACACTTGGGCTAGATTCCCTAGCTCTATGACAACAATGATGAAGATGCTATGACACCTATGACACAAATCAGACCTGAAGGCTGAAATATGACATATATGACATTTCAGGGCTAAAAATAGACTCCAAGAGGGCGCTCAAGGGTGTTAGGGCAGCTAATATGCTTCCACATGTGATTTGGTAGAAGTGAGAAACTAGGAATTGTTGTACAAGTGGCGTTCTTTGGAATCTCTTCCCAACTTGAGTTGGAATGATTCTCTTGGAAGGAATTCGACCCATGGAGGAAATTAGAACTTTATAAATGTCAATAACAAAGAATGAAACCAGCTTTTGATTATTTGTAGAATTTGCAATTGCATTTGTGAAGAGGGAGAGCTAGTGGATGACTAGTTTCTTGCCTTAGCCAATTTCGAGGGTGAAAGATTCCCATCCAAGTTGGAAATTGGAAAGGCCATTAAGACCTTTCATTTGGAGCTTTAATGGAGTCTTTATTTGCAGGTGTAAGCTACAGGGCAGCTCATGGTTTCTTCTATTGCAGCTCGCTCCTTCAACCATTTCCAGTTTTGATGGCATATTCTTGATCCTTGAGGGAGGGCATTTTTGGTGAGCTATTGTACTCTTTGGGGGAGCTTATAATGCCCCATTTATTTTTTAATATGAATTAAATACTCTTTTATTCATCTCCAAAAAGTTTCAGGTCGAAATTCCAAGTAGAAATGTATAAATCTCATTTTTAATGGAAGAACAATGTCATTTCCCCACTACCTTGTTGTGAGCCAATGTATTGATGATGATTTCGAATGAATGGATGATTCTATGATATATTTGTGATAAATATACTTCCATGGATGTCTTATACAAGTTTCATGTACTGTACTGGATCATTTGAAGCATTTTTACTCAGTTTAATTGCATTGGGAGAAGAAATAGTGCCATTTCCCCAAGGGTCGAATTGGGGATTTTTGCAGTTGAATGGGAGAGGGTGAGAACAGTTGTAATAAACTATTAATGGTGAATATGAGACCTTAATAACATACTTAACACATTACATATCTCTATTCATAAATTTGAGTGGGTTTGGAGGCATTTGGGAAGCCATTTTCAGTACTTACCTTAGGGGGATTTGAACCCCAAATTATTAGTAAAATTGCATACTTGGTCCAGAATCTTAAGAGAGTTTTCAGAGGTCTTTTGGTGGCCATATTTTATCCCTGAACATCATATTCAATTCCTAATATCATTCATAAACCTTCCTTGAAGATTTGAAGGCATTTGGAGTCAATTTGAGACCTAGAGACCAATACTAGTCAAAGGAAAATCACTAGTAAAGTTACCTACATTGACCAGAATTGAAAGAGTATTTGTAGAAGTGTTTTAAAGGTACAAAGGCATCCCTGAAGCACATTTTTATGTTCTAATATCATTCATATACCTTCTCAGAATATTTGGGATCATTTGGGGCAAATTTGGGACCTAGAGATCGAAACTAGTCAAAGGTCGAACCAAGGAAAAAAGGTGGAAAATTGCAATTTTAATAAAATTCCTAACAAGGGACATTACAGTGGTATCAGAGCATGGTCCTTGCACCTGTGTATTAGGTACATACATTCAAGAATAATTGGCAGCCATGTCTTACTATTATGATGAATCCTATGAGTACAATTCTTATGAGGAATATGCAGATGCTTATGAGCAATATGAAGCAGAATGTGAATGGTATGAGGAAGAGGTGCCATCATGCAACACTTCTTACAATTTCAAGAGAAATGAAGATTATTCTTATGACTTTAAATCTGATGAATATGAGTGTGTCACACCAACCAAGGATAATTCTATGAGTGAGTTCCAAAGATGGAGAGCAAAATATAAAACCTTGCCTCAACAATATCAAAAATATCAAGAATATCTTGCTTTTAGCAAAAATACACAAAATGCCATGTCTTTTGAGTACTATGCTGAACACGTTTTTGAAAATAGGCCCAAAAATGAAGATGTGGAGTTAGTGAAGAAAGGTTTATGCCCTTCTTGTAAAAACCCTTGGAGCGAGTATCATATATGTGTGCATGAAATGATGTCCTCCTTGAGGAGAGCTTTTGAGATTTATTCAAGAAGAGATTCCAAATATATTGATCCTAAGGAAAACAAGGGGCAAAATGCATCAGCTTGCTTTAAGGAGCAAAAGGAAGAGACATCGCAAGAGCATGAAGAAGATTTTATTGAAAATATGGAAGATCATTTCGAGACACTTCTAGCTTAGACATGAACCAAAGAGCATCTACTGATGGATGCTTAAACTATGAAGGAGTACCTACTGATGGGTGCTCACACCTCTATGTTGGTGACATAGAGATCACTTTTGAAAGTGTTTCTACAAGTACAAGTTTCATTAAGCATGATAATGAAGACTTGTAGCAGTTGAAGAAGATCCAAGATCAACTTCCCCATCACCACTTGAGCTTCATGAAGTTGGTCCAAGCAAAATTGAAGAAGATGAGGAGGTTCATTTGCAAGAGCCTCATTTTCTTGAAGGGTCCTTAAAGATGAATGAAAATAAGATCCAAGAGTCCCTCAGGATTCTCCATGACACTCAAGCATTGGTGTCAAATTCTTGTTGGAGAGCTACTTCATTGGAGGAAACATCCTTCCTTGAAGACATGAAGAAGATTCAAAGAGCAATGTGCCACATCAAAGGTAATTTCATGTCTTTTCTTTTTGATAGAAACCATTTGTTTGAGCTTAATGAATTGTTACATGATGCATACTTGAAGAATAATGAGGATATTCATAAGCTCACAATTCAAAATGAGCAACTTCTTGAAAAGTTGCAAGATACTTGTTTTTCCTCCTATGTTTCAGATTGTCAAATGGTAGATTGTTTGGAGGATTCTCATGACATGGTGGATCATGAGAAATGTGAAAATTTGAATGTTCTTGATGTGTTTGAAGATGAACTTGAAGAGATCCAAACACTTGATGTGGTGGAAGAGGAATTTGAATTGCCTCTTGATGAAGGTTATGCAATTTTTAAAGAAGAGCATGATTCCTCTACATTGGAACCAAACTATGACAAAGAGTTCACACTTTTGAAGGAGCTGCATGATACTACCCATATGGATCCTTCCCATGATGAAACTTCTGTACTTTTTGATCATTTGGGTGATTTGGTTCATTCTCCTACATCCTACAATTCCATGTTTTGCAACATTAGTCTCAATGAAGTATGGGTGAAAGGGTTCTTTTTTATGGTGCCACATGAGGAGTATGGAACTCCTAGATTTACTTTTTATGATGATATGGTTGGAGCACATTCTTATTCACATTTGCAGCAACATTATTTGTCACTTTATGATGATGCAAATTTACATGGATGCACCTATGATATGCATTTGAGTCACTTGAAGACTCATGGTTTTTCTTGCTCAACATTTGATTCATTTGATGTTGGAGGAACTTCATCCAACACTTGGGAGAATAGATTTATGATTGGAGAACATTTTTGCTGGAATCCACATACTTTGTTATATTTTTATGATTCTCACATTCATGGATGTATGGGTGAGACTTCTTTGAGTCATTTGAAGTCTCCTTGTTTTTTCTGCTTGTTATTTGGTTCAGATTTTAGTGGAGATTCTTCATTCACTTCTTGGATGAAAGAATACATGGCTGAATATTTTGATGCATATCACATCCTTTTGGAGCAGCATTATAGGACATGGGATCCTCACCTATGTCATTGGAGCAGATCTGATTGGTCACTTGAAGCTTGTATGCACTTGGAAAATGGTGGTCTACTTGCTTGGAGGTATAAGCACTTTCATGACTCTTTGATGAAGCATATCCTTGATGTACATTTTCATTATGTTGTTATGTACTTTGATGATATATATTTGGTACTCATGATGTTTGGAAGAATGCATACAAGAAAATGGGATCCAGGAATCCTCTTATTTAATGGTGTAGGTTGGAGAGCACTCTTAATTGTTGGGGTGCAATACAAGCAATGGGACCCTGGAATAATTTTTATCTCATTGGTTTCATATTTTTTGGGGAAGCAAGCAGTATGGGAGATGGATTCCCCACTTAATAAAGTGATTTTAATCAGAGTAGTGCAGCAGCAAGCATGGTGGTTCCTCTCTAAAATCTTCAAGGAAACTCAAAGACTCAAGGTTGGGCAATTCAATGGCAACTTCAAAGAATTATACAGGAAGCAGGTTCTTCAACACCCATGTTTGAAATTGCTTGAGGACAAGCAATATTGGGAAGGGAGGACTTGTCATGTCCCAAATTTGGAATTGGGCCACAATGGCCTAATCACATTGGCCATATTCATTAGAGTTTGTAAAATTGATGTTAAAGGTCAAATAATTGCCAAGGAGGAAATTACTAGTTTCCTAGGTTTGGGGTGGAAGCTTTGGGATTTGGAATAATGGGGATAATAAATGATGTTTGAAAATTAGAGTGGCATAAATATTTAATAAAGGATCTAAATAAATATATACAAGTGAAAATCAAAGTGGCATTTGATCATGAAGACACATGGAGGAAGTGGGACCCACATATGGCTAGATTTCCCCACTACACTTGGCATCATTCTCTCACCAATTCGAATTCAAGGTGAATGGTAACATACTTGGGGGAGTCCAAAAGGTATTATTCATGGAATTACTCATCCAAGGTCGAAATATAGAGGAAGAGTAACTCCCATGGAAGAGGAAGAGGCAATTTGGAGTTAGTGAGACACTTGGGCTAGATTCCCTAGCTCTATGACAACAATGATGAAGATGCTATGACACCTATGACACAAATCAGACCTGAAGGCTGACATATGACATATATGACATGTCAGGGCTAAAAATAGACTCCAAGAGGGCGCTCAAGGGTGTTAGGGCAGCTAATATGCTTCCACATGTGATTTGGTGGAAGTGAGAAACTAGGAATTGTTGTACAAGTGGCGTTCTTTGGAATCTCTTCCCAACTTGAGTTGGAATGAGTCTCTTGGAAGAAATTCGACCCATGGAGGACATTAGAACTTTATAAATGTCAATAACAAAGAATGAAACCAGCTTTTGATCATTTGTAGAATTTGCAATTGCATTTGTGAAGAGGGAGAGCTAGTGGATGACTAGTTTCTTGCCTTAGCCAATTTCGAGGGTGAAAGATTCCCATCCAAGTTGGAAATTGGAAAGGCCATTCAGAACTTTCATTTGGAGCTTTAATGGAGTCTTTATTTGCAGGTGTAAGCTACAGGGTAGCTCATGGTTTCTTCTATTGCAGCTCGCTCCTTCAACCATTTCCAGTTTTGATGGCATATTCTTGATCCTTGAGGGAGGGCGTTTTTGGTGAGCTATTGTACTCTTTGGGGGAGCTTCTAATGCCCCATTTATTTTTTAATATGAAGTAAATAATCTTTTATTCATCTCCAAAAAGTTTCAGGTCAAAATTCCAAGTAGAAATGTATAAATCTCATTTTTAATGGAAGAACAATGTCATTTCCCCACTACCTTGTTGTGAGCCAATGTATTGATGATGATTTCGAATGAATGGATGATTCTTTGATATATTTGTGATAAATATATTTCCATGTATGTCTTATACAAGTTTCATGTACTGTATTGGAGCATTTGAAGCATTTTTACTCAGTTTAATTGCATTGGGAGAAGAAATAGTGCCATTTCCCCAAGGGTCGAATTGGGGATTTTTGCAGTTGAATGGGAGAGGGTGAGAACAGTTGTAATAAACCATTAATGGTGCATATGAGACCTTAATAACATACTTAACACATTACATACCTCTGTTCATAAATTTGAGTGGGTTTGGCGGCATTTGGGAAGCCATTTTCAGTACTTACCTTAGGGGGATTTGAACCCCAAATTACTAGTAAAATTGCATACTTGGTCCAGAATCTTAAGAGGGTTTGCAGAGGTCTTTTGGTGGCCATATGTTATCCATGAACATCATATTCAATTCATAATATCATTCATAAACCTTCCTTGAAGATTTGAAGGCATTTGGAGTCAATTTGAGACCTAGAGACCAATACTAGTCAAAGGGAAATCACTAGTAAAGTTACCTACATTGACCAGAATTGAAAGAGTATTTGTAGAAGTGTTTTAAAGGTAAAAAGGCATCCCTGAAGCACATATTTATGTTCTAATATCATTCATATAATTTCTCAGAATATTTGGGATCATTTGGGGCAAATTTGGGACCTAGAGATCGAAACTAGTCAAAGGTCGAACCAAGGAAAAAAGGTGGAAAATTGCAATTTTAATAAAATTCCTAACAAGGGACATTACATATAACAGGGATAGATGTTGAAGTGGTAGCTGGGATAGTGGTCCAAGGATCCCTCCGTAAAAGGGGTTGGGATCCACGCCAACCATGGGGCTAGATAGAGCGGTGTATATGGGTAACTGTGATTCCGAATCAGAGGTAAAATAAGGGGTGTCAGGATCTGGTGATGAGGCTGTGCACCTGTGATGGGTGTGGTCAAGTGAACCATGCTGTGGTGATAGGCCCCGGAGGCGACGAGAATGTATTGGTGAATCAATGGTGACAGGTGTAAAAGTGCTAAGGGGTCATGGTAAATGAATTGCTCAAAAATCCTAGTGTAACCGTGTGTGCAAAAGGAGAGCTAAAAAAATATGGGACTCAGGACAACAAGAAGGCTCAAAATGCGTGCTGCAACAACGTGATACAAGTGGAGCGACAATAAAATGGTAAAAATACCAACAAGCAATACTCCTAAAAAATAAAAGGTAGACTCACTAATCCAATGGGGGTATAGGAGCATGAAAACATCTATTTGAGAGGTATGAAAGCTCACACAAATCATATTCCCTGCAGGGTGATGAAATCTGCAGTCAAGCAATACGAAATGGAGAACCAAGTGGCTAAAGGATATCCCTTGTCACGTCCCCTTCCATCATTCCAAACCACAGAGGGAACATGACTGAAATTCCAGGGCTTATTTGACATACTCAGCCCCATACATTACTCACAAATTCATAATGAATAAAACTTTTGCGTGCAGATTCATACTCAATATAAACACAATGGAAATAAACATATTTGCACACACACAAACAATAATGCATCAACATATCTATCACAAGTAGAGGATGATTCATTCATGTAGGGAATCAATCCCATTCCAAGGCTTTGCACAGATTTCATATCAATTCCATTAACATGAATAATTATCATTCAGAATTAACACATTGCAGAACACAGAATGCATATAATTTAAACACAGAGAACACTTATCTTTGAGATGAAGCTGTCCAAACAAATGGCTATATGAGAGCAACGTTCCACTCAACCAGAGATCTCTGTACAGCCTATATCCTTTTAGATGAGAGATCACCCCCGAGCTGGGTTGTGTATCCACTAAGGAGAAACTAGATGGGCTCACTCACAGCCATGGTTTCACTCAACAGCTATGCTAAGACAACACACAGTTGGGTTTATCAAGCAGAGAAAAAGATGAAGGAGGAGGATGCTAAACCAGTGAGATCAACCACAAAGCTACAGGCATCTCAAATGAACTCAACAGTCATGGCACCCACAATACCTACCACACCCAACACAAGGAAGGCCCCCTTCTTTGCTGCATAGTCCCTTAGGTGTCCCTTCCCTCCAGTTCTCTTCAAGGTGGGCATAGAAAGGTCCAACTACTAATTCCTTGAGATTCTAGCCTTCACTGGGTTTATCAAGCAAACCCAACCTCTGCTCAGTCATTTACACTTGGATTTCTCACAATTCTGTCATCCAATAACTCAATCCCGTCACTGGACTTTTGGGCTATAAAAATAGGGTTTTCCAATGGATTTCAGGGTATCTCATACTCTCAATTTCTCCCCAAGGTTCATATCTATGGATCCCCCATTGGATTTCACTTTCAATACCAAATTGTGGGTGTTTATGGCTCTTCAAAATGTGAGTTCTTGCAAAGTTGCGATTTCTGGTTTTTCTCACTGTTGGGCATTCGTAATGGATGAAAACTGATGCTGGCCTATTCAATAATGGAATGGGAATGAGGAAGAACCCATTCCCATGAGGTACAGTGACTTGTGGTACAAAAAAAATAGAGCCCATACTTGCCATACAAATTTCTAGGCTACCCATACTCCATTGAAGCCATGGACTGAATTCTTCAACAACTTCCTTACAACAAAATTAAATGTCAGCAAGGAAAGTCAAATGGGTTCTCACAATGACATTTGGAAGCATATGGTTCATCCCCACAACCCTCTCACCACTCCCTAGTGGAATACACATGGCCCCTTCTCATTCGTTGCTTCCATAGCCAGTTTTGGGTATTTTATTGCAATATTAAATATTTACATCCATTTACAATATTCCATGGCTTAATAGCACATGGGTAACAAAATATCAAATGCTTGTCCATTCTAAATAAATCCGAGCATACACTAGCGGGGCCTTGGCCTTGAGCTCCACGCTAGGGAAACATACATCGCATGTATACAATATTTACATTAAAAGACAATTTATCACAAGGGTCAAAATTGGGGTATTACATTCCCCTCCCCCTTAGAACAACACCGTCCTCGGTGTTCTCAAAATTGAACAAAAATGGAAATGGCTCTCTCATGGCACCCTCCAGCTCCCATGTAGCCTCATCGGGACTAAGGTGCTCCCATTGGACCTTTACCTTCCCGATGGCTCTGTTCCGAAGCAAAGTGACCTTCTTGTCAAGGATGCGCATAGGCTCTAATTGGAACTCTCCCTCGGGTTCCACCTATATCACATTCCAATCAATCATATGATTAGGATCATGTACATACTTCTTAAGCAAAGATACATGGAAAACATTATGATCTCTTATATTAGCAGGCAATGCAACTCTATATGCAACTGGTCCTATCCTATCTAGGACTTCAAATGGCCCACAATATATTGGTGCCAAATCGACACAACTCCCCAACTTGAGAGAACTATTCCTTGGTTTTACTCTCAAATAAACATGATCCCCAATCTGAAATTCCTTATGCGCTCTTTTCAAATTTGCATAACTCTTCTGCCTGTACTGAGTTGCCTTTAAATTCTGCCTGATCTTAGTAACTTCCTGTTCCATTTCCTTGATCATCTATGGTCCAAGTACTACTCTATTCACCGGGTTGTCCCAATTCACTGGAGTCCTGCATCCCTTGCCATATAATGCCTCAAATGGCCTCATCCCCAATGATGCATTACGTCCATTATTGTATGCAAATTCTACCAAGTGTAGGTAATCTTCCCACTTGGATGGTTTATCCATCACATACATTCTCAGCATGTCTTCAAGAACCTGATTCACCCTCTCGGTTTGGCCATCTGTTTGAGGATGATACGCTATACTGAAATTCAATTTTGTTCCTAATTCCTAAAATAATCCTTTCTAGAAATTGGAAGTGAACTTTGTATCACGATCATAAATTATTGCCTTGGGCAATCCATGCAATCTAAATATCTCTCTCATGAAGATATTTGCAATGTCATTAGCCTTGTGAGTGGACTTTACTGGAATAAAGTGAGCTACCTTTGATAGCTTGTCCACCACAGCCATGATTGAATCATGCTTCTTCATTGTCATGGGAAGACCTGTTATAAAATCTGTAGAGATCACTTCCCACTTCCACTCCGGAATGGGTAAGGGTTGCAATAGTCCCGCTGGATGTTGGTGCTCTGCCTTGACTTGTTGGCACTTTTGACACCTAGCAATGTACTCAACTATGTCCTTCTTCATACCATGCCAAAATTATTGCTTTCTTGCTGCTGTTATAGCCTTTTGATATCCTGGATGTCCAGAGTATGGCACTTGATGTATTTCATCCATCACTAGCTTCTTCAAATCTGCACTATTTGGGATGTACAGTCTATCTTTGTAGATGAGGATATCATCTTCACCAAGCTGATATCCTGCACACTTTTCATCTATATTACCCTGCTGCAAATTCACTTTAATTTGAAGGCAAGTTTCATCACTATTTTGGGCTTCAAGAACTCTTGTTTTCAAATTTGACTTACACACACTTAATGCTGCAACATGGAATTTTCTGCTAAGAGCATCTGCAACCTTATTCTCTTTCCCTTTTACATGCTTAATTTCAAAATCAAATTCACAAAGAAACTCCATGCATCTAGCTTGCCTAGCATTCAAATTTGGCTGGTCAAACAAATACTTCAAGCTCATGTGGTCTGTTCTAAGCTTGAATCTTTTTCCCAACAAATAATGTCTCCACATCTTGAGAGCATGTACTATGGATGCTAATTCTAAGTTATGTGTGTCATAATTCTTTTCATGCTCTTTTAATTTCCTTGACTCATAACAAATCACAACTCCTTCTTGCATGAGCACTCCACCTAGCCCTTCAATGCAAGCATCTGTGCACACTACAAAATCCTTCTTTGGATCTGCTATCTTCAAAATAGGAGCACTGGTAAGTAACTCCTTTAACTACTGAAAACTTTTCTCACATTTTTCAGACCATACAAACTTGATATTCTTCCTTTGCAATGAAGTGTTTGGATGAGCTATCTTGGAGAAGCCTTCAATAAACCTTCTGTAGTAACCATCAAGACCCATAAAATATCTAACATCTAAAACATTCTTTGGAGTAAACCAATCCATGACGGCATTAATCTTCTCTGAATCAACTGCAATTCCTTCTTCAGAAATGATATGGCCCAAATATTGCACCTTCTTTTGGTAAAATTCACACTTGCTTAACTTGGCATACACCTGATGCTCTCTAAGGACTTGCAACACCATCCTTAGATGTTCTTCATGTTCTTCTTCATTCCTTGAATAGACAAGAATGTCATCCAAGAACACAATCACAAACTTATCCAAATATTTGCTGAAGACACTATTCATGAGACACATGAATGTAGCAGGTGCATTGGTAAGACCAAATGGCACCACAATGAACTCATAATGACCATATCTAGTTTTGAAATCTGTCTTGTGAATGTCTTCTTCCTTAATCCTCACTTGATGGTACCTTAACCTCAAGTCAATCTTCAAAAACACTTTAGCTTCCTTTATTTTATCAAATAAGTCATCAATCCTTGGAAATGGATACTTGTTCTTGACTGTCACTTTATTTAGCTGCCTGTAATCAATACACAACCTTAAAGTCCCATCCTTCTTCTTAACAAATAACACTGGTGCTCCCCAAGGAGACACACTAGACCTGATATACCTCTTGTCCATTAACTCCTGTAGCTGCATCTTCAACTCTACCAATTCCTGTGTGCTTAGTCTATAAGGAGCTTTGGAATTCGGCGCTGCCCCTGGAACAAGATCGATGGTAAAATCAATATCTCTCTTTGGTGGTAGTCCCGACACTTCATACAGAAACACATCTTGGAATTCTTGCAACAATGGGAAGTATTCTATCATTGGACCTTTGTCCTCTGACGAATCTGATATATGAACTGCATATAATTGACAACCTTTCTTATAAAACTTTTTCAACTGTAATGCTGAAATTTGTCTTACTGAAACTTGCTTGGGAATTCCTCTTACCAATCTTGGTCTTCCCTCTTCATCAATGCATTCAAGTGCTTTCTCATAACAGTCCAAGTTGGCTCTATGCTTTTCCAACCAATCCATGCCAATTAAGGCATCATAAGATACTAATGGTAGTACATTTAAATCTGCATGTGTGTGGAGTCCATTCAATTCTATGGGGCACTCCATCACTACTTTACTAACTTTTCTCTTGGTCCCTGTGGATAATCGAACTAGTCAAGACTTATTGTGCTTCACCTTTCTAAGAGAACAACCTTCAACCATTTTTGCAGAAACATAACTATGAGTAGATCTTGGATCAATCAAAACAGAAATAGATTGCTTAGAAATCTTACCTTCAACTTCCACCACTGATGATTGATGATCTGCCTGATGATTATCCAATGCTGCATAAATTCGAGGCGTTTCCCTCGCCATGTCCTCCACTGTAGATGCTCCCTTTAAGTTGTGCAACCTTCGGGGATTCTCCTTCCGATGTGGACAATCCTTTAGCATTTGGTTTTCTCCACATCCCCAACACTGAAGTGGCCCTTTTGATGTCTTTTATGCTGCTACTGTTGGCTTGAATCCACTCCTTCATTGCTACCCCTGTGGAAAGGTTCTGGGATGACTTTTGAATGGTGGTTTGAATCCACTTCTCTTTTGATCAAACCTCCCTCTTGGCTTTCCTTTCCATGCTGGGTTAACCTCTGATTTTCCTTTATTCTGTGTTAATTTTTTAGCATAATTCAATATACTTTAGGATCTTTACTGATAGAATAACATGTACAACATATCAATCACAAGAAGCAAACACAAGAGACAATAGACACACAGAGTTTCCTTGGGGAAAACCATAAAGGTGAAAAACCCCAATAACTTCCTTAGAGATAGATAGAGAAATGATACAAAACCCAAGCATAAGAGATAGTCTCATAGCAGCAGCTTCTCCTCCTCCACTAGTGCACCACTCTTCAATGAGTGTATGAGTGAGAAAGTGAATGATCAAATAGAGTGCCTCCCGCACTCTATTTATACTTGACTTGACTTTCCTAATAACCTTTACTAGGTCGGCCTTAACTTAACCACATAACATAATGCTGATAGGGACGACCCCCAATAGGGTGGTCTAATAATCCTTTTACCCACATGACTCATACAGGGCCGACCCATCAAGGTGGTCTAATAACCCATCAAGTATAAGTTACGACACTTACAATATAAATGATGACACTTCCGTATAGAGGAATAATAACATCTCTATAGGAATACAAACACTTCGGTATAGAGGAATAATAACATATCTATAGGAATACAATATACATAGGTGAAATACATTTTGAAGTTACAATTACATCAACATTCTGCTCATAGCAATGCATTTCCATCCTAATGGCTTCATCAAGACTTGGTGGATTAACAAACTCAATTCTATCTTTGAAACTTTGAGGTAGGCTTCCAAGGAAGCATCGGATCTTTATCCTCTCATCTTTAATGTAATACACATACCTCAATAATTCCCAAAATTTATGGACATGTTCTTCCATAGAATTTTGTCCCAACTTGAGTTCATTGAACTCTTTTCTCTTACTATCATAATACCTAGCAGAAATGTATTTTTCCTTGAAGTACTTCTTAAATCTCTCCCAGCTGATCTTCCTTTCACTGATCCCTTTTACTTGCAAGAGGTTATCCCACCAAATTGAAGCTTTGCCATATAGATTGTAAATGGAAATTCTGGCTTTTTCATTTCCTGAGTAGTCCTGAATTCTAAAATATTTCTTCATTCCAAGAAGCCATGCCTTTGCCTCTTGGCTAGTCTTGTCTTCTCCATCAAATGTGGGAGGCCTCGTCTTCCTGAATTCTCTTTGTGGGATGTCTTTGAACTTCTTTCTTCCATTAAAACTCCTGGGCATATGCCTTGGAATTCTTTGAGAACCTCTGGAGTCACATGATTTGCTAGAAGAATATCTAGAGGAAGGTGTTCTATGCTTCTTGCTCACAAAACTCTTCCTTGGGCTTGGAGTCCTCTTCTTTGAATGACCTCTAGAGAAACTCTCTGCATCTCTTCCTTCTTCACCTACATTGTTTAGGTTGGACCCAAGGTGTATCTTTTGCTGCATATTAGTGAGGCTTTGCAAAATAGCAGAATTGAGTTGGTTTTGTTCTTCTTGAGCCTTCATCAACCTTTCATTGAATCTCACCATGATTTCAACCAAATTCTGAGGAGTGATTTACTCCCTTCTCCCTTTGGATTCAGTCTCAACATTCTCTGCTTGCACATTTTCTCCTAGCACATCTTCTTCATGCTCATAAGGATCCTTAGCATCATTTATGGTCACCATTTTTTTCTTTTCTTTGGAGACTCTCTTCCCTGTATGCTACTTCTGCTACCCTATTAAATCTTATGAGCTGCAAGCACTGTGCATTATGAAAATATTTGTTAGACATCTTAGGAATGCTTATAGAAACATAAACAATCAATATTTAACATAATCAAACTCATGGAATCATTTACAGAGTTAATATGTCTTCATTTCTTTTGCCCATTCATGCAACTCTGGAAATTGCCCATATTGTCAACAATTTGAAAAAATAGTCGTTGGCACTTTTCTGCTCTAATTATCTATGAGGTATGATAACTTCATTCAAATTCTGGTCATGCACCATTATTCCCTGCTGGACAAGATTTCCAATTCCTATCCACATGCTCCATTCCGACATCGGGTGTGGAAACTACATTACTTAAAAAATGACAACTTTTAGCAAAATTCTGCACTTTTACACATAGTTGTATTTTGGTATGGAATGCCAACTTCAGCCACCCGTGGAAGAAAATCTATGAAGAATCACGAAAACTTTTCTACCGGGAGAAGTTAGCCCATATAACAAGGAACACTCATCAACTTTCGGATCTCTGTTCCGATGCTCCGTTCATCTTCTATTAAATTCTGGGTTTGACTACTTTCCACTTTTTACATTTTTCCAAAATTTCAAATTTTGGGCCAAAAATGGTTGTTTCCCAAATGGTGCATTTCTGGAAAATCTTTGTCTAACGGAATATGTCTGGTTTAATGAGACTATGAAATGTTGAGTTTAGTAAATTTCTTGGATCCTTCATCTAAGGTCTCTTTTATCTACTACAAGCTTTTCAAAATTCCAAAAAAGTGGCGTGGAATAGTGCTTTTTGGCCTTCTTGCACATCTCGACTCCACGTCCTTTGGATTTTGGCTCCAAAATTCCAAACTTAAGACCGTTCCTGCTCCATGAATGCTCCATATCAGTTTCAGTTCAATTCGACCTTCTGTCAAGCGTCCGGACACTGATTTATAAAAGCCATTAATTCCAATTTTATGCCAAATTGGAGCATAATGAGTTCGGGATCCTCACTAGACCTTCCATGGCCTTCGTTAATGGCCTCAGAATGCCACTGAACTCATCCAATTATTATCCCGCATGCTCCTGTAATCCAAAAATCAATTTTCGGGCTCTATAATTTTTTTTTTGCCTAAGCAATCCGCAACCTGCAACCCGAAATTGCGGGTGCGGAAATCCAAAACGCAATTTTTCAAAAATTTTGCGTTCTCGCAACCTGCAATTTGAAACCCGAAATTGCAGAAATCCGAAACGCCAAATTACAAATTTTCGCATTTCTGCAACCCAGAACTCGAAACCCAAAATCCAAAATTGCGGAAATCCAAAACGCAAAATTGCAAATTTTTGCATTTCCGTAACTTGCAACCCAAAACCCGAAATTGCGGAAATCCAAAGTGCAAGTTTTGGAAATCCTCGTTCCTGCAATCCGTAACTGTGGAAACACCTCCGTTTCCTGCAACTTGCGGGGTCCATAACTCCTTCGTCCCTTAACCAATTCATGCGAGTCTAGTACCATTGGAAAGATATTGCAGATCTCTATGCACTTGTGTGGTCCTCTGCCCCATCTGAGAACTCTGATCATTCCATTTTTTCATTCCAAAATAACGCCCCAACTTCACTAATACCATGTTAAAACACTCTGTTACCAGCCTGCAAACTCAGAGTTTGGCCCAAGCAGCCCCAGTGCTGCAACATGGGCTCTGATACCACTCTGTCACGTCCCCTTTCATCATTCCAAACCACAGAGGGAACATGACTAACATTCCAGGGCTTATTTGACATACTCAGCCCCATACATTACTGACAAATTCATAATGAATAAAACTTCTGCGTGCAGATTCATACTCAATATAAACACAACGGAAATAAACATATTTGCACACACACAAACAGTAATGCATCAACATATCTATCACAAGTAGAGGATGATTCATTCATGCAGGGAATCAATCCCATTCCAAGGCCTTTCACAGATCTCATATCAATTCCATTAACATGAATAATTATCATTCAGAATTAACACATTGCAGAACACAAAATGCATATAATTTAAACACAGAGAACACTTATCTTTGAGATGAAGCTGTCCAAACAACTGACTATGTGAGAGCAGCGTTCCACCCAACCATAGATCTTTGTCCAGCCTGTATCCTTTCAGCTGAGAGATAACCCCCGAGCTGGGTTGTGTATCCACTAAGGAGGAACTAGATGGGCTCACTCACAGCCATGGTTTCACTCAACAACTATGCTAAGCCAACACACAGTTGGGTTTATCAAGAATACAAAAAGACAAAGGAGGAGGATGCTAAGCCAGTGAGCTCAACCACAAAGCTACAAGCATCTCAAATGAACTCAATAGTCATGGCACCCACAATACCTACCACACCCAACACAAGGAAGGTCCCCTTCTCTACTGCACAGTCCCTTAGGTGTCCCTTCCCTCCAGTGCTTTTCAGGGTGGGCATAGAAAGGTCCAGCTGCTAATTCCTTGAGATTCTAGCCTTCACTGGGTTTATCAAGCAAACCCAACCTCTGCTCAGTCATTCACACTTAGATTTATCACAATTCTGTCATTCAATAACTCAATCCCGTCACTGGACTTCTGGGCTATAAAAAATGGGTTTTCCAATGGATTTCGAGGTATCTCATACTCTCAATTTCACCCCAAGGTTCATATCTATGGATCCCCCATTGGATTTTACTATCAATACCAAATTGTGGGCATTTATGTCTCTTCAAAACGTGGGTTCATGCAAAGTTGCAATTTTTGGTTTTTCTCAATGTTGGGCATTCGTAATGGATGAAAACTGATGCTGGCCTGTTCAACAATGGAATGAGAATGAGGAAGAACCCATTCCCATGAGGTAGAGTGTCTTGTGGTACAAGAAAAACAAAGCCCTGTTGATGCCTCGATTGTGCAGGTTAGATGCAAAAGGTGCTAGAATGTTCCAAGACACTCAACAGAGGAAGAAAACCCAAGTTGAAAGGCTTCAAAGGACCCTGCGTAAGGGCAGTTCTATCCCCAACCTGTTTGGTATGGTAATCCCCCACGGATATTTGGCCTCTGCTGGCACTCTAAGAGTTGGTGGTTTGACCAATTAGGTTAGTTTTCCAATCAAGGAAAAAAATGGTGTGAAAATGGTAAAACTAAGCTAGCCTAACCTATTTCAGAAAAGGAAACTAATTTAAGTCAATCCTATTCTAAAAAGAAAGCTTGATCTTGTGCAGATTAACCCTGAAGTGTGATGAATAAGTAAATTACAACCTTTCACAGAAATGCTTTTAGTTGTTTCACTTATCACAATCCATTAATGAAAATTAAAAGACAATAATTCAAGTACTTAAGCCTGTTCAAGATAAATCTGTAACCACTTTGCTAATTGAAAAATTAACAATGATTATTGTGCTGTGAATCACTTGCAGAAATTGATAAAGAAAGTATTTAAATTGAATAAACTCAATAAAACACTTTCCAGCATAAATCAATCATACAGGGAAACCAATACAATAGATCCATACATTTAAACATATGCAAAAGATATCATGCACTGTAGATGACAATCTGAAGTATAAAATCAGAAATTCTCAAAGAAACTTGAGGAATATCAAAAGATAGATTGAAAGATAACTTCACTGTATTAAAGAGGTCTTGTATGGAAATTACAAAGCTCTGTTAAGACAGAGTGTCTCCAAATCGTCTCCTGCTGATTCTAGCTCTAAATTCCATCCATATGGAAGTAACGTTTCTCCTTCTTCTTCCTTGTCAACAACAAATTATTGCAAGAAGAATGCAGATATGAGAAGAATGAAAATTCTTCCATTCTTCAGAGAACTCTCTCCCCCTCCTCACAGTCTTGGGAGGTCGAATTTATAGCAGTGAAGAGCACTGGGAAGGATAGGATCAAATCCCCGGATGCCTGGTTCGTTCACAGTATGCAAAAACGGTCGGAATAAATTTCTGAACATTCACCCCTATTTGGAAACGTTTTCCTCCTAAACTATTCACAGATTTGCAAAACTGTTCATGTCAAGGGTAAATCAGCCCATTTGGGAAGTGGGTTTTCAACCGTTTGATCGGATTCCTCACGGTTTTCCAGCAATCCTCCGTGCAAAAACGTGTCTTTTACAGATTCCATTTTTTCAAATTTTATCTGCACGACAAATTAGGGTTTAGTGAAATTTTATGCATTAAACATTGTAAATAACATGATATACCAAAGTCAATTATATAAATAAGATTATTAATATTGTTATTCAAAAAATATATCGAAGATAATTTAAACAATAATAATGATCTTACAAATAAGCAAAGTTAATTATTCTTTGTAAAATACAATACCTTGTTTAATAAAAAAGTTATTGACTCTTTCCATGGTTTCAGAATATGTTATTTAGGATTTCATTGAATTATAAAAAATTGTCATAAAATTATAGATCTTCCCATAATGACAAATTTTATCAAATATTCAATACTTAGTAAAATTCAATAATCCTTTCAAAATTGATAATTAAATGCATGGTTCCATTATATACACCCTTTCAAGTCATAAATTAAAATGATTAAAAATGAGTGTTTAATCAAATTATTATAATCCATCAAGTTGCTCTATAAACTTATTGATTCAATGGAGTTCAATTGAATTTGCCAAGATTATCGAAACATCATATGAATTTAATTAGGAAATATTGAAGCATGTAAATGACTTAAGCAAGTTCAAATAAGAATAAGCAGTCATTACACACAATAGTCAGAATCAAATGACAAGATGTTTGAAATCTCCAAAAATCAATAAAATGAATCAGCTTATGCAAATGAAGACCAAATCTAGATGGAAAATGTGAAAGACAACATGTTAAGCTAACCACCGAGATTATGGAACCAACTAAAACGATAAAAACCGGTTCAAACTAGAGATCATTAAGAATGGAAACAATCCAAATAATACCAAATAAAAATGGAAATCCAAATATTTACTCAAATCATGCAGCGTAACCTCATCCGCAGGATCAAGACAAATCAACAGTTGGGATTGAATCTCGCGGCTGCGGGTCAAGTTATTGTTCACACCGTTTATTCATGATTCCCGAAAGCCGCAACCCAAAACTTGCGGGTTGCGGGTTTCGGGATTGCAAACTGCCAAAATAACAAAAAAATAAGTTTCCGAAAGCAGCAACCCGAAACTTGCAGGTTTCGGGTTTCAGAAACGGAAGCAATCGAAAAAATAAAAAGCTCTTCCCGCATCCCGCAACCCGACACTTGCGGGTTTCGGGTTTCGGGAACACACAACACAATTCTTAAAAAACAAGTTCCCGCAATGCGAAATCCGCAATTGCGGGTTTCGGGATGCGGGTTTTGGGATGAAGATTTCCCAAATTTATTAACAACAAAACCCGCAACTAGCATTTGTCGGGTTGCGGGTTTCAGGTGGAGCAAAACCAAAAAATTAAAAATGAATTCCTGCAAACCGCACCTGTCAGGTTGCGGGTTTCGGGTTCCCAAAAATGTCGGGTTTCGGGTTGATGAAAGCAGACGATAAAATACCCAAAATTTAAGCTTTCTCTGGACCAAAACACTTGGAAAATTTATTCAAAAATTTGTCAAACAGGCGGACCAAAAGCATGGGTGAAGGATCTTAGAGGTAGAAACCAAAATCTAATATTTACCAGACAACTCACCCAAATACCTTTGCGTTTATTAAAAAACTGGGTTCTCGTGCTTCATCTAAGCATGGGATCTGTTGTGGCCACAACAAATGGCGAAACGCTGGGATGAAGCAGTTGTCTCTGCCTTACAGTATTGAAATCCATAAAAAATAGGAACAAAGATGAAATGCCTTCTAATGCTAAATTTCAAATAATCTGAAAAGCTTTATCACTGAATGATATAGTATAGGTCAGACTTCAAAGCTTCTAAAACATCCAAGTCATTCCCATCATTATCCCAAAAACCTTTTTAAAGATAAACTCATTTTTCAAAATAAATTATACACAAGATGTAAGAATCAAGAACTTTACCGAGAATTAACCTCGGGAAATGAAGCTAATCATATAAGACATAGTATCAATAAAATACTCCAATACCACAGGCAGGACCCTACATCCACCCGACATCTATAACCGCGGCAGGGATTCCTTTTAACCCAATAAGTTGCTTTTATCCCATCCACTAATTAAATATACAAAGATGATCAATCCTTGTTAAAGATTTGCATCCTTGGAAAGAAACCGGGAACCACTGTCCTGACTTGGTGATCAGGTTGTGACAGTGTCATTCACACCAACTTATATATAATGAGTGGGTTGGCTCGTGATGAGACCCCCCATCTTGCAACCATTTTATGGCTACAAGCCAGTATCCTAGCTTGGTGACCAGATTTTGATAAAGTCATTCCATAAGAAGGCATGACCATGAATAGGTTGGCTTATGATAAGACCTCTTGTTTCCCAGCTCACTCCTAGGGATGTTAAAGAAAATGATTGGGCTATGTTTATTGTTAATCTCATAAGAGATTATTTAAAGGATGGGGAAGCGACTATACTCCTTAAGAGTAAGGATGGCGTAAGAAATCTATAGATTTACTAATATTTACAGATTTAAACCTTCTTTCCCGAAGCTGGTTCCCTTAAAAGTGACTAAATTCAAACTTTTATGTTGAGTTAAAGATAAAGTTCTAAGGATAATGATGGAAAGATTCAAATAGAATTATCAACACAGTCTATTAATGTTTTTTCACAATTAGGGATTAACTAATCAAAACATTTGATTTCCAGCAAGCAGAAAACATTTATAAAGATTTCCTTTATAGATAAGATTTCAATACTGCAAAAGAGTGATAAGCTCTTTTATTTTAAAAGCAAAAATCATGAAAAACTCAAAACAAACTAGCAAGAAAATAAAATGTGAAAATGATAAAATCAAACATATATACAAGTGGAACCAAAGGTAAATCAGAATCTCACAACTATATCAGTTACTGAAAGAACAATTAGTCACTAAAATTTTGGTTTTTAATAAGTCACGAGACATTAGATTCAATCAGTTTTTTTATTGAAAACAAATAAAGAAGCCTAAAGATTAAACTAAATTAAAATGTGCAGTTATGAAATTAAGAAGGCTCTTTTGTTCCATTTCATATCAAGAAAGAATGAAAATTTATGCACTTTTATGAAAATGTTGTCTCAAAACATTTCATGATAAAGTCATTATAATTTAGAAAATGAAGATATAACTTGAACATGAATGTTTTTAAAGTAAATCCAATGATAAACAAGAGTATGAATAATGACAAGTAAAAGAAGATAAAAATACTTCCCTGAATGCCTTTGATGAAGCCTTGATTTCAGTTTTGAAACTGATATATCATCACAACTGCTTTATTAACAAAAAATTAAACCAAATTTAACTAACTTATCTCTAAATCCTACTTGCTGAATATCGCCAAACTAAGTGAAGTTATATTTCCAATGTAACCATTTATGTAACTTGAAACCTGCAAAAGAAAACAAGTTATGTATTAGTATTGGAAATAGCAATACTTCAAATGGAAACAAAGGACAAATCAAATCAATTTTCTTATGTACAAAGAATGAAGGATGACATAGAAACTTTTTGATAAAAGATTCTTCCAACCAACCCAAAACTAGATCATAAAAATCATGTTGGAAGTGAAATGATGTCTGTAATGCATTCATAGAGAAAATTGATATCTCATGAGGATCATAACTAAAATGAATCTTATTAGGAATATGATTAAAAAATCGCGAAAGGGATTCGGTGGAAAATGAATTCTTTAAGACAATATCATCGTTAATAAATTGGAAAGTAATAAAATGACAATTTGGTATTACCTTGAAATTGATCACCTCATTTTGTCCTTCAATTTGAAGCTTAGAATTCATGACATCAAATCTAGATGTAGTCATCATGTTGCAAAATAGACCAATAGCTAATACAACATGAGAAAATATTGTATCCCTTTCCATTTTACAGACTGAATCATAATCCTTAATGACATGAGATGAAATATATGAAGATTCATTTATTGCATGAGTAATGGTAGTAAGGTTATTATTATCCTCTTCGTAACAATTTAGAGATAAACTAGATTGAATAGAAATATGTCCCTCATTCTTAAAAGACTTTCTTTGTATCCTATCAAAATATGACCATAACATAGTATTAGTTTGTAATATATGATCATAAAAAATATCTGGATACAAAGGGAAATAGGTTTCAGAGTGTAAAAAATTGAATGCTTCCATATTGAAAAAATTGATTTCATTAATAGTTTCGAGAGAAACATAATTAGTAAAAATATGATCTAATAATGAATTTTGAATGAGGGAACTTGATTGATCATTGTTAAATTTTGAGCATTAATTCACAATACTCTAGGATCTTCACTGAGAGAATAACATATACAGTATATCAATGCATAACAATCACAATAAGCATGACAAGCATCACAAGAATCAAAAGCATGAGAGACAAGAGACATAGAGTTTCCGTGGGGAAAACCCTAAGGTGAAAAACCCCACAACTTCCTCAGAGATAGAGAGAGCAATGGCTCAACCAAAGTACAACCAAAATACACTTGAGATAGTCTCCTAGTAGCAGATGATCCTCCTCCTCACTAGTGCTCCACTTTCTGAGTGAGAGAGATATAATTTTCCGAATGATCTAAATAGAGATCTCCTAATCTCTATTTATACTAACCTGTTTGCCCAGTGACCTTATGGGGCCGACTTGTCTAGCTAGGTACATCCACAATATAATATATATTTCAGGGCCGACCCCACACATGGTGGTCTAATAACCTATCGACAAGTACACACACTTGCGACACTTGTCAATCCACATGACGACACTTCCTTATAGAGGAATAACACATCTCTAATAAGGGTGCAATAAATATATATGAAATACATAGATGAAATACATTCCGAAGTTACATATACATCAACACTCCCTCTTAACTAGGAAGGTATTTCTCGACACAGATCTCCTAGACAAGTCTTCTTCTCGGGATCATCGTCATTGATGCATCGTCATCATCATTGTCACTGCTGCTGCTATCTCAACCAATATCTGACTCTACTCGTCATAGGAAGTTCTACAGAGCCAGTCCTTTTTCATACTGGATGTAGGCCCACCACCTGTAGGTCTTCATCATCACTGGCCATACTGTGGAAATTTCAAGACTTATTACGTGCATCACAAAACCTTAAAAGAGTCTCTTGACTAGCAAGAACCCTAAAGAGCATCTGAGGCCTTTTTCATCCTGTCCAGATCTCCAGGACTTATTACATGTGACCCCACCACAAAACCTCGAAAGAGAATCCTAGGACTGATTACGAGCACAAGGCTCAACCTATTGGATCTCCCAGGGCACAAATTACATGTGGTCACCACAAAACCTCGAAAGAGAATCCCAGGACTGATTACGAGCACAAGGCTCAACCTATCGGATCTCCCAAGGCACAAATTACATGTGGTCATGGAAAAACCTCGAAAGAGCATCCTAGGACTGATTACGAGCACACGGCTCAACCTATCGGATATCCCAGGGCACAAATTACATGCCATAGGACAAAACCTCGAAAGAGCATCTGCCAGATATCCCAGGGCACAAATTACATGCCATAGGAAAAACCTCGAAAGACTATCTGCAGATCTCCCGGGGCACAAATTATATGTCCTCCCAAGCAAAACCTTGAAAGAGCATTTGCCAGATATCCCAGGGTACAAATTACATGCTGTAGGAAAAACCTCGAAAGACTATCTGCAAATCCCCCAGGGCACAAATTACATGCTTATCTGCATAACCTATTCCACGGCCACAGAGTATCAACCTGATACTCAACATACATCATCCTGATCATCATCACTGCAACATCCTGCTGCATGTCATCTGGAGCAACATCCTGAAGCTCGTCATCCATGATCATCCTGATCATACAATGCATCTACCTAATGAATACCAAGTATCTACCTGATACATATCATCATAAATGATCCACCTGATCATATAGTGTATCCACTTGATACAAATACAAATACATGATACATATTAGCATACATGATCTACCTGATCATACAATGTATCCACCTGATACATATATAGATACATGGTCCAAGCATCCAACATGATGCTTATACAAAATACATACACATGATCCAACCGATCATATCCAGCATCCAACATGATGCGTACATACATATACATATAAATGATCCAACTGATCATATCTAGCATCCAACATGATGCGTACATACATTTACATATAAATGATCCAACTGATCATATCCAGCATCCAACATGATGCATACATACATACATATAAAAACGATCCAACTGGTCATATGAGGTAGAAACCAGAACATCATCCAGCGCTTACATCCACAACCATGTGAAGGATCCTCCTTCCAACATGCTTGGAATGGCTTCAGCAAATGTGTCCATCACTTCTTCCTCGAAGTGTCATCAATCCGAAGAACACCAAGCCTCTCTATGAAGTACTCGAACTTCACCCTGGCTAGTGGCTTCGTCAGCACATCTGCAATCTGCTCGTCTGTCGCAACATACATGAGCTTCACAGCTCCTCTCTGCACCATATCCCTGATATAGTGATATTTGATCTCTATGTGTTTCGACTTGTCATGAAACACTGGGTTTTTGGACAGCTTCACACAACTCTGGTTATCACAAAAGATACCAGTAGCATCCAACGGGAGATCAAATAATTCAGACAGTACCTTCCGTAGCCACACTGCCTCACAACTAGTTGAACAAGCTGCAACATACTCTGCCTCAGCTGTACTCAGTGCTACATAGGACTGCTTCCTGCTAAACCAAGAGATCACACCTGATCCCATACTGAAGCAGCACCCAGATGTGCTCTTCCTATCTGCAGCAATGCCAACCCAATCTTAATCAACATAACCTGGCAGGTTAAACTTTTGATTCGCCTCATACTTGAGCCCATAATCCACTGTACCCTTCAGGTACCTCAGAACATGCTTTACAGCAACCAGCTGAACACTCCTCGGATCTGTCAGGAACTGACTCAATGTGTTCACCACAAAGCAAATATTTGGTCTCCTGTTCGTCAGGTACATCAAGAACCCAATAATCTGATGATACATAGAGACATCAATCGACTTAGATGAAGCATCACATAGAAGCTTCAGATTCAATGCCATAGGTGTGGCCATGGCCTTGCAATCCATCATCCCGAATCTCTTCAGGATATCTACTGTGTACTTCCCTTGACCAAGGAAGATCCCACCTGCACTCTGCCACACCTCCATACCTAGAAAATAATGCATCATTCCCAAATCTTTCATATCAAACTCGGCAGCAAGCTTTCTCTTAGTATCTGCAATCAATCTATCATCTCCTGTTACAAATAAGTCATCCACATACAGGAGTAGAATCATAGGATTCCCTTCCTCAACCTTGTAATAAAGGTTGGAATCCGCTTTACTCTTGGTAAAGCCCAAACTAGATAGAAAACTATCCATCCTACCATACCAAGTTCTGGGAGCTTGTTTCAAGCCATACAAGGATTTCTTCAATATGCACACATATGACTCCCTGTCATGTATTTTGAAACTGAGTGACTGCTCCACATATACTTCCTCTTCAACTACACCATTCAAGAAAGCAGTCTTGACATCCATCTGGTGTATTTTCCATTTCATCGTTGCAGCCAGGGCAAGTACTGTTCTGATGGCAGTATACCTGGCTACAAGTGCAAAAGTTTTTTCATAATCTATTCCCTCTTTCTGAGAGAAACCACGATCTACGAATCTTGCTTTGTATTTCTCTACACTGCTATCTGCAGCATGATTGATTTTGTAGATCCATTTAGAAGTCAGAACAGACTTCTCTTTAGGTCTTGGTACAACATCCCAAACATCATTCTTCATTATTGATTGGTATTCCTCAACCATGGCATCCTTCCATTCTTTCTTTTTCGCTGCTTCTTCATAACTGGAAGGCTCTTTGTTCATAATGTCACAGAGTAAAGCAACATAGCTGGTATGTGATCTGGTTCTCTTCTTTGCTCTATGTTCTTCTTCTAGAATGCCAAATCTTTCTGCATCTTGAATGAACTCTCTAGCCCATGCAGGTTTCCTCTTGTGAGATTTATCCTCACGGGGTGGATCTATAGGTTCTTGCGGATCTTCAAACTCACGAACAACTTCTGGAACTACTTCAGTCATGGTAGTGTCTTGAAATCTAGTTTCCTTAGGTTCTTTATAAACTTCGATAGGTGCCTTTCTTGATTTGATGAATGCTGAGTTTTCATCAAATGTTACATCCCTGCTGACATCAATCTTCTTGAACCCTGGAAAGTATATTCTGTGAGCCTTCGAGCTTTCACTGTAACCCACAAAGATACCCTTCTTTCCTGAAGGTTCTAGTTTAGTCCTCTTTTCCTTTGGGACATGAGTGTATACTGGACAACCAAATATTCTCAGATGGTTGACTTCAGGTTTCTTGCCAGAAAAGAACTCTTCTGGTGTCTTGTTGTTCAATATCTTGTGGGGTGTTCTGTTCTGCACATATACAGCTGTTCTAGCTACTTCTGCCCATAGATGCATAGGTAGATCCTGGTCATGCAGCATTTCCCTTGGTGCTTCCATGATAGTTCTGTTCTTCCTTTCTGCAACTCCATTCTGTTGAGGATTATAAGGAGCATTCAACTCTTTCTTAATCCCTGAATCACTACAAAGCTTCTTGAAGTCACCTGAGGTGAATTCTCCACCATTGTCAGATCTGAGTGTTTTGATCTTCCTATCAGTTTGATTCTCCATCAAAGTTTTGAATTCCTTGAATTTATCAAATACCTCATCTTTGTTTTTCAAGAAGTATACCCAAGTCTTCCTGGAGAAGTCATCGATAAATGAGACATAGTAAACATACCCACTAAGAGAACTGGATGACATAGGACCACATACATCTGAGTGGATGATTTCCAGGATGTCTTTTGCCTTGCTTTCACTGCTTGTGAAAGCCTTCTTAATGTTCTTACTTTTTGCACATCCTTTGCAAACACCTTCATGTTTGGTCTTGATTTCAGGAAGGCCCTCTACAGCCTTGCTTGCAATTGGAAGTGCCCTATAGTGCATATGAGCAAGTATTGTATGCCAAACTTCACTTGGCTCCATGGATTCATGTACCATGGCATGTTCAGGTTGTCCCTTCAATTTATACAACCCTCCCTCTTGCTCTCCAATCACTACTGCATCATCTATGTTCTTTCCCTTTTGCCACATTAGGACTTGGCCATCCACAAATGCAACCCTCATACCTTTTGCATCCAATGCAGAGATGGAGAGTAAGTTCTTCTTGAGCCCATGTACATAAAGGACTTCTTTCATCTTCAAATATTTTCCAGAATCTAGGTTGTAGGAGGCTTCACCACTTCCTTTGATTGGGTATTGATAATCATCCCCAAGTTTCACCTTATGGGGTGATTCATGTTCAGATAGATTCACAAAAGATTCCTTAAACCCAGTCATGTGTTTGGAAGCCCCACTATCAATCAACCAGTCATTACAACCATGGGAGATAGTACCTGTGAGAGCAGAAATTAGAACATATTCTTCTTCACTTGATGGGTCATCATCACTATCACTTTCTGCCCTAGCCTTCTTCTTTGGGGGTTCATCATCTTCGGCAGCATGAGCATGATATCTTCTTTTGTTATTATTCTTCTTCTTATTGAAGTTGTTGTTGTTGTCTTTCTTCTTCTTGGGACAATCTGAAGCAAAGTGTCCCTTCTCATTGCAATTGACGCATCTGAGATCTTTCTTATCTTTATGATAATGGTGGTGTTAGAATCTTCTGTTATGAGATGATTCCTTCTTGGACTTTCCTTTCTTGGCATGTGCTGTGAGAGCATGATCTTCATTTCCCATCTTTTCTTCTCGGGCCACAAGCCTAGCTTCTTCTTGAGAGCATTCTTCCCGCAATCTGTTGAAGGAGATCAACTTCTTCCTTGCACAAATTCCTTGAATAAAGGAATCCCATGACCTGGGTAGGCCATTTAGAGTGGTCATCACCACTTCACCATTCTCCACCATTTCATCCACTGCTTCTAGTTGTTCATTGATCTGGGAGACCCTTGAAAAATAAGATTGAATGGTTTCTCCATTCTAAAACTTTACTCCTTTCAATTGGTTCCGCAGGGTCATCTTCTGATTTATTTTCTTCCCTTCAAATAGCTTGATCAAAGAGTCAAACATCTCCTTGGGTGTCTTAAGAGAAGACACATGGGGTATGAGATGGTCTTTGATAGAATCGACAATGATTCTCTTTGCCTTGACCAAGTTTTTCTTATGCAATACCTTAGCCTCTTCATCCTCTGGGATAGGGATGTCTTCTTTTACATATGAGTCCAACTCATTCTCTTCCAGGATTAACCCAATCCTATACTTCCAAGCTCGGAAGTTATCAGCTCCTTCAAGCTTATCCTCAAGCTTGGTGTGGTGAGACATCTTAAAGAGTACTTCAAATGGAAATAGAAAAGATTTAGGTCTTACCACTTGAAATGCTGAAAACTGGATTTGGTCCCGGATTAGGGTTTGTCGGAAAAACTGTAAAAATTAAAAATGTGAATTTCAATTTTCTGAAAGGATAGAAAGACGTGCCTTGATGAGCTGATCAACCTGGTGTATTCAGAATTTGAGATCAGCAAAGCTTTACCCTTCATATTTTCCTTTTTGTCCTCCCGGGTTCACTTGGGAGAGCCCTGCATTAGGGTTTGAGTTTCCTGGAGATCTACCCAGCCAAAAATCTCGATCCAAATCTCTAAACTTCGATTTTTGCAAGGAGCTTCCAGCTATGTCTTCAGATTTTAGAAATTCCTATTTTTGTGGAAACCCTAATTTTTAGGGCCAAATCTGAAAATGCTCAAATCTAAAAATGCTCAGAATTGAATTCTGATTGGACAGATAGATTCTCCTTGATGAGTAGAGTCAATCTACTATACTGCTTTTCCAAAATCTATAGAGAGAAACCCAATAAACAAGAAACTCAAGTTTCCGTCACTGCAAAATGTCTTCTTCTCAGGTTAGCTTTGATACCATGTTAAATTTTGAGCATTAATTCACAATACTCTAGGATTTTCACTGAGAGAATAACATATACAGTATATCAATGCATAACAATCACAATAAGCATGACAAGCATCACAAGAATCAAAAGCATGAGAGACAAGAGACACAGAGTTTCCGTGGGGAAAACCCTAAGGTGAAAAACCCCACAACTTCCTTAGAGATAGAGAGAGCAATGTCTCAACCAAAGTACAACCAAAATACACTTGAGATAGTCTCCTAGTAGCAGATGATCCTCCTCTTCAATAGTGCACCACTTTCTGAGTGAGAGAGATATAACTTTCCGAATGATTTAAATAGAGATCTCCTGATCTCTATTTATACTAACCTGTTTACCTAGTGACCTTATGGGGCTGACTTGTCTATCTAGGTACATCCACAATATAATATATATTTCAGGGTTGACCCCACACATGGTGGTCTAATAACCCATCGGCAAGTACACACACTTGCGACACTTGTCAATCCACATGACGACACTTCCTTATAGAGGAATAACACATCTTTAATAAGGGTACAATAAATATATATGAAATACATAAATGAAATACATTCCGAAGTTACATATACATCAACAATCATGAGAAGAAGATAATGTAATATCAATAATAGAATCATCATTAGCACATTCAATTGCAGGATCTAGAATCTTTAATTCTTCTTCCATTATATCATCTATAACAAGAGTTTTGTGATCATTACTTGATATAAGAGTTGAATTGCAATCCTTATTCTTTTGTTCCAGAAACTGTGTATCACAAAATCCTAATTCTTGTGCATGCATAACAATTTCATTATTTTGAGTGAATTTTAACTCTATTAGATCCTATATCAACATCGATTGATGAACTAAGATAAATATCAATATGCATGTCATTAATTTCAAATTTATCATTCTTTTTCAAATCAAGTATATCAGAGAGAGAATTAAGATAGAAAAACCAATCAATTGTGTCTTTTTCAGAAAGTTGGTGCCTCTCATGAAACCTGCAACATATTACCATAAATCTGGAAAAGAAATCATCAAGAGTTTCATCTTTGGATGTATCAAGACTTTCTAATTCAAAACCAAGTTTTATGTAACTATAATTCTCATGAGCACTAAGAAATAACTTTGTGAATTGTTTCAATGAATGAATAGATTTAGCTGGTGGAAATTCATACCGACTCCAAATTCTTCCTTCGAAAGTAGTGGTAAAAATTCTACATCTCTCATTCTCATTAGATAAATCTATAAAATCACAAAAGTAATTAAATTCAGAAAGTTGCTGAGATGCAGAGATATCACCTTCTCCATTGAAACTCAATCATTGCAAGAAATTAGTTGTCCCTCTGAGTAATAGAAAGTGGAAGAAGACAACAATACTTCTTGGAATGCATCTGAAGAAGTGTCATTTCCAGCTTGGACTTGGCTTGTTGCTGCAAATACTTTATTGAAGAAAACCAAAAACAGTAATCTAATTATTAAAGAAATTATCAAAATTAATCTATTCTACACCTACTCCTACACTACGCTAAAAAGTAAACAAGACTAAGTATAATCGAATTTCCAATGCAGCCATGGAAGCATATGGAAACCTGCAAAAAAGAAGATGTAAATAATCAGAAAGCATGACATGAATGCTTGAAAATAAAAATGAAAAAAGAATGCATCAAAGCAAATGAAATGAGATTTATGTACAAATGAAGAAAATGGAGTCTTACTGCAATGATGAAATCTCGCTGAGAAAGATTTCTCAAGCCAATCAGCAACCCAATCATGGTATGTACAATGAAAATCAGAAAAATGACATAAAGAGTTTGAAAGATTTATACAATGAAATAGATTATTTGAAAGAAAATCAACATTAGTATTATATGAATCCAAAACTTATTCTTGAATAATTTTCTCCTTAGGAATACTCTCTTGAGTAAGATCAACAAAATCAGATCCAATTTGTTCTAGTTTATTGTCATAATAATCATCATAAATTGGTTAATTTAATTGGAAATTCTCAGAGAGATCAAATGGTGTATGAGTATTTACTTGAGAAGAACTTAAGATATCAGATGTTGTAAGTGTGTAACTAGTATCATTAACATCCTGATAAGAACCTTCTCCATCAAGTAATTGATTGTAAGAAGAAAATGTTTCTTCATTGAGTGATGAATCATAAAAGGAAGAATTCTGAAAATCAGAAATAGTATTCATTTCCAGCAAATAAGAATGACAAGAAGACATAGGTTGATGATAAAGATAAGAATCTTCTTGATCTTCTTCATGCATTTCATAATTAACTTGTTCCTCTTTAAGACTTAATAACGGAGAATTAAAATCTGAAATATATGATTGAGTGCCATTGTTATCAAATGGATCAGGATACACAGAAAAATATGAAGAGGAAATAAGTGCATAAAACTCATCTCTTTGTAGAATATTTTAGATCAAGATTCCTTAACAAATATTTTCTCTTCAAAAGAGATATGTATGAAAGGTTCCAAATCAGAATCTACTTCTTCTTTTAAGGTAGTATCATCATTTTGTGAAATATGCTCTCCTATAGAATCACTTAGATCAGAAAATGGTAATTGAGAAAACATATCACAAATTTCAGAACCATTAGTTGATTCAAGATCTATTAAAGGATTAACAGGTTAATGAATATCAGAATCTTGAAGCTCTTTAATTATGCTAGAAGAAGATTGTTCGATATTATGATCAGAACTATTCTCTTTTACATTAGAAGAATATTTTATAGAAAAATGATTTCCTTCGTGATTAATTAAAATTTGACTTTCTTGTGAAACTGATATGGGCATATCAACATTTAAATCATCCAAATCATTATACTGATTATGATCCATATCTAATAATGAGAAGGAATTCATTTCTACAATTTGTAAATCCTTAGATCCTTCATGCAAATCTAAACCAGAATGTGGATGATCATTGATGTATAATCCAGATTTATCATCTACTAATTGCTCAGATTGATGTGAAACAGAAATAGTGTCCTGCAACCATTCAGATATCATAGGATGATCTATTAAAGGGAATCTACAATAGAGATTAAAATTTCTAGTTGGAAAATCCTCTAATGATTCACCCTCTTTTGAAGTGAGTTTTTTCCATTCATTGCATAATCTAACAATGTCATAATGTCCAAAAGAAAGTATGAAAAGATCTAAAAAATGTTCAAAAGAATGGACAGAGGAAAAATGTAAGGTTACAAATCACTCTTTTACTCATCCTTCGAATGTGAAGGCTAACAATCTGCACAAAACATCTTGATTCAAAATTTTGTTAAGAAGACAATTATGAAGAAATTGAAAAACATGTTCTTGTGATAAACTTTCTCCTTCACCATCGAATTTCATTTCTATCAAATGCTTCAGCAAATCTGTTTGAAATTGAAAACCAATTTGTTTAGAAAAAAAACTAAATACAGATTCATGAGCAGAAAATGAACTATATACAAATTTTTGGGCCGGAGCCATTATAAAATAATCCGATTAAAGTAAATAGCTCAAATGACCTTACATGTCGGATGGCCCTCCTTCTAGCGCTATTTGTTGATGCCTCGGTTGTGCAAGTTAGATGCAAAAGGTGCTGGAATGTTCTAAGACACTCAACAGAGGAAGAAAACCCAAGTTGAAAGGCTTCAAAGGACCCTGCGCAAGGGCAGTTCTATCCCCAACCTATTTGGTATGGTAATCCCCCACGGATATTCAGCCTCCGCTGGCACTCTAAGAGTTGGTGGTTTGACCAATTAGGTCAGTTTTCCAATCAAGGAAAACAAGGGTGTGAAAATGGTAAAACTAAGCTAAGCTAACCTATTTTAGAAAAGGAAACTAATTTAAGTCAGTCCTATTCTAAAAAGAAAGCTTGATCTTGTGCAGATTAACCCTGAAGTGTGATGAATAAGTAAATTACAACCTTTCACAGAAATGCTTTTAGTTGTTTCACTTATTAACTTAAATCACAATCCATTAATGAAAATCAAAAGACAATAATTCAAGTACTTAAGCCTGTTCAAGATAAATCTGTAACCACTTTGCTAATTGAAAAATTAACAATGATTATTGTGTTGTGAATCACTTACAGAAATTGATAAAGAAAGTATTTAAATTGAATAAACTTAATAAAACACTTTCCAACATAAATCAATCATACAGGGAAACCAATACAATAGATCCATACATTTAAACATATGCAAAAGATATCATGCACTGTAGATGACAATCTGAAGTATAAAATCAGAAATTCTCAAAGAAACTTGAGGAATATCAAAAGATAAATTGAAAGATAACTTCAATGTATTAAAGAGGTCTTGTACATAAATTACAAATATCTGTTAAGATAGAGTGTCTCCAAATTGTCTCCTGCTGATTCTAGCTCCAAATTCCATCCATATGGAAGTAGCGTTTCTCCTTCTTCTTCCCTGTCAACAACAAATTATTGCAAAAAGAATGCAGATATGAGAATAATGAAAATTCTTCCATTCTTTAGAGAACTCTCTCCCCCTCCTCACAGTCTTGGGAGGTCGAATTTATAGCAGTGAAGAGCAGTGGGAAGGATAGGATCAAATCCCCGGATGCCTGGTTCGTTCACAGTAAGCAAAAACGGTCGGAAAATTTCTGAATGTTCACCCCTGTTCGGAAACATTTTCCTCCCAAATTGTTCACAGATTTGCAAAACTGTCCATTGCTAGGGGTAAATCAGCCCATTTGGGAAGTGGAATTTAAACCATTTGAGCTGATTCCTCACGGTTTTCCCACAATTCTCCGTGAAAAAACGTGTCTTTTACAGATTCCGTTTTTTCAAATTTTATTTGCACGGCAAATTAGGGTTTAGTGAAATGTTATGCATTAAACATTGTAAATAACATGATATACCAAAGTCAATTATATAAATAAGATTATTAATATTGTTCTTCAAAAAATATATCGAATATAATTTACACAATAATAATGATCTTACAAATAAGCAAAGTTAATTATTCTTTGTAAAATACAATACTTTGCTTAATAAAAATGTTATTGACTCTTTCCATGGTTTCAGAATATGTTATTTAGGATTTCATTGAATTATAAAAAAAGTCATAAAATTATAGATCTTCCCATAATGACAAATTTTATCAAATATTCAATACTTAGTAAAATTCAATAATCCTTTCAAAATTGATAATTAAATGCATGGTTCCATTATATACACCCTTTCAAGTCATAAATTAAAATGATTAAAAATGAGTGTTTAATCAAATTATTATAATCCGTCAAGTTGCTCTATAAACTTATTGATTCAATGGAGTTCAATTGAATTTGCCAAGATTATCGAAACATCCTATGAATTTAATTAGGAAAGATTGAAGCATGTAAATGACTCAAGCAAGTTCAAATAAGAATAAGCAGTCATTACACACAATAGTCAGAATCAAATGACAAGATCTTTGAAATCTCCAAAAATCAATAAAATGAATCAGCTTATGCAAATGAAGACCAAATCTAGATGGAAAATGTGAAAGACAACATGTTAAGCTAACCACCGAGATTATGGAACCAACTGAAATGATAAAAACCGGTTCAAACTAGAGATCATTAAGAATGGAAACAATCCAAATAATACCAAAGAAAAATGGAAATCCAAATATTTACTCAAATCATGCAGCGTAACCTCATCCGCAGGATCAAGACAAATCAACGGTTGGGATTGAATCTCGCGGCTATGGGGTCAAGTTATTGTTCACACTGTTTATTCACGATTCCTGAAATCCGCAACCCGAAACTTGCGGGTTGCGGGTTTTGGGATTGCAAACTGCCAAAATAACAAAAAAACAAGTTCCCGAAAGCCGCAACCCGAAACTTGCGGGTTGCGGGTTTCAGAAATGGAAGCAATTGAAAAAATAAAAAGCTCTTCCCACATCCCACAACCTGACACTTGCGGGTTGCGGGTTTCGAGAACACACAACGCAATTCTTAAAAAATAAGTTCCCGCAATCCGAAATCCACAATTGCGGGTTTCGGGATGCGGGTTTTGGGATGAAGATTTCCCAAATTTATTAACAACAAAACCCGCAACCCGCACCTCTCGTGTTGTGGGTTTCGGGTGGAGCAAAACCAAAAACTGAAAAATGAATTCCCGCAACCCGCACCTGTCGAGTTGCGGGTTTCGGGTTCCCAAAAATGTCGGGTTTCGAGTTGACGAAAGTAGACGATAAAATACTCAAAATTTAAGCTTTCTCCGGACCAAAACACTTGGAAAATTTATTCAAAAATTTGTCAAATAGGCAGACCAAAAGCATGGGTGAAGGATCTTAGAGGTAGAAACCAAAATCTGATATTTACCAGACAACTCACCCAAATAGCTTTGCGTTTATTCAAAAATGGGGCTCCCGTGCTTCATCTAAGCATGGGATCTATTGTGGCCACAACAAGCGCATACCTCCCATACGAATTTATGGGCTACCCATGCTCCATTGAAGCCATGGACTGAATTCTTCAACAACTTCCTTACAACAGAATTAAATGTTAGCAAGGAAAGTCAAATGGGTTCTCACAATGACATTTGGCAGCATATGGTTCATCCCCACAACCCCCTCACCACTCCCTAGTGGAATACATATGGCCCCTTCTCATTCGTTGCTTCCATAGCCAGTTTTGGGTATTTTATTGCAATATTAAATATTTACATCCATTTACAATATTCCATGGCTTAAAAGCACATGGGTAACAAAATATCAAATGCTTGTGCATTCTAAATAAATCCGAGCATACACTAGCGAGGCCTTGGCCTTGAGATCCATGCTAGGGAAACATACATCGCGTGTATACAATATTTACATTAAAAGCCAATTTATCACAAGAGTCAAAATTGGGGTATTACATCCCTCTACAGAGAGGGACTCTGGGTAAAAAGAGCCCTAGAAGAATGGAAACTAAGCTACCTCATTTATGGAACGTCCATAAAGGTGTCCTGTAGCTTCAGTTCTTTGGCCGTTACACACCCAGTATGGGCACCATTATGCACGACGAGAACAATGAATTGGTGTCCTTCAGTACATAGTGGAGAGCGACATTCCACTGAGACTTCCGGAACCAGTCTTGCTACTTTCCCTCCTAAGGGAGAGGCCTTTCGACAAATCAATGCTAACCGTACCAACAAGTAATAGGGGATTTTGGATCCCTAGAAAACAACAGTTATGTCTCAAATGTAAATGACAAAAGGGGTGTTATTTGGATGTCTAACCCCAATGTCCTACCTAGATACAAAGTTCTTTTTGTGTTCTCCAAGTGTAATTAAATTTGGTTCAATTAAGTAAATTTTAAGGCTCTCATGAATTATGGTGACATAGTGTGTGCACAAGTGGTGTGAACCAAAGATAGTCGTACGATCGATGATGCATAAAATATAAAAATAAAGTGCTGAAAGAAACAACTGAGTCTGAACAATAAAACTTTTTTTTTTCTTTGATTTTTTCAAAACATAAAAAATGCCAACTGCTGTAAAATGTATGTAGTAAATAGGCTTATTGAAATATGATGCATGAGATAGCAATGCAAGAAGGATGCATGTACACGGAAATGTCTCAAATTCTACAACAAGCAAAACAACAGAAAATATCCAAGGCAAGTGGGGGCAATCAAATAAGGGTTTGTTGGGGTGGGCAAGGTGAAAAAAGGGAAAAAACAGGTGCAAGATGCGGCTATGAGGCAAAAAGTTGTCTTTTGGGTGCGACAAACTACAACAAAATCGCATCGAAACAGAAAAACCAAGAAAAACAGAGTGCGAGTCTAGGAGAAAATGGCGTGGATGGGACATGGGTTTCAGGATCAGGTGCGCGCTATGGGCACGACTTTCAGGCAGACATGCACGCTAAAAGTGCGATTTCTGAGAGGTTTTGCGCGTTAAAAGTGCGGCTTACAAGGCCAAAGACGCGCTAAAAGCATGGCTTACGGGGCCAATCACGCGCTAAAAGTGCGGATTTTCGAGGAAAAGCCGCGCTAAAAGCGTGGTTCTGGGTGGAAAAATTGCGCTTGGGGCGCTGCTTAATGGCTGAAAAATGCACTCGGGACGCGGGTTTTGGGCCGACAGGTGCGCCAGAGAGTGCAAGTATTAGGACAAAAGTCGCACTTGGGGCTCAGAAAAAATGCAGAAAGTTGTGGGCCAATCCATAAAAACAGAACTACTGAAGAGTACTGCGAGGGCTAGGGCCAGATCTGCAACATAAATATGATATGCAAGCAAATAACCAGTACAAAACTAAAATAAACCAAAGATTCTATGGAATTCGAGCTAGGGGAGTCACCAAAGCTGTAGCTAGTGTTTTCACACCAGCTCATGCTAAAGAGCACCTACTTAGGATTCATGAACCCTTAGTAGCAGTTCATGTAAATAGGTAAAAACTAGTAAATAAAAAAAAGATAACTAATATATGTGAGTGCAACAATGGAAATAAAAATTAAACAAATTAACTACTGCAGTAATAAAATAAATAGGAACCCATGAATGAAAATTTGATTTTTTGTATTAATGTGTAAAAATTGGTTTACAATATGATGTTACCTCAAAAGGTGAGGTTGTAGGAGCCCTTGCAGCTGTACGTTGAGTAGTGCACTGAGTCTCTAGGGTTCCTTGCTCTTCTCCAAATGCTCAATGGGTTGTCCAAAACTCAATTGATTGGGAAACATAAGCTCAAGGTGATAGGCTAAATTTCAACAGGAATTTCGGCAGCATAAGGGTGTGAAGAGTTGATCATGGATCTGAAATGGGGGGCCTCCATCACCTTTTTATAGTGATTTTGGGTGGTGAAGTATTGACCCATGGTTTTGGGCAACCAGTAGTATTGGTTTATGGTATTTGATGTTTTCCCTCTTTTTTGAATTTAGTTTTGACTTTTTTCCCTTTTTATTTTTCTTTTAGGGATTGGACCATTGTTTGAGGGTTTTTGACCTTTTTTGAAGGAATTCCATTAATTGAGGAGGGAAATAATGATTTTTTGCCTTTTTGGTTACCATTTGAGGATGTTTTAGGATTTTGGAGGCAAAAAATGTAGGAACAGTGGAAAAATGGGTTATGTGACTAGGGAGATGAGCTAGTGAACACTTTTTGGGTGTTAACAATGAGCATTCAACTAGTTAACTTTCTTATTCTTCTATTTGCTGCCTTCTATCCTTGCTATACTAGCCTCACTACTGTTACTAGCGCTGCGCATAAAGGAACGTTTATTATATAACACATTAATAAGCCTTAATATTTTCTCTAATGTTACCACGTTGGGTCCTTATTGCACTCAGAGGCCCAGTGTTGAAACCATTGCTCTGATACCAATCCGTCACGTCCCCAATGACCTATCCTGACCACCAGGGATCTCCTTTTTTTTCTCTTGCTACTTTTAATACCAAAACAATATTGTTTAATATTGAGTTATTTTACTGCACGACAAGCTATGCCACATGATATTGATAAACTGAGCGTGGCAATGTGTGCATAAAAATGATCCATATGCGATATTGCATAAACTAACTTGACCTCGCACACTTATGCACTTATAATATTTTTTATTGCACAGTTAAACTGCACACGCAAAACCAGACCGTCGCGTGATCCATTGTGAGACTCTCGTTAACTATTGCATGAATAGAATTGCGCATGCTAAACACCTAGTGGCAACTCAACTTGTAATGCCAATTTGTTGGTTCCCCGTAGAGTTAGCACTATATGCATAGATGGAATTCTTGCATAAATCATACATTTAGATGCAAGCATTTATAAGGCGCTTCATCATATATCCATCAGCTAGATATCTAAAATCAATTACTCCTGGCTAAGCAATTCATATTTCATTATATACAACATGCATCTTATCATTCATTCAAATCAACATGCATACAATGGAGACGAATAACAATAATGAAACATCAAGTAACACTTATCTTGAATGAAGCTTCTCCAAGCAATTGACTACGCAAGAGAAACATTCCAACTAACTGTAGGTGCTCTATCTAGCATATACTCGTTTTGCTAAGAGGCCATCCTTGTGCTGGGCATGATTACTTTAAGGAAAGGGGAACTATCCAAAGCTCTCTCTCATAGTCAAATAGGCACAAGGTTTCAACCAAGCCATCCTCTTCTGGGTTAACAGGTTGTACAGTCGCATAGAATGAATTCTCAAGCCAAGCCAACATCTGAAGGGTAACAACCTTTTCCAGGTATTAGAAGGGAAATGTTAACTAGTGAATCACCATAGAATTATAGGAACCTTGCGCATACTCAGTTATCTAGGGGTCCACAATACTTGTCCGACACAACACCAAGAAGGCACCCCTTCACTGCTCAATGGTTTGTCATGTGTCACCTTCCTCTAGGTGTTATACTAGAGTGTGCGTAGAAAGACCACCCAGGTAATTGATTAACTAACAGACAGGCTCACCTACAGATTGATTGACATACTTGTTGATAGGTTATTGCACCATCCCCCAACTGATAGGTAATTTAAGGATGACTTCAATGCAACTGATCGCTTACCCAATAAGCGATGCCCATTCCTAGTTCTACAGAGTGACTAACACCACTTTGTCACAAGGAAACTCAGACCCATGCCTTCCATTCCCCAAGACAATAACTATCTCAACTACCTTCTTCTTGGAAGCATTAAATGATTGGGGCAAATGAGTCAAACTAAAATCAAATGGATCATTTGTCCTCTCTAGGACACTTGGCTCTCTTCTATTGGCTTCATGGATTTAATACGTCCCTTCCTAACGTTAGGATAATCGTGCCCCTTTCTCTTGTTGTCTTGCACAATCTACTGTGGATTTATTTATTATTATCATGCACTTGTACACCACATTTACAATACTATTGCGTTTGACCAGTGCATGGTTGTCTAACCATATTACTTGTTGCACCGAGAGAAACGAGGTGCTCTACAGCCCAGTATGGGGGAGATGTTGTAACGTTTGCGATGTAAAATTTGTTACTAACAAAATAATTAAAAAATTTTATGTCGACTCATAAAATAAAAAATGATGGAAAGTATTTAAAAAAAGTCCATGTTGGTTCATAAAATAAAATATTATGAGAAGTAATTAAAAAATAGATGTTTGTTTATAAAATAAAAACTTAAAACTTAAACCCGGATCTATCAATCAAGAGAGATCAAATTTCTTGAGTTTAAATTTAAAAAAAGAAATACACCTCAAGAAATTGGATCCCTCTCGGTGCTTGATATATATATATCGGTGTGTGTGTGTGCACATGCATACATACATACATATGTGCATGTGTGTGTGTGTTTACACACACACACACACATACACACTTTTCAATAAGAAAAAACATACTTTTGATATTCACTTGGAATAAAAAAGTACAAAGCATAGCCAAAATAGTTTTAATAATATCCCGACTGTTCAAAGCAGTCACATATCAGTCCTTTGAGCTGAATCTTTCAAACATTGGCAGCTAACATCTCATCAATATTCCACCAAATAGGCCCAAAAGTCTACAAACAACAAAGAAAAGCAATAGATCCACAATTACATCATCAATATATTTTTAATCCAATGTCAATCAAGGAATTTTCTATAAATTCCTCCCACATTAGAATACCTTCGTCACCTGATAATGCATTTTTGGGTAAAATATCAACTTCATGATTCAATTCTCGAAATATATGTTTGAATTCAATGCTGGAGAAGGATGAAACAAGCTCCTATGTACGTCTGCAAAAATTCAAAAGAGAGACCACCTATAGGTTGTAGATTTTACAAGCCCAGTTAATGATGACCAATGAGTCCCCATATACTGTCAAAGAATCAATACCAAAAAAAATTTCCATTCTGCACAGACACCAAAGAGCCAACAACTCTGCTTTTGTGTTAGTTCCCGTTCCACAATTTAGTTGGAATTTGAAAACATGATAATCATTAAGGAAGAGAACCACCCCAACAACACACAACCCATCCTTATCTACTCCATCAAAAAACCCCATAACATTTTGAGATTGTGGAAAAGGTTGCACATATATGATATTTAGTCCTTTTCTTTCACAAGTCACATAATCCCTGAAAAATTCTAAAAATTCTCAAACAAACCCCTTCAACATCTTGTATCATGTCTTAAAAAATGCAAGTGTTTATGGCATTCTAGATACCCCAAGAGATAAAGGCTGGTAATGTACTTAATTCCTTACAATTTTTCACCCATAAATAGAATTTCTGTTCAAAAGACAAATTGCCCCAAGGCTGTTTGATATTGAGTTCATAACAAATAAATTTCCATACATGTAGGGTAAACTAACAATTAACCATTAAATGTTCCACAGTTTCCAAATTACTCCTGCATATATAACATATGTTAGGTCCACATTATCCTCTTTTAAGGAGATAGTCCCAAGTTTTGAGGCAGTTTTCAAAAGTAAACCACGTAAAGCACTTAATTTTTAGTGGGATGTGCCAACTCCAGGGAGGTTTATACCACCACATCGAAGCAATATAAGTGGATTCCTGAGCAATCACATGGTCCAATATGCCACCAGTAGAGAGGAGCCTATAGGTCCAATGATTAATTATTTTTTCAAATCTATCTACAAGCCAATACCAGTCTTTTACCTTGTACCCAACATGTTTAAGGAAGTATCCCAAGTATTTAAAACCATCCTCCAGCTTTTCAATTTTATATGGCATCAAAGAAGAAATCATTCCCATAAAATACTCATCCATTCCATGTTGATACATACATGATTTAGTAATACTGACTTCCATTCCTGATTCTACACATTAAAGTTTGATAATTTCAAGAAAGCAAGTCCATTCCTCTAGGCTACCATTGCCAAATAACATAGCATTATCTACAAACATTAAATGTGTTATATAAACAACATATGAGATTTTGGTGCCTTTTAATTTTCCTTCTATCTAAGCATTTGAGATCAAACGACTGAAGCCTTCAATACTAAGCATAAATACAAGAGGGGAAAGGGGACATCCCTGCTTGATACACGTAGAAATTTTTAAAAATTCCGAAGGCGGTCCATTAACTAGAACATGAAACTGGGAAGATGTCACACATGCTGTGATCCAGTTGGTGACCAATAATGGAAGACCAATTTGTAATAGCAAAAGTCTCAAAAAACCCGAATCCACCCAGTCATATGCTTTGACCAAATCCATCTTCAATAAAATAGCCTTCAAGTTCTTATGTTTAATGGAGTGTAGGAATTCCTGTAATATTCCAATTGCATCTAAAATTTGACGGTCATACATGAACCCAAACTGTTTTTTTGACATGCCTCTAGATAAATAAGGTGTTATCCGATTGGATATAATTTTGGTGATGATCTTGTATGCAAGATTGCATAAAGCAATCAGTCTAAAATCATTGAAGGAGCTGGGTTTGTTGCACTTAAGAATCAAAGTAATGAAAGTAGAATTAAGTGCACCATAGACATATCCTTCCACCCTGGATTGTTCAACCATGGCTAAAAGGTCTTCCCCCATCACATCAAAGAAAGTGAGAAAGAGCTCCACAGTCTAACCATCTGGACCTGGACTCTTCTCTTTGGCAAATTGTTTTAATGCCTCTTCAATCTCACAAAGAGAAACATGTTTCCCTATATAATCCCCTTCCTCGCTGCTAAAGAAAGTAGGCACAAGTATTAACACTTTCATATGAGCTTCAATAGAACAAGTAACAAGATCCTTGAAAATCCCATAAGTGACTTCTTGCCAAACTTTGAAGACCTTTTTGACCATTAACAACATTAATTACCATTCCCATCTAACATTTCCCATATTGAATTTGTATTCCTACGATGGGAAGCTAAAATATGGAAAAAACTGGTGTTATTATCCCCAAGTGCAATCCAAAGTGCACGACGCTTTAATATACAATCCATTTCCTCTTGTTTAAGTATTTGTGCCTTTTTGTTCTCTAAGTCCTTTATGTAACATCCCTCTTTTTTGGCCTAATAATTTGAAAATAATTATTGTAACTGTATACATGTGTCCCTGGGGAGGAGCTCAAGGCCAAGGCCCCACCAGTGGACCATGAAACTAATTACACATTACACAATAAAAGAACCGGAACAAGTTAGTAGTATGATCTTCACTATCTAAACCTAGCACGACAGGAAGTATTAGGGAACACAATAAACTCCCTAAGCTAGAACAAACCGAGGTTGTTAAGTAACATGTTTGGTAAAGCTTAGATTATTTGATTATGCATGCTTATAATTTTAAGATATTAGTAAGGTTAGCTATAAGCTTTATCATGCAATAAATAAACTATTAAGGTCAATAAAATATATAAAGGTTTCAGTATTATATGTGTTAAAGTAATTACATATATATGTTTGGTATCAACTTAATTAATATAAATGTATTGATGAATAAACTATATTTATGGTTTAAATTAAGCTTATTAACAAATGATAATGGCACTTTTATCATTATATTATATACCTCAAAGAAAAAAAATTATGCACTTTTGTTAATAACATTTTGTGTCATAGTGGAACCCATATTAGAGGGGAACTTTATTTAAAGAATATTAAAAAGGATATATTTTTTTATTTTATATATTTAAGTGAAATATTATAGTGTGATAAAATATATTTTCCTTCACAAGGGAAATGAGATGATACATATATATAAACGTATAACATGAGACAAGTATGGAAACAATAAATCAATATAATGTATGAAAGGATAGGATCCTGTATAGAACAAACTTACTTCGAATTATTGGTTGCAAGTAAGAAATTATTTAAGCACTCCATCGTGGAGATAAACCACTTGGAGGATATCTAGGAAGGTTGTCGCTTGGGTGGAGATTTACTTAACTTTTCATCATCGCCACCTGTTTGTTTCAAAAGCCATTTGTCCATTGAGGAAATCAGATGGTTAAACCCACGTTGGCTATTTTTCCGGAAGTTGTTTTAAAGATGGGTGGAGTAGATTTGGGAAAAAAAGGAGATCTCGATGATGGGAGGATGTATTGTTCTCTGCGATGGCATATTTGGGTCTGAATAGCACTATAAGTGTAAGTAATTTTTATGAGAGTAGTGTGCTTATGCGATTAAGAACTGTGAATAAATTCTGTGTGATCTCTGAGTTTAGGATTTTATATATAAGTTGGTATTTATGCTGCGCATGGTAGCGAGTTTGGTTAGTCCCTGTTAGGATATTCCTATACTCCATCCTAGTCCCACCAGTATTTTGATCATTTACATTTTCAATCATGCATGCACTTTTAGGGTTTGCATGCATTCTAGGGTTTGTATGCATTTTGCATGCATCCCAGTCATCAGTCCAGCACCTAGCCCTCAGTTAGCCATCCCCCAGGAGCTTCTCACTATTCAGTTTTAGCCCTCCAGTTGCTTAATGCGCCCTTCTTCCTTGATTTTAGGGAGCAACTCGCCCTTCTTCACCTACCAGTCCAGTTGTCACTCAGTTACAGTCAGTTACAGTCAGTTACACTCAGTTATAGTCAGTTACAGTCAGTTACATTGAGTTACACTCAGTTACACCTACCAGAGTTAGTTTGATTGATGGTTGACAGTTACTTGAGCATTGATGACTCCACTAATGATGATGAAGACTTCCAGTTGTGCTTTGATGATCATGAGGACACCTAGTTGTGCTCCGATGACACTCTATTGATCTTATGATCACTCTGAGAGGCTAATTCGAATTTCCACCTTAGGCATTCGAATCCTCTCTACCATTATACTATTTATTTGTCCATACTGTGATTAATTAATTAGTGTGTGTGAAGTATTATTGCTTCTATCTGAGTTCTACTATACCATATTATTCTGTTGCTCATTATACTGTATTGTTCACTCTTTTTCTATTTTCCTGCTTAATCATAATTACTTTTGTGAGTTATACATCATCTCTTAGATCTCCTGTGAGGATTTTCACATGGTATCAGAGCATGTTGAGAGTATTGTTTATCTCCATTCTTGAGAGTTTTTTGCAGGTTATTACCAAGATTTCGAGTGCAGCAGTTGCAGCAGTTTCTGCATTTTTGCAGCAGTTGCAGTTGCAGTTATTCTATATTGTTTTTGCAGGTCCTCTATAGCTTCTATGTATTTATCAGGAATTACTCCTCTTGATCCACTCAACTATGATGAATGGAAACCAAGAATGATAGCAGACTTGAAGATCCATGATCTTTTTGATTGTTATTTTGAAAGAGAGTTTGAATCCCCTGAAGAGAAGATTAACTGGTTAAATAAAAGTGACATGCACTTTCAAGCAATAATGTTTTCTTTGTTTGCACGCCGGAGATTCCAATTCAAATACCGTAATGGTGTTGAAACTCCAAAGGAGTTATGGACTCCAAAAGAGATATGGACTCACCTGGATGGAAAATTTGGCAGAGAGAATGAAGGACTTGGTCCCAACCCATTCAAAAGAAAACAAAGTGATGCATTCGCTCCTCTTGATGGTCTTTCAGATCATGCACTAGTATCATCTCATATTGAAGTTGTTGACAAAGAACTTGTAGATTCTACACTCATGATCAAACTTTCTTCTCTTTCTGTGCCAGCTCACACTCTAGATATTGCAGAAGGTCCTAAATCCTCTCTTGCACCAGAGTCTGTTGGTTTGCATCATGATCACATGATTATTTCGGAGGTCAAAACAGCTTTTGAAGGTAATGCATTCGCTCCTCTCCAACTAACTCCTCTTTTATACTACTATATGATCATAATTCCATGCTTTCAGAAGGTCATTGAAGAATATGGCCATTGCCATTCGCTTGGGATAATTTCTCATGCATCTACTGGTTTTGATCTCACCTCTCATGGTTCAAAGGAGATCTCAAGAAACCATGATTCAAGTCTTGGATCTAATTTGGATTCTAAGCAATTACTGCTTGGGATAATTTCTCATGCATATGATAGTTTTGATCTCACCCCTGCTGGTTCAAAGGAGATCTCAAGAAACTGCTTTTTTAAGTCTTAAATCTGATTTTGATTTCAAGCATTGATTGTTATTATTCATTGTATTGGGTGACCTTTGGTCTTAGTTACTAGGGCCCATGATGGATTAAGGGGGGTTGTTAGGATATTCCTATACTCCATCCTAGTCCCACCAATATTTTGATCATTTACCTTTTCAGTCATGCATGCACCTATAGGGTTTGCATGCATTTTGCATGCATCCCAGTCATCAGTCCAGCACCTAGCCCTCAGTTAGCCAAACCCCAGGAGCTTCTCACTATTCAGTTTTAGCCCTCCAGTTGCTAAATGCGCCCTTCTTCCTTGATTTTAGGGAGCAACTCGCCCTTCTTCACCTACCAGTCCAGTTGTCACTCAGTTACACTCAGTTACAGTCAGTTACAGTCAGTTACACTTAGTTACATTGAGTTACACTTAGTTACACCTACCAGAGTTAGCTTGACTGATGGTTGACAGTTACTTGAGCATTGATGACTCCACTGATGATGATGAAGACTTCCAGTTGCGCTCTGATGATCATGAGGACACCTAGTTGTGCTCCGATGACACTCTATTGATCTTAAGATCACTCTGAGAGGCTAATTTCAATTGCCACCTTAGACATTCGAATCCTCTCTACCATTGTACTATTTATTTGTCCATACTGTGATTAATTAATTAGTGTGTGTGAAGTATTATTGCTTCTATCTGAGTTCTACTGTACCATATTATTCTGTTGCTCATTATACTATATTGTTCACTCTTCTTCTATTTTCCTGCTTAATCATAATTACTCTTGTGAGTTATACATCATCTCTTAGATCTGCTATGAGGATTTTCACAATCCCAACTTCGTTGTCTTCCTGAATGTGACTGCGCGATCAGTTTCCATCAGCGTGAGTTTTCCTCCTCGGAACTGTCGTATGAGTATTGTGAGAGCTTCTGAAGGCAGTAATTACGAGAACATAACAGAGATAGTGTGTAGATCTCGCAGCTTTCCAAGGATCTTATTCATCTCTGTTAGATTGGTATCCTTTCCGTCATAGAAAACATCTCATGATCTCCGAAGATATGGAATGCGGCCACACTATCTGGTTGCAGGTTTGTTTCTTAAGTGTTGATTATTTAGTCTCTAGTAGTTTATATTTTTTTTTGGTTATCTGCTATCACAAGTTTATTTTTATCTGTGATAGACACTTTTTCTATATGAGGTCTTCCCTCATAAATTTCGTAGGATGTATTTTATTTAAAATCCTTGAGTACAATGGCGACATGCAGTTTTGATTCTCTACACCGAGTTCTTTAAATTTATCTCTGCTCATACATTGATAGAGTATTTGTTTTATATGATATCTATATCTTGCGGAATTCATTACAAATCTGCTTCTTAGATCTTTGGTCAAGTCTAATATTTTGTAGATCATATTCAACAACGATAGTCGTTGCGACTTTGTCATTTTTCCAAACAAAGTTAAACCGTGTTGATATTTGTATTTAATTATTGCCTACGAGTACACAAATCCCTGCACACATAAGTACCGTTTTCACCTTCCTTTTTGATGAGCTAGGGTTGGGGAAACCAAATCTAAACCTGTCGAGTTCTTCTTTATGCTGACTCTGTCTTCTAAAAACCGGTCTCGGAGTGAAAACTCATTGTATCGCTGAGTTAAACTCTTTTATTTTAATTCACATTAATGTGGAAACTAACTGTGACAAATTTTAAAGTTTGAAGCACGGAGGTTGCTTTCCCGGTAGTTGTTGGCGTTAGCTTAGTATGGAGCTTTATGCGCAGTAGTAGTGACTATAACTTTAGGCATTAAAAGAAACTGAATTACATCACCTGGGAGATACTAAGAGTTTCAATAGAAAATAAGCCACCCAATGTAATCGGATTATAGCTTCCCATGAAACCCATGGAAGAAGCGTGAGTGATACAAATTCATTAGTGAGACGTGGAGGGCCTCTGATGAATTGAGAAGCAATCCCAACTTCGATGAACATTAGGACATTGAGACAATTGATGCCATTCTGCCTTGTGCTTAAGTTTTTACTTCCTTTTGTTTGGTTTTATAATTAGAGATATACGATTTTAAAACTATTATAGGGTAATGGTTTTGCCATTAAAAACTTTTAGAACCCATGTTTGATTACAAAGAGATAGTATACCTTTTTATGCTTAAAATAGGTACATGGATACCAAATAGGATTTATAATAAACTTTCACATAATTTATATTTTGGAAATTATTCTAAAGATTTACTTTTGGTATAAATTATGAATAAGTGTAAAATTATAAATGAAATTGTTCTTATTTAAAACATATGCCCTTATGAGAAAATGGGTTATTAAAGGTTAGGTGAAAATAAAATAAGTATGGATAATAGATAAGTGACAAGAATTTATACTTTGATAATATTACATTATGTTAGTAATATTTGGAGTATGAATTTATACTATGGTAATGTTACATGGGTGCTAGTAAAGTGAATTATGGATAATAGATAGGTGTTTTTAGTAAAAGTATATGGGGTTGTGTTATTAATATTATAATATGCATGGGGTAGATTTTGGTATCAATACATTATAATGTGACTTATGGTATGTATAAAATAATTGATATCCAAATTTTAGAATAAAAGGGGTTGTTCTTTTAGAAACTATAGAAAGGTTTTTATCAACCTTTATGTTGTTACGTAGAACCTGGTATTTTCAATGAAGGATATGTTATTCTGGAAAATGCTTCATGAAAGGAAGACTTGAAGAAATTAAGTCTCGCGACAATTGTGTCGCAGAAGAATGTAACCCTTCACCTTGTTTTTAATAAAAACACAACCTTTGTGGACGTAGCCCAAGGAGTGGGTGAACCATGTTAAAATGGCCTCTCTTCTGTTCATGATCCATCCATTGATGTTCTATTTTTCTTAATTAATTTCAATGCAAGTTGATAGATGAGTATACATTAGGAGCATTAATTTTAGGAATGATTTGTTGACTTATTTCCCTTATGAACAACTAAACCCTATGTAATAAGTATCATTTAGTCTGGTTTGTTTGAAAGTATACTTTATATGTTGTCTATTTTAAACAATGATGATCTTGTTAATTTCTTGTATGCATTAGAAATGATGGCAATTATGTAGTTACATTTAAATATGGAAAACGAATGAAATTTCTAATTGGTCATGCATCATATTAGCTTTAAGTTTTGCATATATTTTACAACCAATCTGTTGTATAAATCGAATAAATTGCGTTGTTAAAACAAATTCTTGGTTTAGTAGGAAGTTGTTCTCTTACTCATACATAATTATCCAATGGATGAAGAAGTTGCTTAAAACTTAGTCTGCAATACATCTTTCAAATGTAGAATTATAGATTTAGTTGAATGTAATTACGACATGTAATTATTGATGAATGTATATCATATTTTCTATTGTATTGTCGTTAAACAATTAGATAATAAATGATAAATTATGAGATGTTCAGTGATCTATTTTAGTTATAAAGTAGAATTAAATGCTAAAATATTACACTTTGCATAGCATGTATGGGTGATTTGACCGCTTAGAAAAATTTTAAATTTTTATAAAATTTTGGGATGTGACATATGGTATCAGAGCGGTAGGTTACAACACTTGGGCCTATTGGGCTCAACATAGGATGAAGATTGATAAACTAACTAATAAAGTTGTTTTTTCCTTTTGTTTTGATGCATGGGCTGGACTGAACAAGGAGGATAGTGTTATTCGAGTTCAACTCCAAGTATTTCAAATGGAATAACGATAAGTATTTTTCTTGTAAAATTTGAGTGAGGTAAGTTCTCCTTGTCGTGAGTTCCCTTGCTAGGTAAAAGGTATAGATAGTTACATGGATGAGTAATATTTCCATGGAATGTGAAATTTTGTCGATAACTTCCGTATATGTGAAATATGTGATTTTGTATCGTGATTAAAAGACTTGTTAAAAGAAAATAGAAGCATCATGAATCTTTTTGTCGATTTTTGATTCCTAACATGATGTAAAGTCCTAAGTTTAAAGAAGTAGATAAAGGTATGTAAAAACTTTGGCGAAAAATATTAATACCTTAATTTAAGTGGTGTTCTTGACTTAAAGCTTAAGAAATTTCAAAATTTCATAGTAATATCAAGAAGAGTTGTTGTTATAAAAGTTACTAGGTGCACTACTTACGAGTTTTATTAGATTAGTTCACCCCAAAGAAGTAAACTTGTTAGATTATACAAAACCCCTATCATAACTATGTTTTATTTTGGATTGAATGAGTTGTTGTACATTCTTGTGACAGTTTTTCATGGAATATTGCCTTCGTAGAAATTATAGAATTGGGCAAAAACAATTGTTTAAAGGAGCTATGGTTATAGTTAAGTATTAATTGGTTCTTTACTTGAAAAGAAAGTTGGTTCTCAAAACTATCAAATGATAGAGTGAACATTGTTTTACTTAGGTTTCGGTACCATATATATTACAAGACATTGTTGACGTTCTTTCAAAATTTCTTCCTTGGATCCCAATAAGTATGGAGTTGCCTAAGAAATTATTACTCTCTTAAGTAATTGATAGACCAGGTAAATTTGACATACTCAGGCACAAGTTATGTTGAAAGATATGAACAAAATTCAATTGATAAGGTGACTTATGCATTAAAATATTGTTTTGTTAAAAATTAAAGATTGTGTTATGTTATCTCATTATAGAGGTATAAAAGTGCATGACTGTAAGGAATTGCAAGTATAAATTTCCTAGGAGTTTAAAATAATCTCATTTCCGGATGCATTATTTTTAGATAGACCCTTGGTAGGGTTGTTGAAAATTCTAAATAAAGGTTGATATGTATCAAGAAGATTTTCTTAAATCATTAAAGATTTTCATTACTTAATTGTATTTTATTTCAGAACTTCTTATGGTGATAGTATGAGTTTGCAAGCAATGTTCCTAGGGGTTAAATTAGCCTTATTTTAGAAATACATTATGATAGATGCATGTGGAGTAAGTTTTAGTTTCTAACAAAGATTAATGAGTATCAAGATCTTGTTGATAGTTTAAAGAAAATAATTCTAATCTTGTTGGGATTGATTGAGCATGGGATCTTTTAAAAGAATCATTAGATGATAAGTCTCAATTCAAAATGAATCCATATGAAACTAAATGTTTGAACTATGATACTAACATGTTTTCAGCAGATTTGACCTCGGACTCACATCAAGGATATTGAAGAGTTTACATGGGGAAGAAGTGAAGAGAACGCACAAGTTAATCAAACGAGCATGCGTGTAATGCCATGGAACTAATGTGTTCAATTGTTGAACATTTGAAGCAAAGAAAATTTCTCTTTATAAACTAACATTTTAGGAGGTGATTTTGGATCACGGCTCATGTCATAATCCAATAGGAACATGGATTATGAGACCACTTACACAGATAAGTTGAGCTAAATCGCTCAAGGGTAAGTAAATGTTTACTTTACATTTTATCACGGATTTCAGGGCCTTATGAATCATGATTGGTGATAAGACTTGTGAGTGATGATGTGTAATTATCAAGATGCAAAGAATATGATGAGTGAATCTAACTTTGGTTGCTATTATGTATGTGGCATACATGATTTAATAAATGTTTGTCATAAAGAGGTGTTCCTGGACTCAAACGAGAAGGTTTGAGAGGAAAGGAAATTATCTCCAGGCTCAGGCAGAGCAGACAGCATCATAAACTCATTTACTAGCCGTTGCAGGGTGCAACTTCCTTAAATTGTGGTCATGTTCCCTATGGAAGTTGAAAGAGCAGGTAGCTCATTGAATGTTATACTGACCCAAAAGTCCTAGGAAAACTTTATATCCATCGAATTGAGCAGGTAGCTCTTCTACAATATTTCTGTAGAAATATTTCTTCATGTGCATCAGGTGATCACTGAGAGATTCGATGAGGGGAAGCTATGTAATGAATTGCAGAGTAAGACTATCATATTTCTGCTGTATGCAGATGGTATTCTTGCCAAGTTTTGGCAAAGGACTCGTGTTTGTATGCAAGTCTCCATGATTGTTGAAGTACAAAGAGGTTTGGTGATTACAAAGTTCAGTTGAAAGAATTGTTTTATGATATGAGCTAATGATAATGATTGTCTTGTAGCTAGACCATCACATGTATTTGTGTGTGAATGTTATGAATGCTAGAAAAAGCAAAATATTTCCTCAAGGAAGATGAAGAATGATGAATATTTACTGTTTTGAAATTTTGTATACTCATGCTATATTAAAGAACATTGGGAGATCTTGTATGATCTGTGTAATATGCAGGATATAAATGATGAGGGCTTGTTGAAAATCGCAAAAATGTGAAGATGACCAAAGCATAAGAACAAAAGTAAGCGAAAGATGGGAAAGGATGCAAAATACAAACCGTTGAACACCGAGGACGGTGTTATCTTTAAGGGGTGGAGTGTGTAACATCCCTCCTCTTTGGCCTAATAATTTGAAAATAATTATTGTAACTGTATACATGTGTCCCTGGTGAGGAGCTCAAGGCCAAGGCCCCACCAGTGGACCATGAAACTAATTACCCATTACACAATTAAAGAACCGGAACAAGTTAGTAGTACGATCTTCACTATCTAAACCTAGCACGACAAGAAGTATTAGGGAACACAATAAACTCCCTAAGCTAGAACAAACTGAGGTTGTTAAGTAACATGTTTGGTAGAGCTTAGATTATTTGATTAGTATGCTTATAATTTTAAGATATTAGTAAAGTTGGCCATAAGTTTTATCACACAATAAATAAATTATTAAGATCAATAAAATATATAAAAGTTTCAATATTATATATGTTAAAGTAATTATATATATATGTCTGGTATCAACTTAATTAATATAAATGTATTGATGAATAAACTATATTTATGGTTTAAATTAAGCTTATTAACAAATGATAATGGCACTTTTATCATTATATTATATACCTCAAAGAAAAAAAATTATGCACTTTTGTTAATAACGTTTTGTGTCATAGTGGAACCCAAATTAGAGGGGAACTTTATTTAAAGAATATTAAAAAGGATATATTTTTTTATTTTATATATTTAAGTGAAATATTATAGTGGGATAAAATATATTTTCCTTCGCAAGGGAAATGAGATGATACATATATATAAACGTATAACATGAGACAAGTATGGAAACAATAAATCAATATAATGTATGAAAGGATAGGATCTTGTATAGAACAAACTTACTTCGAATTATTGGTTGTAAGTAAGAAATTATTTAAGCACTCCATTGTGGAGATAAACCACTCGGAGGATATCTAGGAAGGCTGTCGGGGTGGAGATTTCCTTAACTTTTCATCATCGTCACCTGTTTGTTTCAAAAGCCATTTGTCCATTGAGGAAATTGGATCGTTAAACCCACGTTGGCTATTTTTCCGGAAGTTGTTTTAAAGATGGGTGGAGTAGATTTGGGAAAAAAAGGAGATCTCGGTGATGGGAGGATGTACTGTTCTCTGCGATGGCATATCTGGGTCTGAATACCACTATAAGTGTAAGTAATTTCTATGAGAGAAGTGTGCCTATGCGATTAAGAACTGTGAATAAATTCTGTGTGATCTTTGAGTTTAGGATTATATATATAAGTCGGTATTTATGCTGCGCATGGTAGCGAGTTTGGTTGGTCCCAACTTCGTCGTCTTCCTGAATGTGACTGCGCGAGTTTCCATCAGCGTGAGTTTTCCTCCTCGAAACTGTTGTATGAGTATCATGAGAGCTTCTGAAGGTGGTAATACCTCGAACATAACAGAGATAGTGTGTAGATCTCACAGCTTTCCAAGGATCTTGTTCATCTCTATTAGATTGGTATGATGAATATGGTTGTCATCGATGACACACCATTAATGATAAAGGTGTATATGCATGATGACAAGCGAACAAGGTGATGGGCATTGGCACACCTAATAAGCCAAATGACCCATACTGTGGTCATTTGGGATTGGTCCTAATACCCTCGATAGTGAGATGGACAAAGAACACATGGAAAACAAGTGAGCAATGGTGACATGGACAGCATGAATGGACAAGACATATGCCAAGCAAGCGTAAGCTTGCGGGCATGTAAATGGAAAGTAGATGGAAGCTCTTGTGAGCATGAAAATAAAGAACAGTGCGGGCATCACTAAATGATTGAGCAGGCACATTTAGTGAAGTCGTGGAGGCATGGCAAAGACCCTTCCGGGCATAAGGTATTGACCCATTGCAGGCATACTTGAAGTGGGGTGCGTGTATATGAAGACCACATGAATGTGGTAAGAAAGACGAAGTTTAAATATCCATGTTTTATGATGATTTTATAGAATTGTTAAATGGTTAAATGACAATATTCACAAATTGGCCTCCATATGTTGTGGACAAGCAAAAGGAAATGGTGGTGTGTGGGTAGACCACTATGATGTGGCACTAAAACAAAAAACAATTAAATATATATTTGTTGAAGAAAACGTGGAGGCAAACACAATAAAAATCATTTGATTAAATGAATTTAAATCTGGACAAGTCGGCCTCCACATTAATTAAATAAAAAATATAAAACAAAATATAAATAAGCAATTTTTAAGACAAGTCGGCTCCATAATATTTTAATGGAAAACCAATATAAATACTCTATTATATGCTCATTTTGTTATGAGGAATTTCGTGGAGCACAAAACAGATTTCAGGTGACACAGGTGGAGCAGTATAGTAGAATTCAGATGGTTCAGTTGGAGTAATCTCGTGGGACAGTCAAGAAATTTGGAGGCACCAGTAAACCCTAAATCCTAACAGCAGAACATAGATCCGAAGTAATTCATTGACAATTATGGAAGGCTACTGTGTGATATTTTAAAGAAGAAATTAGTGTAGCTCGTGGAGGATATATAGGAGCTCTGTGGAAATTCGGGGGTCAGTGCAGAACTCGTGGAACAGTGGAGATTTCGTGGAGCTCCGAGGAAATTCGCTACAGTAGATAGAGGCATTGATTTCGGGGGACAGAGGACAGTCTGGTGAGGAGGATATCAGCAGTAGTTAAACTCATTTTTATCTCTTATTTTTGGGCTGGGTAAGTTCCGAAGACATGATGTTTGGGTGATTGATAAAGATGGAGTCTGTGAACAGAATGATAATGTGTGAAGCTGGCAGCTGCTAAATGAAAACATGGTGACTATGTTTGGTACAGAATAATGACAATGATGTGTTCAAGTTGTTCATAATAAAATGAATTATGACCAGAATGATGGAGATATGGAGATATGCTGAGACAGGGTTTGATAATGGTCTTAAATAAAGACATACTGGAATGATGATGACATCATATTTGGTAGACAGAATTGAATATTGATATACTCAGGACAGAACAATGTACAAGTAACCAAAATGATGACATGAGGACAATATGATGATAGCCAGAATGCTAAAAGAATAATGCCCTTGAACAGAGTTATCTTGATGAAAACATAAGGTATTTGCTGGTGACTAGAACTAGGATATAATCACCCGCACAGTAGATGCTAGGACAAACAATAATGGAATTAATATGCAGTAAGACAGTGACAGGCAGATGATGATGACTTCTAGATGATTGAATTGGTGACAGTAATCTAATTTGTACTTATAAATACAAGCTGGGTCTTGTATCTCTTTCTTGGCTGGGTCTGAGAAAAACTAGGCTGGGTCCTAGATGATGAGTTGGTGCTCATTGTTTCAGTTGTAGCTGAATTGCCTCATGGTTGTAGCCGTTGAACCAAATACTAAACATTACAAAATCATATCGTGTCTCTTGTGCAATGTGTTATTGATTATGTGTCTTATTTTGATGAATGACTAATGATGTAGATTATTGATGAATATGATAAAAGTAAATGTCTGAATGAAGGAATAAGGTTTGATTGAAGTTGTAAATTGGATTAGGAGTAGGCTCACTAATTCACCCCCCCTCTCAGTTAGCAGTGTGTCTAACAATTGGTATCAGAGCAGGCCTTCAATAGAAGCCTAACAAGCTTGAAGGAAATCAGTAGACACAAGTGAAGGAAGATCATGGAGGATTATTCTAAAGATGGAGTTCCATTACTCAATGAATCAAATTATGATTGTTGGATCATCAGAATGAAGCATCACATACTTGCAGAAGGATATGACATCTGGAAATCAATTGAAGGGGAAGTAGCTAAGAAGCTACTTGAAAGCAATGAAAATGGACTAAGCTTAATCTTGATGGCCTTGTCTCAGTCAGATAAGGAAAGATTAAATGCTGGAAAGTACACTTCAGCCAAATATATTTGGAGTACACTTGAAGATGAGCACAGAAGAAAAATTCAAGTCATGGACAAAGGAAAGGAAGTCAAGGATGAAGAACAAGGAAAGAAGGAGGCTCAAGCATCAAGCACTAGTGAAGGTAAGAACTCTTCTACTGGCAATAGCTCTGAAATTAATAATGATGAAATTGCACTTGTAAAGGATGAAGAAGATGAGTTATTGAAATTCAAAGAAGCATTTGCAAAAGCTCTATTGGATAAGGATGTCAAATCCAACATAAGACTTAAAAAGAAAATTATGGGAGCATTCGAAAAATATCAAGAGGAGACAAAAGCATTGTTCATGAGTTTGAAGCTTAAGAACAAAGACTTGCAAGGTGAGTTAGAAGATAAAAATCTTGAGGTCAACAGATTGAAGGATGAACTAGAAATTGAACAAGAAAAGTTTGGTGTAGTTTCTAATAAACTTGAAGAAACTAGATGGGACAACCTCAATCTAAAAATCCCATTGGAGGAATCTAAGAGAAGGGAAGAAACTATGGACAATGTCAATCTAAAGACTCAGTTGGAAGAAGCCAAGAAGATAGAAGAAGTATTGAAAAATCACTTGGATGAAAAAGAAGAGGCAATTCAGAGGCTTGAAATGGAAGTAGTTGGACTAAAGAAGAAAATTGAAAAGATTGATGCATGTGGCAAGTTCAAACACAGCTCAACCATCCTAGATGAAATCTTAGTTTGTCAAAGGTCCCCATTTGACAAATCGGGCCTAGGGTACAAGAAAGAAGAAGAGAAACATGAAGATGACACTTGGTCTCTTAAAACTCCGGAAGCTGGTCCATCAATGACCAAGGATGAATCTCATGAATATGCACATGACAACAAAGATCTTTGAAAGTCAAAAATGGTTGAAGAAGTCAGCACTGCACCTCAAAGAAAAGTTAAGACAACTCCAAGAGGGAATCAAAGTCCAAGGTATGAAAATGGTTTTAATGGCTATTGTTTCTCTTGTTCTAACTTTGGTCATAAAGCTGTGAATTGTAAAAGAAGTGCTGGAAGTCCCCATAACAAAATAAGGTGTTGGACATGCAGCCGAACTAGACATATTGCTGCCAACTGTCACACCATCAGATGTTTCAATTGTGGAGGTGCTGGCCATAAAGCTACAGTATGTGCAAGTCCAAGAAGACAGTCAATAAGCAGCTTCTCATACACATCAGCAAGGAGGTCAAATGAAGCTTGGAAGAAGAATGACACCAGCAAAATTGAAGATCAGAAGACAAACAATCTCATCCAAGGAAGCTCTAAGGTATGGGTGAAGAAAAATCTTTTATTAAACCTAAATGAAGTTGATGATAAATGCACAAGTGGAGATGACTGCCATGTGGTAAGTCATACTTGAAGTATTTTAAAGATTTCAAGTACACTTTGAGTTCATAATGATGGAGGATGAACTTGATGATGAATGGTGACTACTCCAAGCTATTAAATAGGTCCAAGGACCGTGGCTTAAGTATGAATCATGATATGCATGTGTAAGGGGGAGTTTGAAGTACTTTTGAAATACTCTTGAGGACATAAGTATGGAAAGATTGATGAGCAGACTCTTGACTTTGACAGTGACAACTTACTTGACATATGAAAAGGTTGAAGCATATATACAATGCAGGCTATAGAAGATTGCAAAAAGTGACATGAAGTTACAACTGATTATGTCTGAAATAGCCCTTGAAATAGACAATGAGAAATACAAACGCAAGTCAAGAATTCTGGTACATGATGTTGGTTATGAAGTAAAAAACAAAACTCTGAGTTTTGCATATATGATGCATGATGATGACACACAGAGATGATTCCATACATAATGCATGCTATGTTGTAATGATGTATACAGTGGTACATACAATGATGAAGAATGTATGATGATGCACCTCTACACACTAAGATTGAATATCCTATGATGATGTTGTTGCATACTATGATGCACAATAATGCAATACCCTATGATAATCATGGTCCAGACCTTGATGGTGATTTTGATATGGATGAGCAGATTGTCAAGAGTATTGAGCAGAGAAGATTAACTAGTTGTGATTGATGGTTGAGTAGAGATTGCAGATCTGTAAATTTGGAATATCCAGGTTGAAGAATGGAAGAACCCGAAGAAGAGGATTGTACACATAAGACTATTGCTTAATGATCAGCAACATCTATAGCACACAAGTAATTTCGGGCTACATACTTGGTCAATTGGTGAAGTCGTACGCAAATTCTGAGTCAAGCTTTTGCATAATCTGAGTCAGCTATATATGAGTAGATTGTATTCTTAAGCATGATTTCTTCTGGGCATGTTTTACTCTATTCACTGAAATATTAAAATAATGAAAAATCTGAATAAATTATGATGATATTGACACACACATAATCTAATGTGTGAGCACATGTACAGTTTGTACATAGTGGCAAAAATTTCAGTGCTATAGGACAGTATTGCATTGACAAGATGATGAGTAGAAAAGACTAAGTTTCACCCAAACCAATAGTATAATTTTGATGAAGATAGCAAAGAGAAGTCTATATCGTAGGGGGAGCATTTATCAAAATTTTGAAAGTAATCAAGATCAGTTTGACAGACCTTGTGATAGTGATGATGACAAACAGTAGCAGTGATATGTGAACAAATATCTTGGTGATGATTGACATAACATGATAAACAACAGTACAAGTACACTTGAGTTAAAGATGTACCAGACTTGAAGAAATCACACTAGGAGAAGAGCAACTAGCAATACATTCTCGATGGAAAATCAATCTCAGCATGAAAGGAGGAATGTGGTTATGAAAAATTTTGAAGACTGATGTTTGAATTGAGATCTGATTCTTGAAGGCTTGAACAATGAAAAGTGGAGATGTAAAGGTGGGGAGCAACAAGCATAAAGTCCAGCAGCAGCATACTTGTGACAATATTATAAAAGCACATTTTTTAAAGGTCTAAAAAGAGAGGTCTCGTACAAAGCTGATGCTGTAGGCCCTTGTCTCAGCCATCTACAAAGGCCATTGTAATATAATTTGGAGAAAGTTGAAACACTTGTTGATTGATTGTATGACTTATTTTGGGAATCCAGTTGAGCTAGTTATCGAGATTTTTATCATTGTATGAATTTTGCTGTACCATTCACCAAGAAGACACCAATTAAATAAGAAGAACGGCTAGCAGTATATTGAAGGAAAAAAAGACCAACAAGATCTCAGGGGGAGCTTGTAATGTTTGAAATAGCTACAACAACTTACTTCATAAAGGGAACAGCTAGCAAAACATTTGTGATGAGAGATGTTGACATGGCATCATTACCTTTGTTGAGCAGTCACAACAACTAGGTTAATTTTTTTTGCAGACATTTCACTTTGATCTGAGTAAGTATTCAAGAAGACATTTTGATGATTTAATGGCTAAGTGTTTGGCCCTTTGTCATTAATGTCAAAGGGGGAGAAGAAGAAGTTGGTTGCCATCAATGACAAAGGGGTAGATTGATGAATATGGTTGTTATTGATGACACACCATTACTGACAAAGGTGTATATGCATGATGACAAGCAAACAAGGTGATGGGAATTGGCACACCTAATAAGCCAAATGACCCATATTGTGGTCATTTGGGATTGGCCCTAATACCCTAGATAGTGAGATGGACAAAGAACACATGGAAAACAAGTGAGCAATGGTGACATGGACAACATGAATGGACAAGACATATGCCAAGCAAGCATAAGCTTGCGGGCATGTAAATGGCAAGTAGATGGAAGCTCTTGCGAGCATGAAAATAAAGAACAGTGCAGGCATCACTAAATGACTGAGCATGCACATTTAGTGAAGTCGTGGAGGCATGGCAAAGACCCTTCCGGGCATAAGGTATTGACCCATTGTGGGCATACTTGAAGTGGGGTGTGTGTATATGAAGACCACGTGAATGTGGTAAGAAAGACCAAGTTTAAATATACATGTTTTATGATGATTTTATAGAAGTGTTAAATGGTTAAATGACAATATTCACAAATTGGCCTCCATATGTTGTGGACAAGCAAAAGGAAATGGTGGTGTGTGGGTAGACCACTATGATGTGGCATTAAAACAAAAAAACAATTAAATATATATTTGTTGAAGAAAACGTGGAGGCAAACACAATAAAAATCATTTGATTAAATGAATTTAAATCTGGACAAGTCGGCCTCCACATTAATTAAATAAAAAATATAAAACAAAATATAAATAAGCAATTTTTAAGACAAGTCGGCTCCATAATATTTTAATGGAAAACCAATATAAATACTCTATTATATGTTCATTTTGTTATGAGGAATTTCGTGGAGCACAGGACAGATTTCGGGTGAGACAGGTGGAGCAGTATAGTAGAATTCAGATGGTTCAGTTGGAGTAATCTCGTGGGACAGTCAAGAAATTTGGAGGCAGCAATAAACCCTAAATCCTGACAGCAGAACATAGATCCGAAGTAATTCATTGGCAATTATGGGAGGCTGCTGTGTGATATTTTAAAGGAGAAATTAGTGCAGCTTGTGGAGGATAGATAGGAGCTCTGTGGAAATTCGGGGGTTAGTGCAGAACTCGTGGAACAATGGAGATTTCGTGGAGCTCTGAGAAAATTCACTACAGTAGACAGAGGCACTGATTTCGGGAGACAGAGGACAGTTCGGTGAGGAGGATATCAGCAGTAGTTAAACTCATTTTTATCTCTTATTTTTGGGTTGGGTAAGTGCTGAAGACATGATGTTTGGGTGATTGATAAATATGGAGTCTGTGAACAGAATGATAATGTGTGAAGCTGGCAGCTGCTAAATGAAGACATGGTGACTATGTTTGGTACAGAATAATGACAATGATGTGTTCAAGTTGTTCATAATAAAATGAATTATGACTAGAATGATGAAGATATGGAGATACGCTGAGACAGGGTTTGATAATGGTCTTAAATAAAGACATACTGGAATGATGATGACAACATATTTGGTTGACAGAATTGAATATTGATATACTCAGGACAGAACAATGTACAAGTAACCAAAATGATGACATGAGGACAATATGATGATAGCCAGAATGCTAAAAGAATAATGCCCTTGAACAGAGTTATCTTGATGAAAACAGAAGGTATTTGCTGGTGACCAGAACTAGGATATAATCACCTGCATAGTAGATGCTAGGACAAACAGTAATGGAATTAATATGCAATAAGACAGTGACAGGCAGATGATTGAATTGGTGACAGTAATCTAATTTGTACTTATAAATACAAGTTGGGTCTTGTATCTCTTTCTTGGCTGGGTCTGAGAAAAACTAGGCTGGGTACTAGATGATGAGTTGGTGCTCATTGTTTTAGTTGTAGCTGAATTACCTCACGGTTGTAGCCGTTGAACCAAATACTAAAGATTACAAAATCATATCGTGTCTCTTGTGCAATGTGTCTTATTTTGATGAATGACTAATGATGTAGATTATTGATGAATATGATAAAAGTAAATGTATGAATGAAGGAATAAGGTTTGATTGAAGTCGTAAATTGGATTAGGAGTAGGCTCACTGATTCACCCCCCCCCTCTCAGTGAGCAGTGTGTCTAACAATACTTTCCGTCATAGAAAACATCTCATGATCTCTGTAGATATGGAATGCTGCCACGCTCTCTGGTTGCAGGTTTGTTTCTTAAGTGTTGATTATTTAGTCTCTAGTAGTTTATATTTGTTTTTGGTTATCTGCTATCACAAGTTTATTTTTATCTGTGATAGACACTTTTTCTATATGAGGTCTTCCCTCGTAAATTTCGTAGGATGTATTTTATTTAAAATCCCTGAGTACAATGGCGACATGCAGTTTTGATTCTCTACACTGAGATCTTTAAATTTATCTCTACTCATACATCGTTTGATAGAGTATTTGTTTTATATGATATCTATATCTTACATAATTCATTACAAATCTGCTTCTTAGATCTTTGGTCAAGTCTAATATTTTGTAGATCATAGTCAACAGCGATACTCGTTGCAACTTTGTCATTTTGCCAAACAGAGTTAAACCGTGTTGATATTTGTATTTAATTATCGCCTACGAGTACACAAATCCCTGCACACATAAGTACCGTTTTCACCTTCCTTTTTGATGAGCTAGGGTTGGGGAAACCAAATCTAAACATGTCGAGTTCTTCTTTATGCTGACTCTGTCTCCTAAAAACCGGTCTCGGAGTGAAAACTCATTGTATCGCTGAGTTAAACTCTTTTATTTTACTTCACATTAATGTGGAAACTAACTGTGACAAATTTTAAAGTTTGAAGCACGGCTTTAGGTTGCTTTCTCGGTAGTTGTTGGCGTTAGCTTAGTATGGAGCTTTATGCGCAGTAGTAGTGACTATAACTTTAGGCATTAAAAGAAACTGAATTACATCACCTGGGAGATACTAAGAGTTTCAATAGAAAATAATCCATCCAATGTAATCGGATTATAGCTTCCCATGAAACCCATGGAAGAAGCGTGAGTGATACAAATTCATTAGTGAGACGTGGAGGGCCTCTGATGAATTGAGAAGCAATCCCAACTTCGATGAACATTAGGACATTGAGACAATCGATGCCATTCTGCCCTGTGCTTAAGTTTTTACTTCCTTTTCTTTGGTTTTATAATTAGAGAGATACGATTTTAAAACGATTATAGGGTAATGGTTTTGCCATTAAAAACTTTTAGAACCCATGTTTGATTACAAAGAGATAGTATACCTTTTTATGCTTAAAATAGGTACATGGATACCAAATAGGATTTATAATAAACTTTCACATAATTTATATTTTGGAAATTATTCTAAAGATTTACTTTTGGTATAAATTATGAATAAGTGTAAAATTACAAATGAAACCATTCTTATTTAAAACATATGCCCTTATGAGATAATGGGTTATTAAAAGTTAGGTGAAAATAAAATAAGTATGGATAATAGATAAGTGACAAGAATTTATATTTTGATAATATTACATTATGTTAGTAATATTTGGAGTATGAATTTATACTATGGTAATATTACATGGGTGCTAGTGAAGTGAATTATGGATAATAGATAGTTGTTTTTAGCAAAAGTATATGGGGTTGTGTTATTAATATTATAATATGCATGGGTTAGATTTTGGTATCAATACATTATAATGTGACTTATGGTATGTATAAAATAATTGATATCCAAATTTTAGAATAGAAGGGGTTGTTCTTTTAGAAACTATAGAAAAGTTTTTATCAACCTTTATGTTGTTACATAGAACCTGGTATTTTCAATGAAGGATATGTTATTTTGGAAAATGCTTCATGAAAGGAAGACTTGAAGAAATTAAGTCTTGCGACAATAGTGTCGCAGAAGAATGTAACCCTTCACCTTGTTTTTAATAAAAACACAACCTTTGTGGGCGTAGCCCAAGGAGTGGGTGAACCACGTTAAAATGGCCTCTCTTCTGTTTGGTGTTTAAATGGCTTGTAGATTTTGTAACTTTGTCAAAATGTGTTCATGATCCATCTATTGATGTTCTATTTTTCTCAATTAATTTCAATGCAAGTTGATAGATGAGTATACATTAGGAGCATTAATTTTAGGAATGATTTGTTGACTTATTTCCCTTATGAACAACTAAAACCTATGTAATAAGTATCATTTAGTCTGGTTTGTTTGAAAGTATACTTTATATGTTGTCTATTTTAAACAATGATGATCTTGTTAATTTCTTGTATGCATTAGAAATGATGGCAATTATGTAGTTACATTTAAATATGGAAAACGAATGAAATTTTTAATTGGTCATGCATCATATTAGCTTTAAGTTTTGCATATATTTTACAACCAATCTGTTGTATAAATCGAATAAATTGCGTTGTTAAAACAAATTCTTAGTTTAGTAGGAAGTTGTTCTCTTACTCATACATAATTATCCAATGGATGAAGAAGTTGCTTAAAACTTAGTCTGTAATACATCTTTCAAATGTAGAATTATAGATTTAGTTGAATGTAATTACGACATGTAATTATTGATGAATGTATATCATATTTTCTATTGTATTGTCGTTAAACAATTAGATAATAAATGATAAATTATGAGATGTTCAGTGATCTCTTTTAGTTATAAAGTAGAATTAAATGCTAAAATATTACACTTTCGCATAGCATGTATGGGTGATTTGACCGCTTAGAAAAATTTTAAATTTTTATGAAATTTGGGGATGTGACACTTTCAAACCAATTTCTTTGGTTCATTTCAAATATAGCCTTCATTCTTTTATAAGATCAACTTAATATGTTCTTTAATATGTCCGAAGCTTCACTATCTCAGAATCTCCTATCTTTCTCCCACATAATAACATCTTTTTTTAAGTTCTTCAATTTTATAACCAAATTGTGCATTGGGCTGCAATCTTCAGATGTGTGGAAATTTAACCAATTCTTACGAATCATACAATAGAAATCAACACTTAGAAGCCATGAGCTATTGAGTTTGAAAGGATATTTACATGAAGTTTTAACACCATCCAGTTGAAGCATTATAGGAAAGTGATTAGAAATAGTGGATTTTTCCACAAAAGTTTTGTACCTCTGCATCGATTGGATTAAGGACGTTTTCATAAGGAATCTATCCAGTCATTTTCATATACCATCTTTACCACACCTTGCTTTTGTCTAGGTAGGTTCTAACTTGACTAGAAGAACATATACCAGATTAGTCCTTTGAAGCAAATTAGAGAAGTAATATTCCAACTGATCCGGGCGAGCCAAAGATCCCCAAATTTCTGCAGGGGATAAATTAAAATTAAGGTCCCCGACAACAATAAGGTTATCCATATCCAGAATTCCAGAATCCACCAAAGAATTCCAAAATGGTTCCCTATCTCTATAGGGTCCATAACAGTTCAAAATAGCTAGGTTCTTATCAAAGTTTTGAAATCGTCCTTCCAACAAAATCCCACCTTTGGTTCTATATGGGAAGAAATTTGTAACCCAAGGATTCCAACAAGCTAATAGACCACCCGAAATACCATTAGAATTAACTGCACAGACTTCCCATCCTAGAAGTAAGTTTGAAATAACCTCAATAGCTTGAGAATCAATACACATAGTTTCTTGGATAAAACAAATGTCTGGTGTAGCTAGGTTATTCACACTAGCTAGTACAAAAATGTACTTACTAAGAGTTGTGGAAGTCTTAGTAACAGTTCCTGAATGGGAGTGTGTGCAAGCAATTAGAAATGGTAAAAAATTACAAATGTTGGAAATTAATGTAGTAAAAATAAGATCTAAACTAAAATATGAAGCACCCAATAATCAATAATATGCCATGTGAATTAAAGAATGCTTTTCATTACTGTAAAAATGGATTTACAGTGTAGTGTTACCTCAAAATGGTGAGGATGTTGGGGGCCCTTGCAGCCGTAGAAATGGTGGTGCTTCGGGTCTCCAATGACTTTTGCTCTCCTTCGAATGCTAAAGGGTAGCCAAAACTCAACTAAAATGGGAGAAACATAAGCTGAAAGGGAGGCTAGGGTTTTAGTAGGAATTTCAATAGAGTGTCGGTAGGGAAGCATGAATATATATGAAATGGGGCCTCCACCACCTTTTTATAGCAATTTTGGGTGGTGGTTTCTTGTCCCATGGTTTCGGGAAGCCACTAGTATTGGCCTGTGGTATTTGATGTTTTCCCTCTTTTTTCCTTCATTTTGAACATTTTCCCCCCTTTTTCTCTCTTTTTTTTATTTTCTTTTTTGGGGATTTTCACTTTTTTGGAGGATTTTAATTAATTTCTTGAGGGAAATAATTATTTTTTTCCCATTTAATTTGAAACATAGGGATTTTGGGTTTATGGAGGCCAAATATTAGGGAAAATGGGTGAACACGTTATGTGACTAGGGACAATTTTTGGGTGTTAACAGAGTGCCCCCTGATGTGTGAGGGCAGGAACTCATCGTATCGCTGACAAACATCATAGGTTCTGACTTTTTCTAGGGTAGAGAGCATTGTGGTGGCGGATAACAGAGACTAGTTGGAGAGTGGAACAAGTGCTTCATATGAACTGCAAGGGCTATAACTGCAAATGCAACTCCTCAATAATAGATGAGGACATATAATCACAAATATATGGATGAGGCGGGCATGCCCATGCTTGTATCAATATCTCAAGATAAACAAATAATGGTGAGGCCCAAAAGGGGACCTGAATAATACATAGATAACGATGATGTACATCATAATGGTCTAAAGGGGACACAAATATGGAATGTACTCATGGTCCAACCATGACCGATTAGAAGAACTGATACATGGAAACAATGGAATTCATCCCGAATGTGGTATCACAACAACTGATGCTCTATTGCATTTGAAGGGGTCCAACAACTAGATGGACTCAATCGACTAAAAGTTGAAATATCAGAGGTACACTGGACTGCATTTGAGTTGGATACTCTAGGAAGCATATAACTGAAGGGCTTCCAAACGCTATCGCCAATGCAACCCGGATATCCACGGGAACATACAACTGGGGGTTCCAAATGGACTCACCAATGTGCTAGAGTCATGGGGATATACGGGGCCTTTGACTAATAACTAAAGGGACCAATACCCTGTACGATTCTCAATGGTACGATGATGGAGCTGGAGTCGAGCATGTGAGAAACAACCATTCTAAGAGGCACCAAGGACTCCTCTTAGATGGTCCATAGGAACTCACCACGGATGGTGATGAGGCCAAGGTACATAGATCTCTGGGTCTATCCTCTGGAATAGATATGCTTGAATCGACAGAGGGAGACCTGCAAATACCAAGGCAATTAGGTTTCCTTGATAGGAGTGCGAGGGAGACAACCAAGATGTGATAGTACTAGACATGGGACTAAGACACTATGGGGTGAGATGAGGGTCGCAGAGGGAGGGGAGTCAAACTTCCTTTGTTCAGAGTATGACGGCAGGTCTGACCTAATAGCATACGGAACTAACCTCGGGGGAAGGGGATCATGTTGATGTATATGTAACTTCGAAATGTATTTCATCTATGTATTTCATATATATTTATTGTACCCTTATTAGAGATGTATTATTCCTCTATAAGGAAGTGTCGTCATGTGGATTGACAAGTGTTGCAAGTGTGTGTACTTGCCGATGGGTTATTAGACCACCATGTGTGGGGTCGGCCCTGAAATATATATATTATAATGTGGATGTACCTAGCTAGACAAGTTGGCCCCATAAGGTCACTGGGCAAACAGGTTAGTATAAATAGAGATTAGGTGATCTCTATTTAGATTATTCGAAAAAGTATATCTCTCTCAGTCATAAAGTGGCACACTAGTGAGGAGGAGGATCATCTTCTACTAGGAGACTATCTCAGTGTATTTTGGTTGAGCCATTGCTCTCTCTATCTCTGAGGAAGTTGTGGGATTTTTCACCTTAGGGTTTTCCCCATGGAAACTCTGTGTCTCTTGTCTCTCATGCTTTTGATTCTTGTGATGCTTGTCATGCTTATTGTGATTGTCATGCATTGATATACTATATATGTTATTCTCTCAGTGAAGATCCTAGAGTATTGTGAATTAATGCTCAAAATTTAACATGGTATCAGAGCTAACCTGAGAAGAAGACATTTTGCAGTGACGAAAACTTGAGTTTCTTGTTTATTGGGTTTCTCTCCACAGATTTTGGAAAAGCAGTATAGTAGATTTACTCTACTCATCAAGGAGAATCTATCTATCCAATCAGAATTCAATTCTGAGCATTTTTCGATTTGGCCCTAAAACTTAGGGTTTCCACAAAAATAGGAATTTCTGAAATCCGATGACATAGCTGGGAGCTCCTTGCAAAAATCAAAGTTTAGAGCTTTGGATCGAGACTTTTGGCTGGGTCGATCTCCAGAAAACTCAAACCCTAATTCAGGGCTCTCCCTAGTGAACCCGAGAGGACAAAAAGGCAAATCTGAAGGGTAAAGCTTTGCTGATCTCAAATTCTGAATGCACCCGGATGATCAGCTCATCAAGGCGCATCTTTCTATCCTTTCAGAAATTTGAAATTCACATTTTGAATTTTTAGGGTTTTTTCGACAAACCCTAATCCGGGACCAGATCCAGTTTTCAGCATTTCAAGTGGTAAGACCTAAATCTTTTCTATTTTCATTTGAAGTACTCTTTAAGATGTCTCACCACACCAAGCTTGAGGATAAGCTTGAAGGGGTTGATAACTTCCGAGCTTGGAAGTATAGGATTGGGTTAATCCTGGAAGAGAATGAGTTGGACTCATATATAAAAGAAGACATCCCTATCCCAGAGGATGAAGAGGCCAAGGTATTGCATAAGAATAACTTGGTCAAGGCAAAGAGAATCATTGCTGATTCTATCAAAGATCATCTCATACCCCATGTGTATTCTCTAAAGACACCCAAGGAGATGTTTGACTCTTTGACCAAGCTATTTGAAGGGAAGAACATAAATCAGAAGATGACTCTGCGGAATCAATTGAAAGGGGTCAAGATGTTGAATGGAGAAACCATTCAATCTTACTTCTCCAAGGTCTCTTAGATCAAGGAGCAACTTGAAGCTGTGGATGAAGTAGTGGACAATGGTGAAGTTGTTATGACCACTCTGAATGGCCTACCTAGGTCATGGGACTCCTTTATTCAAGGAATCTGTGCAAGAAAGAAATTGATCTCTTTCAATAAACTATGGGAGGAATGCTCTCAAGAAGAAGCTAGACTTGTAGCTCGTGAGGAAAAGATGGGAGGTGAAGATCAAGTTCTCGCAACTCACACCAAAAGAAGCAAGCCCAAGAAGGAGCACTCTCGCTACAAAATATCCTATCAAAAGAATAAGAAGGATCTAAGATGCTTCACATGCAATGAGAAGGGTCACTTTGCTTCATATTGTCCCAAGAACAAAAGGGATAATAACAACAACTTCAGCAAGAACAAGAAGGGCAGCAAAAGAAAGTTCCATGCTCATGCTGCTGAAGATGATGAACCTCCAAAGAAGAAGGCTAGGGCAGAAAGTGATGATGACTCATCAAGTGAAGAAGAGTATGTTCTAATCTCTGTTCTCACAGGTACTATCTCCCATGGTTGTAATGATTGGTTGATTGATAGTGGGGCTTCCAAAAACATGACTGGGTTTAAGGAATCTTTTGTGAATCTATCTGAACATGAATCATCCCATAAGGTGAAACTTGGGGATGATTATCAATACCCAATCAAAGGAAGTGGTGAAGCCTCCTACAACCTAGATTCTGGAAAATCTTTGAAGATGAAAGAATTTCTTTATGTACCTGGGCTCAAGAAGAACTTACTCTCCATCTCTGCTTTGGATGCAAAAGGTATGAGGGTTGTATTTGTGGATGGCCAAGTCCTAATGTGGCCAAAGGGAAAGACCATAGATGATGCAGTAGTGATTGGAGAGCAAGATGGAGGTTTGTATAAATTGAAGGGACAACCTGAACATGCCATGGTGCATGAATCCATGGAGCCAAGTGAACTTTGGCATAGAATACTTGCTCATATGCACTATAGGGCACTTCCAATTGCAAGCAAGGCTGTAGAAGGTCTTCCTGAAATCAAGACCAAAAATGAAGGTGTTTGCAAAGTATGTGCAAAAGGTAAGAACATTAAGAAGGCTTTCCCAAGCAGTGAAAGCAAGGCCAAAGATATCCTGGAAATCATCCACTCAGATTTATGTGGGCCTATGTCATCCAGTTCTCTTAGTGGGTATGTTTACTATGTCTCATTTATTGATGACTTCTCCAGGAAGACTTGGGTATACTTCTTGAAGAACAAAGATGAGGTGTTTGATAAGTTCAAGGAATTCAAAACTTTGATGGAGAATCAAACTGACAAGAAGATCAAAACATTCAGATCCGACAATGGTGGAGAATTCACCTCAGGTGACTTCAAGAAGCTTTGTAGTGATTCAGAGATTAAGAGGGAGTTGACTACTCCTTATAATCCTCAACAAAATGGAGTTGCAGAAAGGAAGAATAGAACTATCATGGAAGCATCTATGGGAAAAAGCAGCTAGAACAACTGTATATGTGCAGAACAGAACACCCCACAAGATATTGGACAACAAGACACTAGAAGAGGTCTTTTCTGGTAAGAAACCTGAAGTCAACGATCTCAGAATATTTGGTTTTCCAGTATACACTCATGTCCCAAAGGAAAAGAGGACTAAACTAGATCCTTCAAGAAAGAAGGGTATCTTTGTGGGTTACAGTGAAAGCTCGAAGGCTTACAGAATATACTTTCCAGGGTTCAAGAAGATTAATGTCAGCAGGGATGTAACATTTGATGAAAACTCAACATTCATCAAATCAAGGAAGGAACCTATCGAAGTTTATGAAGAACCTAAGGAAACTAGATTTCAAGACACTACCATGACTGAAGCAGTTTCAGAAGTTGTTTGTGAGTATGAAGATCCACAAGAACCTATAGATCCACCTCGTGAGGATAACTCTCACAAGAGGAAACCTGCATGGGCTAGAGAGATCATTCAATATGCAGAAATATTTGGCATTCCAGAAGAACACAGAGCAAAGAAGAGAACCAGATCACATACCAGCTATGTTGCTTTACTCTGTGACATCATGAACAAAGAGCTTTCCAGTTATGAAGAAGAAACAGAAAAGAAATAATGGAAGGATGCCATGGTTGAGGAATACCAATCAATAATGAAGAATGATGTTTGGGATGTTGTCCCAAGACCTAAAGAGAAGTCTATTGTGAATTCCAAATGGATCTACAAAATCAAGCATGCTGCAGATGGCAGTGTAGAGAAATACAAAGCAAGATTCGTAGCTCGTGGCTTCTCTCAGAAAGAGAGAATAGATTATGAAGAAACTTTTGCACCTGTAGCCAGGTATACTTCCATCAGAACAGTACTTGCCCTGGCTGCAGCAATGAAATGGAAAATACACCAAATGGATGTCAAGAATGCTTTCTTGAATGGTGTAGTTGAAGAGGAAGTATATGTGGAGCAGCCACTCGGTTTTGAAATACATGACAGGGAGTCATATGTGTGCAGATTGAAGAAAGCCTTGTATGGCTTGAAACAAGCTCCCAGAACTTGGTATGGTAGGATGGACAGTTTCCTATCTAGTTTGGGCTTTACCGAGAGTAAAGCGGATTCCAACCTTTATTACAAGGTTGAGGAAGGGAATCCTGTGATTCTACTCTTGTATGTGGATGACTGATTTGTAACAGGAGATGACAGATTGATTGCAGATACTAAGAGGAAGCTTGCTGCCGAGTTCGATATGAAAGATTTGGGAATGATGCATTATTTCCTAGGTATGGAGGTGTGGCAGAGTGCAGGTGGGATCTTCCTTGGTCAAGGGAAGTACACAGTAGATATCCTGAAGAGATTCGGGATGATGGATTGCAAGGCCATGGCCACACCTATGGCATCGAATTTGAAGCTTCTATGTGATGCTTAATCTGAGCCGGTTGATGTCTCTATGTATCGTCAGATGATTGGGTCCTTGATGTATCTGACGAACACGAGACCAGAAATTTGCTTTGCTATGAACACATTGAGTCAGTTCCTAACAGTTCCAAGGAGTGTTCACCTGGTTGCTGTAAAGCATGTTCTGAGGTACCTGAAGGGTACAGTGGATTATGGGCTCAAGTATGAAGCGAATCAAAAGTTTAACCTGCAGGGTTATGTTGATTAAGATTGGGTTGGCAGTGCTGCAGATAGGAAGAGCACATCTGGGTGCTGCATCAGTATGGGATCAGGTGTGATCTCTTGGTTTAGCAGGAAGCAGTCCTGCGTAGCACTGAGTATAGCTGAGGCAGAGTATGTTGCAGCCTGTTCAGCTAGTTGTGAGGCAGTATGGCTACGAAAGCTACTGTCTGAGTTATTTGATCTCCCGTTGGATGATACTAGTATCTTCTATGATAACCAGAGTTGTGTGAAGCTGTCCGAGAACCCAGTGTTTCATAACAGGTCGAAACACAGAGATCAAATATCACTATATCAGGGATATGGTGCAGAGAGGAGCTATGAAGCTCCTGTACGTTGCGACGGACGAGCAGATTCCAGATGTGCTAACAAAGCCACTAGCCAGGGTGAAGTTCGAGTACTTCAGAGAGAGGCTTGGTGTTCTTCAAATTGATGACACTTCAAGGAAGAAGTGATGGACACATTTTCTGAAGCCATTCCAAGCATGTTGGAAGGAGGATCCTTCACATGGCTGTGGATGTAAGCGCTGGATGATGAGCATCAGGATGATGTTCTGGATTCTGCTTTGTATGCATCATGATGGATGATGGATATGATCAGTTGGATCATTGATATTTATATGTATGTACGCATCATGTTTGATGCTAGATATGATCAGTTGCATCATTTATATGTATATCTATGTACGCATCATGCTGGATGATGGATATGATCAGTTGGATCATTCATATGTATGTATGCATCATGTTGGATGCTGGATATGATCAGTTGGATCATTTATATGTATGTACGCATCATGTTGGATGCTGGATATGATCAGTAGGATAATTTGTATGTATTTTGTATATGCATCATGTTGGATGCTTGGACCATGTATCTGTATATGTATCAGGTGGATACATTGTATGATCAAGTGGATCATGTATGATGATATGTATCAGGTAGATACTTGGTATGCATCAGGTAGATGCATTGTATGATCAGGATGATCGTGGATGACGAGCTTCAGGATGTTGCTCCAGATGACTTGCAGCAGGATGTTGCAGTGATGATGATCAGGATGATCATGTATACATCAGGATGATGTATGGTGAGTATCAGGTTGATACTCTATGGCCGTGGATCAGGTTGTGCAGATGAGCATATAATTTGGCCCTGGGAGATTTGCAGATAGTCTTTCGAGGTTTTACCTATGGCATGTAATCTGGCCCTTGGATATCTGGCAAATGCTCTTTCGAGGTTTTGCTCTGGGAGGACATATAATTTGGCCTTGGGAGATCTGCAGATAGTCTTTTGAGGTTTTTCTTATGGCATATAATCTGGCCCTGGGATATCTGGCAGATGCTCTTTCGAGGTTTTGTCCTATGGCATATAATATGTCCCTGGGAGATCCGATAGGTTGGGTTGTGTGCCCGTAATAAGTCCTGGGATGCTCTTGCGAGGTTTTTCCATGACCACATATAATCTGTCCCTGGGAGATCCTATAGGTAGAGCTGTGTGCTCGTAACAGCCTAGGATGCTCTTGCGAGGTTTTGTGGTGACCACATATAATCTGTCCCTGGGAGATCCTATAGGTAGAGCTGTGTGCTCGTAACAGCCTGGGATGCTCTTGCAAGGTTTTGTGGTGAGGTCACATATAATATGGCCTTAGGAGATCCTATAGGTAGAGCCGTGTGCTCGTAATAGCCTGGTATGCTCTTTCAAGGTTTTGTGACCCACGTAATAATTCCTGAGGATTCCACAGTATGGCCAGTGATGACGAAGACCTACAGGTGGTGGGCCTACATCCAGTATGAAAAAGGACTAGCTTTGTAGAACTTCCTATGACGAGTAGAGTCAGAGATTGGTTGAGATAGCAGCAACAGTGACAACGATGATGACGATGCATCGATGATGATGATCCCGAGAAGAAGACTTGTCTAGCAGATCTGTGTCGAGAAATACCTTCCTAGTTAAGAGGGAGTGTTGATGTATATGTAACTTCGGAATGTATTTCATCTATGTATTTCATATATATTTATTGTACCCTTATTAGAGATGTATTATTCCTATATAAGGAAGTGTCGTCATGTGGATTGACAAGTGTCGCAAGTGTGTGTACTTGCCGATGGGTTATTAGACCACCATGTGTGGGGTCAGCCCTGAAATATATATATTATAATGTGGATGTACCTAGCTAAACAAGTCGGCCCCATAAGGTCACTGGGAAAACAGGTTAGTATAAATAGAGATCAGGTGATCTCTATTTAGATTATTCAGAAAAGTATATCTCTCTCACTCAAAAAGTGGCGCACTAGTGAGGAGGAGGATCATCTGCTACTAGGAGACTATATCAGTGTATTTTGGTTGTACTTTGGTTGAGCCATTGCTCTCTCTATCTCTGAGGAAGTTGTGGGGTTTTTCACCTTAGGGTTTTTCCCACGGAAACTCCGTGTCTCTTGTCTCTCATGCTTTTGATTCTTGTGATGCTTGTCATGCTTATTGTGATTGTCATGCATTGATATACTGTATATGTTATTCTCTCAGTGAATATCCTAGAGTATTGTGAATTAATGCTCAAAATTTAATAGATGATAGCTTAAGGGATCAGGGCTCGTGACTGCAACGGGGTATACTCAGAGGAGGGAACCGATAGGAGATACCCAGGGACTATAAGGGTGATGCATCAAACAATACTATGAACAAAGGTGACCATACTAGGGAAAGATGCCATAATGGGGGGCCATATGTGATCTATAGGGGTGCCGAAAGGCACCGGTTGGTCCTTCTTCATGGTTTAATGAGCTCAAAGAAGGGATAGAAGTGTGCTCAAGATGATACCAGTGTGTGGATTTGCACGAGCCCAAGACAGTGGATGCTTGTGGGTTCTTTCAATTTTAGAGAGTCTGAAAGTAGGAAGAAGACTCCAAGGGTGTTATTTTTTGTGTGTTAGTCCCCAAATACCAAAAAAGCATAAAAGTATGCAATGGAGAACTCTTCTAGCCGAAGGGACTAGAGTATTCCTTTTTTGTAATTAGTCTACCCGGTCTAGAAAAGGGTTAAACTTATACCAGCTAGACGCCCTTTCAAATACTTTAACGAGCATGAAAGGAAGCAAGATTGCTCAGTGATCTTTTCATTCTTTAAGGAGTCAGAAAAAGAGCTTAACACAAACACCCTAAATTCCTTTTTCATAATTGATCTGCTCAACCAAAAAAAGGGACAAATGTTTACCGAACATATATGATAGTCAAGCAAGGAGGAAGTGTTCAAGGATGGGGATAGGTATGAGTGTACCATGAAAAAGGTGAGGTGGAACATTAATGGGGCCTCCTTTCAGGTAGGTGAATTGTGACGAGATAACATAATGAATGCAGTATGGAGGGAGCAGAGGGCTTGTGAATAGGTCATGAGAGATAAAATGGTAAAAAAGAATAGGGAATCGTTGGCGTACCTGATGGCACATGAAGCGAGGCGGGGGGATGTGTAAAGGATGGTCGAGACAAAGTACATGAGAGGGAGAAATGGACTCAAGTATCATCATGGGAAAATAATTTTGAATCCGACGATGCAAACAGTGCGAGAAATGGAGGTCAGAGAACTCCAGAATGGTCATAGGGAGAAAAAGGGGCCAAAAGGGGCTACAAATTAGGGGGATCCCACTAAGCCGAGGATGCAGGGGTGGGGAGAGATGATGAAGCATGAGGTTGATGGACTAGGTGTATGGAAATCAAACCAAATATACAAGTGACAAGTGACCTTGAAAATGGTTGAGATCACGCATGTGAAAAAGTGAGTAAGGTTAAGATCCTGCCCCCATGCTATGGGCATGGGGTTTGTGGTTATGGGGCACATTTTCGTTGGATTGAGAAATGGGCTTGTTGAAATGTCAAGATAGATGTTCTGGGGTAGGGTAAAAATGATTAAGCATGTCCCCTATCCCAGGGTTGAGGTAATCTATTATTCCCCCTAGCCTAGAGGTGTTAATTCCGTGTAGATGGTCTCTTAGAGAGGGATCAACATGCCATCGACTAACTATTGGAAATGGGGTGTACCGTGATGCTATTGGCCATGGTGGCACACTGAATTGATGATATGATGGTGGGGGATTCCTCTTATGGGGTGGATGTCCCCAATATCGTCGACGAGAATGACGACGATGATGAATAGGCAAGTTTTTGGGCCTTCCCCCATGCCGTGGACATGTGATTTCCTTGTCGATTCAAAAAGTTAGAATATATAGGTTGGAGGGATTTGTTGAAGTTGACGACGTGACTATGGTGTTGATGTTTGAAAGAACATAAATGGTGTTTACCTCGACTGATGAGGATTTCGGGGGTTGGATCTACTCAATTACAGTGATCGAGGACTTTAAAGACAGCCAACACAACTCATGGAGTAGCAACCGATACTCTGGTAAGTCAGGGCAGTGGTGGGAATAATGGCCATAGATGCCATAGATTGCACACAACTGGTTGGTGCACAACAAATTGTTATGCTCTGGAGGAGGTGCTAGCACTTGGACAAACATAAGCTTCTCGTCGTCCTCCAACATCTACATATGCGTGCAAAGGACGGGAAAGTACAGATAATTATGGGTAGCGTGACCCAAAACATCGCACAAAGCACATTTGGGGGGTGCTCATCCTAGAGGAGGGGGGTTCATGACTTTGTTCGCAGTTTTCGAGGTGTTGGTTTTCATGGATTTCCTCCCAACCTTCTTGGAATACTGGGGAGTGTGGTTGGAGGAAGATGTTGTCGAAAACCGAGGGGTGGACGATTGGGGGTGTTGATTGGTTGGACCGGTTGAAGAATGACTTGTGGGGTCAGAGTGTGATTCAATGCAGGTAAATACCAGACGGGAAGCCCTGAATTTAATCCCGAGAGATTCAGTGTGGCAATAACGGGCATGCTTACTACTCCTAATGGTGGAAACAGGAAAGTGATTGTGTGGATCGGGGTGGCTCCCACATGGCTGGCTATCGACGACGGTTAGGGTTGGGTTCATTGCGGAGGTTGTGATTGAGTCGTCGATTGATCGATGAGTTATGACTCAGAGAATGATTTACTTGATGATATGGTGCATAAGTCAGATATCTCAACAACCGAAGGAGGTGGGGGCAAGGTGGTAAATGTGGAGGCCATTGGGGCCTCAGAATAAAGGCCCGACCCCACATGGAAATTGAAGGGGTAGATGCACCGAGTACAGGTTTATCAACCATGGGGAGGACATTCTCTAGGGTAGCAGGTGTGTTAGGGTTGTAGTAAGTGAGTTGGTTGAGTTTGATGACCCATCGATCATGGGGGGACATCATAAGCCAGGAAATAGATGAGGCAACGAACTTCATCGCATACATATAGCTTCGTCCTAAAAGAAGGTTGTAGTCGAGTTGTGAGTTGATGACTTCAATGTCAATCAGGATGATTTTACCGACTAAAAGCATAGGGACATTAGTAAGAAGGCCTTGCGGTTGAGCTGCGCGACCATCATAAGCTCGAAGGGCGGTCATGGATGATTGCAGAGGAGGGGATCCGAGCGTCTGCCTCATGAATGTGGAAATTATGCATGTAGAGGGGCCCTCATCGACTATGCATTGATGGATAAAGGGGTTCTGGATTGAAACTGAGATCTGAAGTGTGATGGACAAAGGCATGCGGGGTTCAGACTAGTCTAAGTCAAATGCCATCAATCATGAGTCAGAAGGGTCGATCACACCTAAAGCATACACTAATGCTTTGCATTGTGCTGGACAATTTTTCAAAACGTCTAAGGCTAACATAGTAGTGGGGGACTGAGGTAAGTCATCCACGATGTTATAATTGGGGGAGATACGAGCATTGGGGTTGTTCGTGATGTGACGTAGAGGGAATTTGGGATCCCCCTCTGGAAGTGGTCGGGGGAGTCGTTAAGACTAATATACAGGGGTAGTTGCGGTCGTCTTATTCCCAGTAATGGTCTTGGTAGTTGAACCATACTAATTAAAATGCGTTTGGAGGTTTATTTTGGAGACAAAATCATTAAAATATGGTGAACTCCTGAGTCATGAGGTTGACTAGTAGGATAAGTGTAAGTAACTGGTTTTTATGGTGCGGCAGCACCCTAAGGGGGTGCCACAGGTTGGGTAGCAGCAAACCCTTGTGTGGGTAAGTGGTTCTGCAACACCATAGGTTGTGCATTGGGTGGTGCCGACAGTGTGGCATGTCCTTCACGTTGGGAGTCCTCACTCCAAAGTTGTTGGTATCTCGCTAAATGGGGACAATTGTGCGTGTAATGGCCATAAACCCCACAAATAGAGCATGGGTGGTTCATACTTAAGTTAAGGTTTTTCATTTATCCTAAAACTCACCTTCGCTATCAATGTTTTATACCGCTGATCAAATTCCCATACCGGCTCATTCGGGTATTGTTTAATTTCTTTGAGCTCGGTAGCGTACTGCGACTCCGATTTTGGCTTTCTAAACTCATCGATCATTCTTGCTTTGATATGTGCCAATTTTTTTCCCGGATTCCTTGTCGGTACCTTTGTAAACTTCATGAACCAATCTAGCGCATGACCCCTAAGGGTCGTCGCTAGCTGTCCCGTTTTAATATCTTCATCCTGGACCTGCTTCACAGTCCATACTGCTTCGCACAAAAACCAATACTGCTCGGGATCCTCACTCTCGTTCCCCTAGAAAGTGGGCATTTTTATGTCGTTTGCCATTCTTACATTCCTGCTGTTATTGTTTGTTGATGTGCTACTCCTACTGCTGCACGTAGGGAAACTCTGCGAATAACTTGTGTTTCTTCCTGTGAAATTCAAAGTAGTGCGCAGGGTTGAAGGTATGTTGTAACTTACGATCCGTCCCTCTTGTGCTTATGGGGTAGCGTGGTCACTGTCTTCATCGCAATAAGGTCGCTTCCTCCCTTGTGGTCCTGTTTCACAGTCTTTCATTCCGGTCCTCTCAGGAAACTCTCTCTTAGTCCTCCTCTTCTTCTCAGGACACCGAAATATCACCCCACTCCTCAAGGCACCACACTCTTCATCATCTTCCCTTAGAAATTTGTCATCGCTCATGTCCATATACCCCGCATATTTCTATCGGATCCGCATTCATGCGATACCCTCAACATCCACACACTAATATTCTACTCATTGGAAGTCATCCTCAATATTCCCTTTTCACAGACGAGCATCTTAATCCACAATTTGAGTAGTAGTAGGAATCTCCCCCTAGGTCCTTTGAAAAAATTCTTCTCTGCGTCGCTGTATGATTTGATTATGTCAACTGCAAACTCCTTAATGTATCCCTCTAGGATACTATCCACCCAGAAATCGACAGCCCTTGATACCTTATTCTCGACTCACTTTAGATGTTGAATCAGTTCTGGGGTCCAATGGTCAGGCTCAGTCTTCTGACAATGGTTCTTCTGAAACATCAGCTGCGCTAGCCACTCGTGCAACAACACTGGGAATTCGTAAAAAAAACCCTTATGGATATCCGAATAAATATGATTTTGTAGCCAACTTTTCACTGTCTGTCTAGGTTTCCGATTTTCTCCTTCTGCGAATTCTTTTGCCTTCTTGTCAAACCACTCTTGAATCTCTGATTTCATCGAGTGCCAAAACATATCCTCTTCTTTTCCTCCTCAAGGTCCCGACAATGGAACCATTTGTTGACACAGCGAATGTCGACAGGGGTTCACTTCGCACTGCTGTCAACAACCACCAACGAAACTCCCTTACACACCAGCCTAGAAAGGTTTTACCCTTTCCAGCAACACTCGCAGAGCGAGTGAAGTCTCACCTGAGATGAATAAGGGGGCTACAGGAACCAAGTTTCTGCAGTGGAGAGAGGACATGTAGCAAACCACACTTTACAACCATAGAAACTAGATATTATATCTTCGCATCATACTAATAATTCATACATCCATTCATTCCCTTCACATATGCATATTCAATGAATAAAACCTTTCTAGGTCGGTGTGTAAGGGAGTTCACCTAAAGCATCACATTCCAAAACAAAAGGTTTAGTAAAATTAGGTAATGCAAGTACTGGACAACTACTCATTACCTCTTTCATTTTTTGGAAGGCCTTTTCAACCTCTTCATCCCACTTGAAAGCATCTTTCTTTGTCAAATCAGTGAGTGGAGAAGTCAATTTGGAGAACCCTTTCACAAACTTCCTGTAATAGGTGCGTATCCCAACGAAGCCTCTTAATTTTGTGATTTTTTTTGGTGTTGGCCATTCAAGGATAGCCCTTATTTTTTCCATGTGAACTTTCACTCTTTCTTGTCCAATAATGTACCCAAGATACAAAAGTTCCTTGATCCCAAATTCACATTTAGACAACTTAGCAAACAAGGATTGTTCATGAAAAATTTTCAGCACAACCTCTAAATGATGCAAATGTTCTTCCCAAGTTTTGCTGTAAATGAGAATGTCATCAAAGAAAACCAAAACAAACTTTCTAATATTCTTGCAAAAGATCCTATTCATGCATGCTTGGAATGTGGCTGGAGCATTAGTTAATCCAAAAGGCATAACAAGAATGTTAGGAACCTATGTCAACCCTTCTCTTTACTATGTTAGTATATTGTTGTTGGACGCATATGCTTTGTAAGTCGTCTCGTAGTATTTGTTGATCCGTAGTTTATATTAGCCCATAGTATTGACCCATAGTATTGGACGCATATGCTTTGTAATTCATCCTGTAGTATTATATGTCCCATGGTTTTGACTCATAGTATTGGGCATAGACTTAGTATATAAGTGTGTGTTGAGGTCATTGAAGGCACGGTGAAGTTAATTGTATTGAGCTTGATCAAAGGAGGTTTCCCCCTCGAAGTGGCCCGTGATCAATATGAAAGTGATTCCGAGTCTATTATTTCTGATAGCTCGTGTATTTGCATTAATTAATTATTGCAGGTTCATCACATTTGGTATCAGAGCACTTTCTTGGGCTCGTTGGGTGGAATTTCTGCCAATTTTTTTTTTTTTTCGCATCTGTTGCAGCTTCAGATTTGGGAATAATCCCTATTCGCTTAACTGTGGGAAGTACTTGGGCATAATCCCTAAAAATCATTGTGAGGAGTACCACAGGAACCCCAAAGTAGCTGGCCCATTGAGAGGACTTGCCAGTGAAAAGGGCAATGACCCCTACCTGATTGACTAGTTCCCACCCGTGAGGTAAACCAAGAGATGTCGTTTGTGGCAAAGTGGTTATCAGTTTTACCTGAGCCATGGAGTGAGGGGTACTTCCCCAATACGCAAGCCGTCAGACAGCATTGGTGGCCGAGTGAAACACCTGAATTGTTAGGAAGCCGTACATACCTGGGGTCCATATCTATTTTCAGTTGAACTATTGCCGATCACTTCCGCTCCAGATCCAGCCGTTTTAGATCTATTCTGAAAGTCGTTCCAGATCTAGTCGCCGTTTCAGATCCATCCGTTTTCGATCCCTTCCGCTCCATTGCGCCGCTGTTGCCGATCCATTTCTGGAATATGGAAAAAAAAGTGAGTATAAAATTCAGTTTTTTCTCCATATCTCCCTTGTTTTCACTCTGTTTCCCTTGAAATTTTTGGGGAACCCTTGTCATCCCTGCATCTTTCATTCCTAAGGACCCTATCCCCAATTCCCCTTCCCAAAGCCCGAAATCCCACATTTGTCTATTTTTAGGGTTTGCCATAACTTCCTCAGATTTCACCCAATAACCTTCAAATTTTACCACAGAGTTCCTTTCTGAATTCTGCTTCTTTGTCCCTCTCTGCCAAATTTTCTCATTCTATCACCCTGCTTCTGAAATCCCCCTTTTTGCTTTCTTGTCCTTTCGACAATGTCCAAAATCTAGTCAAACCCCAATTACCCATCAAATTGTTTCCCCAATCCAAATTTCCCTTTACTAAATCAGCTTCTGTTTGTGTTTTTCTACCCTTTCCACCAAAAAAAAAAAACATGGTTATGGTTGTCACCCGTGCAGGAGCACACACCATGGAGGAAGCACTTGCAGCCATCCAAACCAAACTCCAAGATCTGGATGAAAAATTTCTCAGCCTCAATCTTCAGCATTCAGCCATGAACAATACCAGATAGCCAGAATCTTTTGTAGCCACCGGGTTCTCTTCTTCCAACAATTTTCGTGGGCCGAAGCTTGATTTTCCTCGCTTCAATGGTACTGATTCGACTTGATGGATATATCGAGCAGAACAATATTTCAGTTTGCATAATACTTCTGATTCCCAGAAAGTTTCACTTGCATCCTTTCATTTGGAACAGGAAGCCCTTCAATGGTATTATTGGTACATCAAAGCTCATCCCGAGCCAAACTGGACGGATTTTTGCCAACTCATTTTGCCACGATTTGGTCCTAGTGCTTTTGATGATTTCACAGGAGCACTCACTAAAGTTCACCAAATTGGCACAGTGAGAGAATATTAGACAGAATTTGAGAAATTGGCCAATCACACAGAAGGATTTTCTGATGAATTCTACAGGAGTTGTTTTATCAGTAGTCTCAAGGATGAAATCCGCTCCGAGGTCAAAATGTTTTGTCCCAACACAATGATGGAAGTCCTAGGGTTAGCTAAGTTGGCCGAGGACAAGATCGCAGCTCAACAACGCTCCAAACCCACCTTTGATCTCTCTCCATGCTGTCACCGGCGTCACCACCCCACAAACAATGCAGGTCAGGGGATATTTAAAGAAGCTCCCTCTTACCATACTCATTGATTCTGGTAGCACTCATAACTTCATTGACACTCAGATTGCCAAACAAGATGATTGTTTTGTCCATCCTTGCTCCATATTTGAAGTCATGGTTGCCAATGGGGGCACCTTACCTTGCAAGGGGAAGTGTCACAATGTGCGTACCTCTATGGAAGATTATAACCTACGCTCTGACATGTTTTCCTTGTCCTTAGGCGGATGTGATGTGGTTTTGGGCATTCAATGGTTACGCACAGTTGGCCCCATCTTATGGGATTTTGCTGAACTTTGGATGCAGTTTAAAGTCAATGGGGCACAACACAAATTTATGGGCTTACAACCAGGGTCTCTCTGCATCATCAGTTCACATTGCCTGGAAAAATCCTTAAGAAGAATTCACATGGTGTCATCGCTCAGCTCAATTCCATTCAGATGCACCCATCAACAGTCTCCACTACTTCCTTGGATAGATCTGCAGGTCTCTTTGCTGAACCAATGCGTTTGCTTCCTTCAAGAGACCTTTTCGGTAAGAATTTAGCCACATCTACCTCTCAGCAGGAAATGATGGCTATTTTGCATGCAGTACAGAAGTGGCAGCCATACCTATTAGTGAATTATTTCTGCATCAAGACTGATCTCCATAGTTTGGGAAATTTTCTGGAACAATGGGTCTCCTCCCCAACACACCTGAAATGGGTTATCCAACTCATGGATTATCCCTATGTGACCACTTACAAGAAGGGTAAGGACAATATGGTAGAAGATGCTCCTTCTCGCACAATTGATGACCCAGTTTCTCTTATAGCTCTTTCTCTACTTGTTCCAAATTGGTTGCAATATGTTCAACAGGGCTATCTCTTCTATGAACTCCATGCTTCTTCATCAACAGGGCACTCTGGGTTCTGCAAAATGTATGACTGGGAACAATGTAACTTCTTTTGGCAGGGACTAAAAATGATACTTCAACAGATGGTGGCTGACGATGATACTTTCCAAGTCAACAAGGGTGAAACGACACTCCTTTCAGGATTGCTCAAACCCTTGCCCATCCCTACACAGCTTTGGCCAACTATTGCTATGGATTTCCTAGCAGCGCTCTGGTGGTACAATATCACATCTCAAAGGACACCATATGAAGCAGTCTATGGAAAAACACCGCCAGTTGTTCTTCCATACACCCTTAGCATCTCCCGAGTTCAGGAAATTGACTCGGTTCTTCAAAACCGCGATCAGATTCTTCTCATTCAGCAGGACAATCTTCACATGGCCAGAATTCGCCTGAAACAACAAGCTGATCAGCACCGTTCAGAGCGCATTTTCCACGCAGCTGACAGGGTTCTTCTTCATCTACAGCCTTCCAAGCAATCCTCCTTGACACTCCAAAGGCGTTAGTGGCCCAAAATGCAATCCGAGGATGCTACTGAGGAACCACTCCTTCGGATTCTGCAGCAATTTCTCCAACCAAAGCTTTGAGGACAAAGCTTTTTCTAAGGAAGAGGGGATGTTAGGAACCTATGTCAACCCTTCTCTTTACTATGTTAGTATATTGTTGTTGGACGCATATGCTTTGTAAGTCATCCCGTAGTATTTGTTGATCCGTAGTTTATATTAGCCCATAGTATTGGATGCATATGCTTTGTAAGTCGTCCCGTAGTATTATATGTTCCATGGTTTTGAATCATAGTGTTGGGCATAGACTTAGTATATAAGTTTGTGTTGAGGTCATTGAAGGCACGGTGAAGTTAATTGTATTGAGCTTGCTCAAAGGAGGTTGCCCCCTCGAAGTGGCCCGTGATCAATATAAAAGTGATTCTGAGTCTATTATTTCTGATATCTCGTGTATTTGCATTAATTAATTATTGCAGGTTCATCACAAAGAAACTCAAAGTGGCCATAGTGACATCTAAAAGCAGTCTTTTGTACATCTTATTCCTTCATTCGAATTTGATGGGAACCTAATCTAAGATCAATTTTGGAGAAATATTTTCCCCCAAATAGATCATCCATGAGCTCATCAATTCTAGGAATAGGATACCTATTCTTGATTGTATTCTTGTTCAAATCTCTAAAATCTATGCACATCCTTAAGGTTCCATCTTTTTTCTTCACCAACACTACTGAAGAGGCATAAGGGATAGAGCTTGGTATAATGAGTCCCAACTCTAGGATTTCTTGGATGGCCTTTTCAATTTCATCTCTGAATTTTTTTGGATGTCTATGGGGTGTTATTTGGATGGGTGAAAGTACCCTCCTCCAAAACAATGTTGTGCTCAACCCCCCTATCAGGTGGTCTACCATGTGGAAGGTCTCCAAATGTTTTTTCATACTTTTGTAGGAGTTTCTCTATCTCGTTTGGGTGTTCAAAAACCTTTATATTTGGCTTGGGAGAGGTGATGAAACATTCAAAAGCCAATTATATGTCTCCATGCCTCAATATGGATCTCATACTATGGGAGGTCACTACTCGATTTAGATAGGTGTGCTGCCCTCTCACAACCCTTAGTATTCCTTCCGAATCTTGGAAATTCATTTTAGGAATTTGATAGTTCACTGTATGCTCCCCTATACAGTACATCCATTTTACTCCCAAAACCACATTAGTATCAGCAACATCAACCACATAAAATCTATCAGAAAAAGTGTAATTACCTATGGTGATTTGCAGCTTTGGAACCCATGTTTTGCACTCCATAGTGTGGTGACCTGGAATGACAACTATGAAGTCATCGAATGGTTCAATAGCTATCTTCCTTCTCTCTACCATTTTTGAATCAATGAATTTATGTGTGGCTCCTCCATCTACCAATACTGAGGCCCTTTGTCCTTGTATCACTCCCTTGCATCAAATAGTGTGATAACGAGGCACTGTTGAAAGTACTGCCATCCTTGATTTGTCAAGTGAAGGCTGATTTTATTCTTTTTTCCCTTCTTCTGTTGTATCAAATCCCTCTTCTTGATCTGAAATATGTCCTTCTTCCGCCATACCCCCTTCGTACTCATCATTATTAGAAAATACTTCAATGTATTGAGCTTTTCCCTTAGTACATTTATGCCCCGGTGCCCATGGTTGGAAGCATGTGTAGCATAATTTATTTCTTCTAAGTTCTTCCCTATTTATTCCCTCTTTCTTATTCTTTTCAAATGCAACTATTTTCCAAGGATTCTTGTCAAATTTGAATTTGGAAGGGAATTTAGGCTTGGGAGGAAACCTTGTTCTAGGTAGCACATTTTGTAGATCTCTTGTCAAGTTCATGGCATCCTTCAATGAATTTGGTTTGTGGGCCTTAACAAAACCTTATAAGGGTTCAACCAAACCTTTAGTAAAGAGTAATACTAACCTCACCATAGATATATCATCCACCTTAATTGATAATTTTTGGAATTCCAACATATATTCAGCAGGGGTCCCAACTTGCTTCAATTGGGCTAGTTCTTTGAAAGGTAATTATGGATCTTTTTGCTCAAATATTTCTAATACCCTGTCAAAAAACTATCCATATGTTGTAACCTCATCATGTCCCAAGTTTTTCAGACCATGGAACCACCAATCATTGGCTTCTCCATCAAGATGCAAAATGGCCATTTTTAAGGCATCCTCTTCCACCTTTGGATTCAGCTGAAAATACACATGTAGTTTTTGTACCCCAGTGTTTGCAGAACTTTGAGATGAGCCATCAAAGGTGGGAAGTGGCATTTTACTTATGGAATAATTCAATTCTCTATTTTGAAAGGGATTCCTATTTCCTTCCCTCATCTTGAGCTTGTTTGAGACATCAAAGTATTGATCAAATGGTAGGGTACTTCTGCACTCTTCACTCAACTTTTGCCATTCAATTAGAACCTTTTGCATATCATATGGAGTATTAATATTTTCTTTGGAATCAAGGAATTTACATGTTGTAGGCCTTGACGCACTTTGAAATTCATTAGGTCTATTATGTGGTCCTGTCTTTGAGAAGATACTTCCACCGATTGCCTTCTTTTCCTCAAAATGTGAACTACTGCTGCCTCCTTTTTCCCCTTTGCTTCCAAGTTGGATAGCCAAAAATTTGAATCCCTTCATCATATGTTTGGTCATGTCTTAAACGAGTGGTTTCATGAGTTTCCTAAACTACTCACTATCATCTGAGGTTCCCTTCTCATTAGCCATAGTTTTCTCAAAATGCACTTCTTTTCCTACTTCCTCCTCTTCAACAAAAGCACTTTTGGTTTCAATATATAAGGGTGGTCCCTGACTTCTTGTCATCATGGATATAAAACCACATCAAGTGCCAAGATCATGCTTTGATACCTCTTGTAATGTCCCTTTTTGGATATTTATTAAAATGGTGAAAATTTCAATTTTTTCCACTAGTTCGACCCTTAGCTAGTATTGGTTTCTTGACCTCCAACTGGCTCCAAATGCTCCCAAATTGTTACATAAGGTGTATGGATGGTATTAGGACATGATTATGAGGTTCATGGATTCTTTAGAGTCTTCAAAAGGCTTATGAAACTCTCCTTTGAATTCTGGTCAATGTAGGGAATTTGACTAGCAATTAGGGGTTCAATTCCCCATGGGGTAGATGCTGGAAATGGCTCTCCAAATGGTATTGGACCCTCTTGAATTTATGAAAATAGTTAGGGGATATCTAGGGGACATCAATATGTTATCATATGCATCACCATTAAGTTTATTAGGTCTGATACAACCCTCTCCAATCAGATACAAAAGACTAGTTTTGACCTTGGGGGAAAGGATAGGCAATCTTCTCCAAATGTTATGAAATTGAAAAATATGACTTCAAAATATTATGCACTGAACATGAAACTTGTATAAAAGGTTATTAAAATTCCATACATCAATAAATCATCAGTATTTCACTGGTCCATTCGAATATATCTGTTAGGTTATATGAGCATACATAATTACTTGCGAGAGAAATAAACAAAATAACAAGCATATAATAGACACATAATTTACCCTGGAAACCCCATGCCGGGAAAACCAGCACCCAATGAAGATCTTCATTACATGGCCAAACCGGCCATCTGGGCCAAGTGAGCTCACCCGCTCACCTCCAGGCCACTTTACAATGGAGCCTCCTCAATCCTTATAAAGGATTCCTTACATGAAATACCATGGGGCAATACCATGGGCTACAACAAACCATGTGCCCAAAAACATGTGCTAGACCTAACCAAATTTGACTCAATCCTGAGTCAAGGTTAACCCTAACAATCCCCCCTTTAATCTTGACTTGGAGTAATCACAAACCCCCCTTAAAGTTTTAACCGAGGAATCTCACATACACCCCCCTATCACCTAGGTCTTTCTCCCGACTTTCCTAGTGAGTTACCAGGGGTATGCATGCCTTACTAGGTCTTACAATCATATGCCTTTTTACATGCAAACTACTCCATAAATTTTTATTTTTATGTGTCTTCATGGTGACTACACCATCACCATCCATTGCTTCATCCTCTCGCTTTCCATGCTCGTCTTCTTGCTCATTTTCTGCCATGCACTTTTTAAAATACTTATCTTGCTTCTCATGTGCATAATTTTCATAACCTCTATCTAACTTTACCATGAACCTTTACCTTTCCTTAATAAAGTTTAGTTTCTTCATGGTTCTTCATGACATTCTTCTTGGGGCAGTCTCTTTCAGGCTCCAGGCATACAAGCCTTCATGGTAGCAATTGTATTCACATGGGCAGATCCCCTTCACGGATTTATTCTTGTGGACATTGTGCCATTTGGTAGCACACCAGAAGCGTTCAAATGAAAATTGCCAATGGCTCCTCTATTATGGCGGCTTCTACCAGAACACGGAAACATGTATAAGGTAATGGCTTCTCTTGTGGCGCTTTTGCTATGCACAAACCGCGTGCCTCCATGAGATCTCTTCCTCTGTGATTCAGATGGAATTTGACAGCAATAAACTGTTTGAATTGGTGACAACCTCTAACACGATGGATGTCCTCTTCTTATCCTCCATGCAATAGCTGCAAATATTTTCCAAGCTCCACACATAACCCTCCGTGTGACCTCTACAGCCTACAACTTGCCTCAAATTTCATATCTTTATCCGCGTGACTATGAGTGGGCATTTTCAACATGAAAATTATTGAGGCAGCAACAACCTCACACAATCACTCCTTCTCTTGCACGGCTCCCTCACAGGCTCATATCTTCCAAAGCGGGTCCTTCCTCTAGAGCTCGCGGCTCTTCTCCACGGGCTCAACGGCGCCCTTCCACTGGACCGGCTCCTCCATGACCAACTCGAGTCTACTCTCTTGGGAAGTGCTGCGCACCAATGGCTTTGCCTCTGTCAGTGGATCTCCAGCATTATCCTCTGCACACGAGCCTCTCCTCCTCTACAGCAGGCTTCATGAGGGCAGTCAGGCTCAGCGGCTCTTCCACGCTGCGGCTCTCTCTCCGACTTCATGCGGGCTCCCTGATGGATAGGGTTTTACTCTGGATGGAGGCTCTGTCACCAAATTCATGCCCAAATAAGGGTTCACCTATTCCTCTGGAATGCGCGGATCAAGCTTCACAATGGCGACTGGTCTGGCTATTCTTTTATGACCCTTTCTTGACAACCAACCTTACCTCTGATCACGCACAGCCTCTCGAACTCCTCCACGAGCGGTGGTTCCTTCTCCGAGCAGGCTCAATGACGGCTCTCTCAGGCATCAGATCTCTACCAGATGGCTCTGCAGACTTCAGTCTCTCCTCTTCACCTTCATGCTAGAAGGCCAACTGAAACCGAGCATGAACTTAGTTTCTCTTTGGTCACTACCTTTGTGAACATGTCTGCAGGATTCTGGCTAGTATGTATCTTTTCCAACTTTAACAATTCATCTTACAGAACAGAGCGTATGAAATGGTACTTGAGCTGTATATGTTTAGTCCTGGAATGGAATGCTGAGTTCTTTGCAAGGTGAATGGCACTCTGGCTGTCACTATACAATCTGCTATCCTTCTGCTTCTTACCCACTTCCTCCATAAACCTCTGCAACCAAATCATCTCTTTACTAGGCTCTGTAATGGCAACATACTCATGAAAGTATTTCCTATGGGGTGTAGCATGACATGAAGCTCCTGAATCTACTACCCAATAATCACTAGTATTATCTAATGCAAGAATCAAAGCATCTTGTAACACATCACCTGCTACATTTGCTTCCTGGGTAGTTTCCTTCTGTGCATCTCCTTTCTTCTTTAGAGATTTGCAGTCTTTCTTCAGATGTCCTTTCTTTCCACAGTTCCAGCACTCTATCTTTCCCAGTCTGGACTTGGATCTGCCCGTTTTAGACTTTCCACGATTACCTTGGCTCTTTCCTTGGTGAATTTCCCTCACACCCAGTCTTGCGCGGATGGGAACAACCAATGATATTCACCAGATCGCATGCTCTCTTCTACGAGGACCTTCTCACTTCCTCAGAGAATTCTCAATAATAAAAAGAATAGTCAAAACCATGTCTGGTTTGCTTCAAACCGTGGCTACAGGATCACGCTTGTCACCATGGAATCCCAATTTGTCAGCTACTCTGGAACCACTATTTTCAAGACCTCAACGGCCTTCTCCGACACCTTCTGTCACGGATCAATCTTTTATGCATGGGTTCCCACTTCAAACAACCAGCAGCACCGACGCCTCAACGATTAAGTTTGAAGCTTGTTGAGCCTGAGTTCCTACTCCACGCCGGCAATACGTTGACGTTCATCTCGACTAGGTCTCACAATGCCCACAACAATTCATAATTTTCACACCACCCAAATTTAAAAAAATGGCCAAAATTTGTTTTCTCTCGGGGGCTCTCGCCCTCGAACCCCCATGAACCTTCAGGCCAAGGGCCTCCACGAGGGCCTCGGACCCCCCTTATGTTCACCGGATGGGACTTCAAACACCATGGCTCTGATACCAATTGTTAGAAAAACAGGATCGCAGAGCAATAATAATAAACAAAAATGCAAATATAATCACACATACACATTACAATAGAGACACAGATATATCGTGGTTCACCCAACTTGGGCTACGTCCACACTGAATTTTCTAGTCCTTATTATTATTACCGTCCAGCAAGTCGAAGGGATACAACCTGCAGCACAACCGCTGCACTTCCTCTTCTCTATTTCACAGTCTCTCTCCTTTTGTCTTCCTCTGCTCTCCATGATCAACGCATTACCTGATGTCTCACCTGTGCTTTTTCTTCGCATTTCCTCGCTAAGAATAACACCAATAACATCATCAAATTTCAAGGTGTTTGAACCAGAGATAGAGTTACTTACAGCCATGACCAAGCTATTCCAGCTTTCTGGCAATGAACACAAGATTAGAAGAGCCCTAACCTCATTATCAAAGTTCACACTTACAGAACTTAGCTGATTTGTAACCGTATTAAACTCATTTAAATGATCAGTAACAGATCCACCTTCAGACATCTTCATATTAAATAAACGCTTCATTAGAAATACCTTGTTGGAAGCCGAGGGTTTTTCATACAGCTTACCCAATGCTTTCATCAAACCCTCAGTTGTCATTTATTTTGAGATATTGAAAGCCACCGACGAAGCCAGGCTCAACCGTATTGTTCCCAGAGCCTTTCTGTCAAGAACCACCCATTCTTCGTCCTTCATAGTTGTCGGCTGCTTTGCTTTTCCTCCCAACGGTAGGAATAGATCCTTCTGGTACAGATAGTCCTCCATTTGCATCTTCCATAACCTGAAGTTTTGGCCGTTAAAATTCTCGACCTTAAAATTTCCTTCTTCTGCCATTGCTCCCACTCGAACCAGAAACCCTAGCTTCCTGCGGGTTGAACTGCCAAATAGACCTTTGGCTCTGATACCACTTGTTAGGTTATATGAGCATACATAATTACTTGCGAGAGAAATAAACAAGATAACAAGCATATAATAGACACATAATTTACCCTGGAAACCCCATGCCAGGAAAACCAACGCCCAATGAAGATCTTCATTACATGGCCAAACCGGCCATCTGGGCCAAGTGAGCTCACGCGCTCACCTCCATGCCACTTTACAATGGAGCCTCCTCAATCCTTATAAAGGATTCCTTACATGAAATACCATGGGGCAATACCATGGGATACAACAAACCATGTGCCCAAAAAAATGTGCTAGACCTAACCAAATTTGACTCAATCCTGAGTCAAGGTTAACCCTAACAATATCAACATATCATTGGCATACATCAACATAGTGGGGAAAATGGCACCATTTTCTCATTAATGATCAGATTTACATAGTTCCACTTGGAATTTCAACTTGAAGCTATCTGAATATGAAGAAAAGAGAATTTAAATAATATTATAAAAGAATGGGGCATTAGAAGCTCCCCCAAAGAGAACAACATCTCACCAAATGTGCCCCACCTCAAGGATCATGAATATGTTGAGAAAACTGGAAATGGTTGGAGAAACAAGCTAAACTAGAAGTGACCACGAGCTGCCCTGTAGATTGCACCTGCAACATAAGACTACGTTGAAGCTCCAAATGAAAGGTCTGAATGTAATTTCCAATTACCAACTAGGATGGGAATCTTTCACCCTCAAAATTGGTGCTAAGGCAAGTAGAGTAGCACTCCACTAGCTCTCTGTTAGGATATTCCTATACTCCATCCTAGTCCTACCTGTTACAACGTAATCTTCCCCCTTGTGAGCATCAGCATTCTTTGGCCTTTAGGATCCATTTCACTGACTCAGATCCACTTTATATCCTTCAGACATACTATTTCCTCATTTTTCCTCTTACCCGCTTGTTGCATCACTATAGCAAGCATACCCGCGAGTTGTATCACTATAGCCCGCAGGTAGCATGTAAAATGGTAAAATCACTAGTTAAATTACTTTTTACTCCCAAAAAGAGGTTATTAGGTGACCTTTGACCCTCCAATTTCCCAAGAAATGTCTCGATGTGTCCTTTCACCTACCTTTTGAGAGGACTATATATTGAGCACATATGGCTTATGGACGGGAGGAGAAAGAAGAGCAAGAGAACTCTAGTGGATTTTTTCCCTATCTTGAGTCTACACTCATTGATCCTTGTAGTTGTGAACCCATTTATGTTCACCTTCCAAACTCCTACCATAGTTTGAGTTTGCCATTCATGGAGGATTGAAGTGGTGGAGGCACAAGTGGATTGATCCAGATCGTGGTTTAGATTGGTTGCCGGCAAGAGGTTGTATCACATTGTACTTCTCCTTGTTTATTAATAGAAATACTCATATTCTCATCCATTAATGTTGTAAATGTTGTTTATCTTCCATTGGGTTGCATTTACTTGTTATATCATGGGTCATTGCTATTGATGATGCTAATACCGTTTATATATTATATGTACTTGTTGTATATTGGCTGTCAAGACTAATTTGCAGATTCAAGTACACGGATTGGAAAAGCTCCAACGGGGATTTACATCAAACGTTTGGATCGAGGTTGGTTACATTCTCCATTATCTTAGCATTGTCATGTATAATAGCATAGTTCTGAGAATTGAGTTAATTTATGGTAGTCAGCTGTCTGTAGTGGTTTCCCAAGCCATAGTGAGTTTTCTCCAACACAGAAATGGTGACTCCGCTGGGGAAAACATCCATGTTTGGAAATTTGTTTGAGCATTAGTCCATAATTAGAGTTTATTTTTGTCGAAGATTTGTGTCACTGATTGGCTGTTAAGATACGCTATAGAAAACTTGCCTTTTCTGAGCCATTGGACTCTTTGTTTTCCCATTTTCCTTTACTCACCTGCAGGCTAGCTTAGCTCTGCCCGCGTATACACGCCTTTGTTTACTCTACTGCTCGCGGGTACCCACAGGTATTCCTTCGACAAAAGCAAACAACTCCGGCTTTTGTTGGTTTATGACTATTGGTTGTTGCTGGGTTGGCTTTGGATGATCCTGAGTCTTTGTTGGCCTGTTTCTTGACTGTTCCATGCTTTGGTTGTGACTAGAACTCTTCGTTTCTCTTGGTTGAGCCTTGTTGGTTTTTTACCCATCTTTGGATTTAGCCTTGTTGGTTTTTTGCTTTTGAGCTCATTCCTTTGGTTGGGTCTTACTGTTTGGAATTTGCTGGGTTGTCTTAGTGATCTTCTTGGCACTTCGGTGACTAAATAGTAGGATTTTGCTTGCATTTTTCATTTCTTTATATTGAAAAATACAAAAAAAAATACATATAGTTTTGCATTTTCCTTTTGTTTATAAGAGAAAATACAATTTTTTTTTTACTTTCATGTACTACATCTTACATTGAGTGCTTGCTGCTTTCATTTAGGTTCTGATTGTGCATCGAAAATATAAAAGGATTGCATTTTTATTTCGAAATCGTTGGGTTGATTTTTCATGCTAGTGACATTGTTTTATTGGATAGATGAGTCTAGGATTGGACGATTTTGCATACTATTGAGTCATACACATCACTAGTTTCACGACCATATCCTTTGAGTAACCACAACCACTAAAATTAACGCTTAATCTTAAAATTGATTAGACCGATTTTATTTATAGGGTACACCAACTAGCATAGGTTTAGAGTCTTGGAATAGATCATTGTGAGTTAACAATCCAAGACTATTAGACGAAACATTAGGTGTCTGACCATGGAGTGGAGGAATCCATGCTATATATCAATGTTCTCAGGAAGCTCTACTCAAACCAGAGTTAAGCACGAGGTCATGGGAGGTTGGTTGAAGGGATATCCCTCTGATACCGGCTGAACTGGGAGATATTTCTAGGGTTTGTTCGTATCTGGGGGTACCGGAGGTTCGTCCTCTTGTGCTTCGGGCTTATCTACCCTGCCCATATGACGGATCCCACCTACAAATGTTCCCTTGAGCATTGGTTATATTGTGGTGACCATAGTTTCCTTACTTAGGTATCGCATAAGGTACTTGCAGTGGTTATGCTGTTTGTGTCCTAAGTCAGATAGGGATTGGACAGCACAATTGTGTTTGTACAGTGGACTTGACCCTGTACACGCAGTGAATCCTGGGTGTCTCTATAATTGATTCTGTTACCTTTGGCTATAGTTTGGGAGTCTCAAGCCTCTCCTAGGTGAGCCTTATCGGCTCTAGTGTCGGGAGCTCATTTAGCCACTCTATTTGTCTGCTCTTGGCTGTAGTTTCTCTAGGTGTGTGCTTTTGATTTACTGTTTTTGATCAATAGTTGGCCGTAGGAGACATTGTGATTTGATATTCTCTTTGGAGATATCATGGTGCAGAGTCCTAATCTCCATCATTCCCGTCAGTTAGCTGGTTTAAAACCAGTCGAGTTTTCACGCCGTGTTGCTCGGGGATGCCGACGGGCTCCCTCTGAGTCTTCAGATTCTTACGAGACATACATAGCTGACATTATGATGGCTACACATTCCGATATGGAAGAAATCCCCACGATTCCATCGGGTGGATTCGAACATACTTCAGACACCCCCACACCTCGTGAGGCCTGGGGGGGTGATCCACCTGAGACTCAACCTGGTTTTATTTGGCTGAATCCACTTGAGAATGATCCATTCGATCCTTCGAATCTAGATAATTATCTTTATGGGATGCCTACCTTACCTGAAGACGAAGACGAAGATCCTACTATCAACGTTAACCCATTCTCACATAGTATGCCCGGTTTCAGCACAGTTACTCCTCCCACTGCTTTTGGTAGTCATGCTGGCAATAGTCATTGTGTTAGAAACATTGCACCTAGTGGGGGAAATACCCTCACCGGGGGCACCACGTTTTCCACTCACACATGTAGTATGGGGACTTGTCATAATCCTCCTAGCAATGCTTATGTTGGAAGAAGAACACCTCCTAGGATTGCCCCACCTAGTAGGAACATTGTTCGAAACATGACTCGCCATCCACCACCTAACACACATATCGCTACCCATCAACCCAGGACCACTTTCGCAAATGTTAATGCTCCTCCTAACTATGGGGGTGGACAAGTACCACACACTTTTGCATCCACCACTGCGACTAGTAATGCTAATGTAGAAGGTGGGAATATACCTTATCTTCAAGATCATAACGCCACCATTCCTACCACTAGTAACACCAACGTTGGGGTTGGGAATACTTATCATCCTTTGGGTCACCACATGACTACTCATGCTAATCCTAATGCCGGGGGTGGGAACATACCTCACCTTTATGGTCATTACAACTCGGTTCCTGCTACGAATAGTACATATATGCCCCATACTTATGGTGGCAACCCTTACTACAACACAGTCGGTGGTGGCCACTAGTTCAACCCACCTCAATATGGTGCCCATAACACACATATACCTATTTACTCTCATATGGGTAAGGTCAAAGGAGGTTATCAACCTTATGGCCATGGTCAAGCTTATGGTCCGCCAGTTTAACGCTCATGGTCAAGCTTTTGGTCCACCTTATAATCTGGTTCCGTTCAACCAACCTTTTATGGGAGCTTATAATCAAGCTTTTCAGCCGCAGCTCCCGTTCCTTACACGCTTGAATCTTCTGGATCTTTCAAAACTCATGAATGATTCGGTGTGTCATGACCCTAATTGGCCCCCGGTCCCTACCAAGCTCCCTTCGGACATTCCTAAGTTTGAGGGGAAACGTGGTGAGGATCCAGGTGATCATGTCATGACGTTTCACCTTTGGTGCTCCTCCAACTCATTGAATCATGATTCCATTAGATTATGACTATTTCAACGCACCCTCACGGGAGCAGCTGCGAAACGGTATGTGGATTTTCCTGGGAACACCTATAGGGGATTCAACACGATTGCTTTGGTTTTCTTGGACCATTTTCAGTTTCTGGTTTGTTATGATATTGGTACTGAACTGTTGTCTACCTTCCGTCAGAATAAGGCCACACATATTTCTGACCACATTCAAGAGTGGCGTCGGTGGAAGAGATTAGTGAAAGCCAACATTCCTCCAGAGTTTCTGTTGGAATGGTTCCTCAAGTATCTACTCCCATACATTGCTAAGGATGTTTCGATGTCCGACATTGTGATTGAGGAACAAGCTATCTTGAAAGTCCAACAGTTAGACCTACTATACTCTCAGTCTGGCATTTTATATGACATTATTCCTGATGCATTGAGAACACGACATGAGCCTATGTCAGTTCATGGACCACATGCCGATGGCATCGTGGGATCTGCAAGCACTCGCCCTATAGACTTGGTGGCCAATAAAATGCAAAATTTGTCGCTAAACTAGTCTACTCCCAGACAGGTTCACACCTTGTCCACTTGCACTCCGTCGTCTGATGTACACAATGTGCAATCAACGAAACCGTAAGGTAACCAGCAACCTGGTGGTAAGAAAAAGGGGAGAAACAATGGAAGTAACAATAATAGCAATCGTAATACTCCTCGTAAAGAGAATGCCAACCCTCCTCGAGAAGGCAGAAATGCTGGCGAGGATCGTAAACCTAGGCGTAAGGTGATATTCCCTTGCAAGCTCAGTGGGGAAGATCATCTTACTCACTTATGTGCTTGAATTGAAGAAGCATTGAAGAATTTGGCACATAGCCCAACTATGTTGAAGGATCCCCTTCCTCATCATCAAAACATGGCTTCGCATGCTCCCACCACTTGTTATGGACCTAATGAAACGACAACGGATTCTTCCAATACTAGTGGTTATGGATGTGTGAACATGGTTCAATCAGAGGTTTTTATTGCTACTCATCAATGCGATTATGGTGCACCACAACCTAATATGGGGAGTGAGCCTCCCCCTCCTCCTGAAAATTCCTTGCATATCGAGAATCCCTCTAATATGCCGTGGATACCGAAAGGTGTTCTCAAGTGCTCTACGCATAATCCTAATGCTCGAGCCGCCCAGAACTACTCCATTGTAGAATATTTTGGCCAAACTCCTTGTGCCATGTCGGCTCTTGAAGTTTCGCAAGCCTGTCCTTCTCAGAAGCATGCCCTTTTGAGTGCGTTCAAGTTTAGGATGGGGAAAATCCCAGTGTCATCAAGTTTGATACTACTGATGTACAATCTCTCTTACCTTACCACGTGGCTTTTCAAATCTAGGTGGTGTGCCTTCAGATTTTTGTCAAATGTACTATGGTTGACGAAGGTGCTTCCGCATCAGTAATGTCGTTAACTTGTTGGAAAGATATTGGCTCTCCTCCTCTACTCGCATCCAGAACCACGCTCACTGCATTCGACGGTCGGTCTTTTAAGCTGCATGGAATTATCCCTTCCCTTGATGTCTACTTGGGAGGTAAGTCTGTGCCTATTGAAGTTGAGATGGTTGATGCGCCCATCGACTACAACCTGTTACTGGGTTGGAATTGGATGTACGCTATGAAGGTTGTTGCGTCCAATGTATTCAGAGTTATTTGCTTTCCCCATGAAGGCAAGATTGTGACCATCGATCAGCTGGATTTCGTTAACACTCCTTCCACAGCATCCACAGGATCCATAGTCCCGCAAGTTACTGATTCTCAGCCGGCAACTGGGAACATGGGTGTTGGTATGTGCCCTTCATTAATGGGAACTTATGATTTTCCTGCACCTGTGAAATTTATTGGAACCATTTCCGATAATACGTCTCCTCCTTTGCATAATGTACCGTTCTGGACTTCATATTTTGATGATCCATGGAATTTACTGGCCACGAGTTCTACGTATGGAGACATTGCGCATGTTGAGATGTCTATGCCATTGTCTGTTTTTGAGCTTGATTACCAATATATTCAATAAGCCTCTTCAGAGCTGGATCTCTCTTCTTCATGGATAGGGGAAGAATATCCCGTTATGCTTCCCACGTGTGCAGTCGACCCATCTTGCTCACATGATTGCCTCGATGGTATTCTACCTTCAGATGAAATTTTTATCAAGGCCATAAATGGTAATGGCTTCCCACGTGTGCAGTCGACCCATCTTGCTCACATGATTTCCTCGATGGTATTCTACCTTCAAATGAAATTTTTATCAAGGCCATGAATGGTAATGACAAGCCTTGGGAGGATTCTCATCATCAATTTTATTTCCTTCCTACCCTTGATCTTATTGAACGAGATGAGCTTCGAGTACAACCTGCCATGCATTTGCATTTTGATCCAGGCAATAGTTTTGTCTAGCCCCACTTTGACATTAAAGTCTGATCTCCCTAATGATGAGTCTATACTCTCCTATAGATCCGTGAATCAGTGATCCTGATGAGTTCGATTCTAATTCTAGAATTTCCAACTCTCGTGTTGATGAATTTTCCACAGCAGATTCCTCCACGTCCTTCAGCTTTCCTCTTCTTTCCGAAGTTGATCATTTTGGTCCCTCGGGTATTGGTACTATGGCACCTTCAGTGGTTAGTTCTCCCTGCATTGTGTCTGAGGGTGATAATAGTGAAGTTGAAAATTTTTCTACCATAGTGACTTGTATCATATTTTTCTTTACGTATGTTTTAGAGATGATCTTGGTACTTATGTTTCTTGGAGACAAGATTCTTAGCTGGACTTATACTTGGTTACTGGTCCTTTTCGACATGTCTTGCATGTCCCTAACACTCGTCTGCTCCCATTACAAGCATTCTTCCATCTCTCCTTTGAGCTCGTTAAAAATAGTAAGGAGATCATGAGTTTACTTTTTCGGGCTCGTTAAACCTTTACGGAAAATATTTTTATAGAATCTTTTTTAAGCCCTGTTAAATTTTCATAATTTACTTCAATCTGATCTAGGATCTTAACTGAGAGAACAACATGTACATCAAATCTACAGCATATCAATCATGGACACAATAATGCAAGCACACAAGAGACATACAGTTTACTTGGGGAAAACCATAAAGGTGAAAAATCCCAATAACTTCCTCAGAGATAGATAGAGCAATGATACAACCAGAATACAAGAGATAGTCTTCTCCTAGCAGCAGAGCCTCCTCCTCCACAAGTGCGCCACTCTCCCAAGTGTGAGTGAGAGAATAGAATGTGTAAAATGAGAGAGACACACTCTCTATTTATACACTAACTTGGCTTGACCTTTAGTCAACTAGGTCGGCCTCAACTTAACCACTTAACATAATGCTGACTGGGCCAACCCCCACTAGGGTGGTCTAATAAGCCTTTGACCCACATGGCCAACTCCCAATAGGGTGGTCTAATAACCCTTTGACCCACATGACTTATACAGGGATGACCCCAACAAGGTGGTCTAATAACCCATCAAGTATAAGTTACGACACTTACAATATAAATGACTACACTTCCGTATAGAGGAATAATAACATCTCTATAGGAATACAATATGCATATATGTGAAATACATTCCGAAGTTACATATACATCAACACTCCTTCTTAACTAGGAAGGTATTTCTCGACACAGGTCTTCTAGCACAAGTCATCTTCTTTGGATCATCGTCACTGCTGTTGCTATCTCAATCAATCTCTGAATCTACTCGTCATAGGAAGTTCTACAGAGCCAGTCATTTTTCATATTGGATGTAGGCCCACCACCTGCAGGTCTTCGTCATCACTGGCCATACTGTGGAAATCTCAGGACTTATTATGTGTGTCACAAAACCTTAAAAGAGTCTCTTGACTAGCAAGAACCCTAAAGAACATCTAAGGCCTTTTTCATCCTGTCCAGATCTCCAGGACTTATTACATGTGACCCCACCACAAAACCTCGAAAGAGAATCCCAGGACTGATCACGAGCACAAGGCTCAACCTATCAGATCTCCCAAGTCACAAATTACATGTGGTCACCACAAAACCTCGAAAGAGCATCCCAGGATTGATTACGAGCACAAGGATCAACCTATTGGATCTCCTAGGGCACAAATTACATGTGGTCATGGAAAAACCTCGAAAGAGCATCCTAGGAATGATTACGAGCACACGGCTCAACCTATCGGATCTCCAAGGGCACAAATTACATGCCATAGGACAAAACCTTAAAAGAGCATCTGCCAGATATCCCACGGAAAAAATTACATGCCATAGGAAAAACCTCGAAAGACTATCTGCAGATCTCCCAGGGCACAAATTATATGTCCTCCCAAGAAAAACCTTGAAAGATCATTTGCCAGATATCCCAGGGTACAAATTACATGCCATAGGAAAAACCTCGAAATACTATATGCAAATCTCCCAGGGCACAAATTACATGCTTATCTGCACAACCTTTTCCATGGCCACAGAGTATCAACCTGATACTCACCATAGATCATCCCGATGTACACATGATCATCCTGATCATCATCACTGCAACATCCTGCTGCATGTCATCTGGAGCAACATCCTGGAGCTCATCATCCATGATCATCCTGATCATACAATGCATCTACCTGATGCATACCAAGTATCTACCTGATACATATCATCATACATGATCCACCTGATCATACAGTGTATCCACCTGATACAAATACAAATACATGATACATATCATCATACATCATCCACCTGATCATACAATGCATCTACCTAATGCATACCAAGTATCTACCTGATACATATCATCATACATGATCCATCTGATCATATAGTGTATCCACCCGATACAAATACAAATACATGATACATATCACCATACATGATCCACCTGATCATACATTGTATCCATCTGATACATATACAAATACATGGTCCAAGCATCCAACATGATGCATATACAAAATACATACAAATGATCCAACCGATCATATCCAGCATCCAACATGATGCGTACATACATATACATATAAATGATCCAACTGATCATATCCAACATCCAACATGATGCGTACATATATAAATGATCCAACTGATCATATCCAACATCCAACATGATGCGTATACAGAGTAGTAACTGGAGCATCGTCCTGATGCTCATCATCCAATGCTTACATCCACAACCATGTGAAGGACCCTCCTTCCAACATGCTTGGAATGGCTTCTGCAAATGTGTCCGTCACTTCTTCCTCGAAGTGTCATCAATCTGAAGAACACCAAGCCTCTCCCTGAAGTACTCGAACTTCACCCTGGCTAGTGGCTTCGTTAGCACATCTGCAATCTGCTCGTCCATCACAATGTACAGGAGCTTCACAGCTCTTCTCTGCACCATATCCCTGATATAGTGATATTTGATCTCTATGTGTTTCGACCTGTCATGAAACACTGGGTTCTCGGACAACTTCACACAACTCTGGTTATCACAAAAGATACCAGTAGCATCCAATGGGAGATCAAATAACTCAGACAGTAGATTCCGTAGCCATACTGCCTCACAACTAGATGAACAGGCTGAAACATACTCTGCCTCAGCTGTACTCAGTGCTACGCAGGACTGCTTCCTGCTAAACCAAGAGATCACACCTAATCCCATACTAAAGCAACACTCAGATGTGCTCTTGCTATCTACAGCACTGCCTGCCCAATCTGAATCAACATAACCGTGCAGGTTAAACTTTTGATTCGCTTCATACTTGAGCCCATAATCCACTGTACCTTTCAGGTACCTCAGAATATGCTTTACAGCAACCAGGTGAACACTCCTCGGATCTGTCAGGAACTGTCTCAATGTGTTCACCGCAAAGCAAATATCTGGTCTCATGTTCGTCAGGTACATCAAGGACCCAATCATATGACGATACATAGTGACATCAACTGGTTCAGATGAAGCATCACACAGAAGCTTCAGGTTCGATGCCATAGCCTCGTAGTCCATCATCCTGAACCTCTTCAGGATCTCTACTGCATACTTCCCTTGTCCAAGGAAGATTCCATCTGCACTTTGCCACACCTCCATACCTAGAAAGTGGTGCATCATAACCAAGTTCTGCACATATATGACTCCCTGTCATGTGTCTCAGAACCAAGTGGCTGCTCCACATACACTTCTTCTTCAACTACACCATTCAAGAAAGCTATCTTGAAATCCATCTGGTGTATCTTCTATTTCATCACTTTTATATTTCTCTATGCTTCCATCTGCAGCATGCTTGATCTTGATAGATCCATATGGAAGTCATAACAAACTTCCCTTCAGGTCTTGGGACTACATCCCAAACATCATTCTTCATGATCGACGGATCATGGCATTCTTCCCATATCTTGGGAACTTCAATATCTTCAATAGATAATTTTGTTGCTGAACAAATGTTGTAGTTCTTCTTTTGTAGGTGATGGCATACGATCTTTCCTACACAACAAGTTAAATTGCATGATTAGAAAACATCTCATAGTTTTTAGAACAAATTCTTACACATAAAGAAATATGTCATACAGTCATGCAATTATCTTAACCAATGCTTCAATACAACATTTATCCATATCCCGTAACTTTCTAGATGCCTTCCAATCTCTACCAGAACATTGTTAAGAGTGTGCACAACTCCCAACATGTCAGCAAAGAGGTTTTATTCTAGATAAGTAGCAATGGAATGTTGTACAGTGCCATAGGCCACTTACCCATACATATTAGTAGTATACTGTTCATCAATGCAACTATTCTAATATGCATAATACACAACCTAATTCTAGGAACATCAGTATATACATTATTGAACAGTATTATTTAAACAATAAAATATGCAAGCAATGACAATTCAAATACTTATCGTTGTTTGTTTGTTGGGTTGACTCCCTCTCAGTCTTTGCTTCTTTTCTGCAACTCCATTCTTATGTGGATTGTGAGAAGTGGTCAACTCCCTTTGAATATCTGCATCCTTGCAGAAACTACTGAAGTGTGCTCCTTTGCTTTCTTGCAGGAACAACTAGAGTGTGCTCCCTCTTGATCTTTGCTTCCTGGATTACCTGTCCCTGAACTTACATCCATCCTTAATCACTATGCATGCTTATTAGTATCATCATTGTGTTATCCTTGAGGTCTCATACATAATCACACATTTATTAGTATATTCTTAATACTACCAAACACAATAATCTTAAACGTGTATATTCATGATCATTCACAGATAATAAACATTAGTATTCAAGGTTTCAGGGAAGTCTTCTTTTACTCATACATATTCTTATTTGATCATAGGACTCTTCTGGTTAGTTGAATCATAAATCAAGATAAGAGATATAATATGCATAAAACCCATGATTATTTGTAATGTCCCTTATTAGGAATTTTATTAAAATTGCAATTTTCCACTTTTTTTCCCTAGTTCGACCTTTGACTAGTTTTGATCTCTAGGTCCCAAATTTGCCCCAAATGATCCCAAATATTCTGAGAAGGTGTATGAATGATATTAGAACATAAATATGTGTTTCAGGGATGCCTTTGGACCTTTAAAATACTTCTGCAAATCCTTTTTTCAATTTTGATCAATGTAGGTAACTTTACTAGTGATTTTTCTTTGACTAGTATTGGTCTCTAGGTCTCAAATTGACTCCAAATGCCTTCAAATATTCAAGGAAGGTGTATGAATGATATTAGAACTTGATTATGATGTTTATGGATGACATATGGCCACCAAAAGACCTCTGCAAACTCTCTTAATATTCTGGACCAATTATGCAATTTTACTAGTAATTTGGGGTTCAAATCCCCCTGGGGTAAACACTGAAAATGGCTTCCCAAATGCCTCCAAACCCACTCAAATTTATGAACAGAGGTATGTAATGTGTTAAGTATGTTATTAAAGTCTCATATGCACCATTAATGTATTATTACAACTGTTCTCACCCTCTCCCATTCAACTGCAAAAATCTCCAATTCGACCCTTGGGGAAATGGCACTATTTCACCTCCCAATACAACTAAACTGAGTAAAAATGCTTCAAATGCTCAAGTACAGTACATGAAACTTGTATAAGACATCCATGGTAGTATATTTATCACAAATATATCATAGAATCATCCATTCATTCGAAATCATCATCAATACATTGGCTCACAACAAGGTAGTCGGGAAATGGCATTGTTCTTCCATTAAAAATGAGATTTATACATTTCTACTTGGAATTTCGACCTGAAATTTTTTGGAGATGAAGAACAGAGTATTTAATTCATATTAAAAAATAAATGGGGCATTAAAATCTTCCCCAAAGAGTACAATAGCTCACCAAAAACGCCCTCCCTCAAGGATCAAGAATATGCCATCAAAAATGGAAATGGTTGAAGGAGTGAGCTGCAATAGAAGAAACTATGAGCTGCCCTGTAGCTTACACCTGCAAGTAAAGACTCCATTAAAGCTCCAAATGAAAGGTCTGAATGGCCTTTCCAATTACCAACTTGGATGGGAATCTTTCACCCTCGAAATTGGCTAAGGCAAGAAACTAGTCATCCACTAGCTCTCCCTCTTCACAAATGCAATTGCAAATTCTACAAATGATCAAAAGCCATTCTAATACTTCATTTATACATTTTATAACAAACATTAGCCTTCTAAGGGTCGAAATCCTCTCAATATATTCAATAGATTTCCATTTAGGAAATATTCCTCATTTGCCACTTGTCTCCTAGTTCCAACCTTCCATCTTCTCCCAAATTCGATTTTGAGTCTCTTTGGCTTCTCTAACTCCCAAATTCGCCTTCTTTGAGCCTATTTTTGGGGTTGACATGTCATAGTGGTCAGATGTCAGAGGTCAGGTCTGAAATTTGTCATAGTTTTCATAGATGCTCCATCATTGGTGTCATAGGGGCTAGGGAATCTAGCCCAAGTGTCCACAAACTTCCACTTTGACTCTTTATCTTTAATGGAGGTTACCAATCCTTCCCAATTAGACCTAAGATGCTCAATGACATGTGTTATGACTTACCAACTCACCCAAGAGTGTTCACATTCCCATTAATTCGAATTTGCAAAAGAGAGATACCATGTATTATGAAAAATCAAGCTAGTGTGGGCCCCACATCCTCCATATGTCTCCAAAACCATTTGTCATCTAGGATTTCTCTTGAATTTCTTTATTCACTCTATTTATTAAATACTTGAACCCTTCTAATATCTAAACATCATTTATTATCCCCCTTATTCCAAATCCCAAAGCTTCCACCCCAAACCTAGGAAACTAGTAATTTTCCTCCTTGGCAATTATTTGACCCTTAACATCAATTTTACAAAATTTAATGAATATTGCTAATGTGATTAGGCCATTGTGACCCAATTCCAAATTTGGGACATGACAAATCCTCCCTGCCCAATATTGCTTGTCCTCAAGCAATTTCAAACAAGGGTGTTGAAGAACCTGCTTTCTATATAATTCTTTGAAGTGCCATTGAATTGCCAAACCTTGAGTCTTTGAGTTTCCATGAAGATTTTAGAGAGGAACCACCATGCTTGCTGCTGCACTACTCTGATAAAAATCACTTTATTAAGTGGGAAATCCATCTCCCATACTTCTTTTTTCCACCCAAAAATTGAAACCAATGAGATAAAAATTATTCCAGGGTCCCATTGCTTGTATTGCACCCCAACATTAAAGAGTGCTCTCCAACCCATACCATCAGATAAGATGATTCCTGGATCCCATTTTCTTGTATGCATTCTTCCAAACATCATGAGTACAAAATATATATCATCAAAGTACATAACTACATAATGAAAATGTACATCAAGGAGGTGCTTCATCAAAGAATCATGAAAGTGCTTGTACCTCCAAGCAAGTAGACCACCATTTTCCAAGTGCATATAAGCTTCAACTGACCAATCAAATCTGATCCAATGACATAGGTGAGGATCCCGTGTCCTATAATGCTGCTCCAAAAGGATGTGATATGCATCAAAATATTCAACCATGTATTCTTTCATCCAAGAAGTGAATGAAGAATCTCCACTAAAACCTGAACCAAATAATGAGCAGAAAAAACAAGGAGACTTCAAATGACTCAAAGAAGTCTCACCCATACATCCTTGAATGTGAGAGTCATCAAGATATAACAAAGTATGTGTCTTGCAACAAAAATGTTCTCCAATCATAAATCTATTCACCCAAGTGTTGGATGAAGTTCCTCCAACATCAAATGAATCAAGTGTTGAGCAAGAAAAACCATGAGTCTTCAAGTGACTCAAATGCATATCATAGGTGCATTCGCGTAGATGTGCATCATCATAAAGTAACAAAGGATGCTGTTTCAAATGTGAATAAGAATGTGCACCAACCATGTCATCATAAAGGTTAAATCTAGGAGTTCCATACTCCTCATGTGGCACCATCAAAAAGTACCCTTTCACCCATACTTCATTGAGACTAATGCTGCAAAACATGGAATTGTAGGATGTAGGATAATGAACTAACTTACCCAAATGATAAAAAAGTGCAAAAGTTTCATCATGGGAAGGATCCATATGGATAGTATCATGTAGCTCATTCAAAAGTGTGAAACCTTTGTCATAGATTGGTTCCAATGTAGAGGAATCATGCTCTTCTTTAAAAATTGCATTACCTTCATCAAGAGACAATTCAAGTTCCTCTTCCACCACATCAAGTGTTTGGATATCTTCAAGTTCATCTTCAAACACATTAAGCACATTCAAATTTTCACATTTCTCATGATCCACCATGTCATGAGAATCCTCCAAACAATCTACCATTTGACAATCTGAAACATAGTAGGAAAAACAAGTATCTTGCAACTTTTCAAGAAGTTGCTCATTTTGAATTGTGAGCTTATGAATATCCTCATTATTCTTCAAGTATGCATCATGTAACAATTCATTAATCTCAAACAAATGGTTTCTATCAAAAAGCAAAGACATGAAATTACCTTTGATGTGGCACATTGCTCTTTGAATCTTCTCCATGTCTTCAATGAAGGATGTTTCCTCCAATGAAGTAGCTCTCCAACAAGAATTTGACACCAATGCTTGAGTGTCATGGAGAATTATGAGGGACTCTTGGATCTTCTTTTCATTCATCTTTAAGGACCCTTCAAGAAAATGAGGCTCTTGCAAATGAACCTCCTCATCTTCTTCATTTTTGCTTGGACCAACTTCATGAAGCTCAAGTGGTGATGGGGAAGTTGATCTTGGTTCTTCTTCAACTGCTACAAGGTCTTCATTATCATGCTTAATGGAACTTGGGCTAGCAGCAACAATTTCAAAAGTGATCTCTATGTCACCAACATAGAGGTGTGAGCACCCATCAGTAGGTACTCCTTCATAGTTTAAGCATCCATCAGTAGATGCTCTTTGGTTCATGTCTAAGCTAGAAGGTGTCTCAAAATGATCTTTCATATTTTCAATAGAATCTTCTTCATGCTCTTGTGATGTCTCTTCATTTTTCTCCTTTAAGCAAGCTGATGCATTTTCCCCCTTGTTTTCCTTAGGATCAGTATATTTGGAATCTCTTCTTGAATAAATCTCAAAAGCTCTCCTCAAGGAGGACATCATTTCATGCACACATATATGATACTCGCTCCAAGGGTTTTTACAAGAAGGGCATAAACCTTTCTTCACTAACTCCACATCTTCATTTTTTGGCCTATTTTCAAAAACATGTTCAGCATAGTACTCAAAAGACATGGCATTTTGTGTATTTTTGCTCGAAGCAAGATATTCTTGATATTTTTGATATTGTTGGGGCAAGGTTTTATATTTTTCTCTCCATCTTTGGAACTCGCTCATAGAATTATCCTTGGTTGGTGTGACACACTCATATTCATCAGATCTAAAGTCATAAGAATAATCTTCATTTCTCTTGAAATTGTATGAAGTGTTGCATGATGGCACCTCTTCCTCGTACCATTCACATTCTGCTTCATATTGCTCATAAGCATATGCATATTCCTCATAAGAATTGTACTCATAGGATTCATCATAATAGTAAGACATGGCTTCCAATTATTCTTGAATGTATGTACCTAATCCACAGGTGCAAGGACCATGCTCTGATACCACTGTAATGTCCCTTATTAGGAATTTTATTAAAATTTCAATTTTCCACTTTTTTTCCCTAGTTCGACCTTTGACTAGTTTTGATCTCTAGGTCCCAAATTTGCCCCAAATGATCCCAAATATTATGAGAAGGTGTATGAATGATATTAGAACATAAATATGTGTTTCAGGGATGCCTTTGGACCTTTAAAATACTTCTGCAAATCCTTTTTCAATTCTGATCAATGTAGGTAACTTTACTAGTGATTTTCCTTTGACTAGTATTGGTCTCTAGGTCTCAAATTGACTCCAAATGCCTTCAAATCTTCAAGGAAGGTGTATGAATGATATTAGAGCTTGAATATGATGTTTATGGATGATATATGGCCACCAAAATACCTCTGAAAACTCTCTTAATATTCTGTACCAATTATGCAATTTTACTAGTAATTTGGGGTTCAAATCCCCCTGGGGTAAACACTGAAAATGGCTTCCCAAATGCCTCCAAACCCACTCAAATTTATGAACAGAGGTATGTAATGTGTTAAGTATGTTATTAAAGTATCATATGCACCATTAATGTATTATTACCACTATTCTCACCCTCTCCCATTCAACTGCAAAAATCTCCAATTCGACCCTTGGGGAAATGGCACTATTTCACCTCCCAATACAACTAAATTGAGTAAAAATGCTTCAAATGCTCAAGTACAGTACATGAAACTTTTAGAAGAAATCCATGGTAGTATATTTATCACAAATATATCAGATAATCATCCATTCATTCGAAATCATCATCAATACATTGGCTCACAACAAGGTAGTGGGGAAATGGCATTGTTCTTCCATTAAAAATGAGATTTATACATTTCTACTTGGAATTTTGACTTGAAACTTTTTGGAGATGAATAAAAGAGTATTTAATTCATATTAAAAAATAAATTGGGCATTAAAATCTTCCCCAAAGAGTACAATAGCTCACCAAAAACGCCCTCCCTCAAGGATCAAGAATATGCCATCAAAACTGGAAATGGTTGAAGGAGTGAGCTGCAATAGAAGAAACCATGAGATGCCCTGTAGCTTACACCTACAAATAAAGACTCCATTAAATATCCAAATGAAAGGTCTGAATGGCCTTTCCAATTACCAACTTGGATGGGAATCTTTCACCCTCGAAATTGGCTAAGGCAAGAAACTAGTCATCCACTAGCTCTCCCTCTTCACAAATGCAATTGCAAATTCTACAAATGATCAAAAGCCATTCTCATACTTCATTTATAAATTTTATAACAAACATTATCCTTCTAAGGGTCGAAATCCTCTCAATAGATTCAATAGATTTCCATTTAGGAAATATTCCTCATTTGCCACTTGTCTCCTAGTTCCAACCTTCCATCTTCTCCCAAATTCGATTTTGAGTCTCTTTGGCTTCTCTAACTCCCAAATTCGCCTTCTATGAGCCTATTTTTGGGGCTGACATGTCATAGTGGTCAGATGTCAGAGGTCAGGTCTGCAATTTGTCATAGTTGTCATAGATGCTCCATCATTGGTGTCATAGGGGCTAGGGAATATAGCCCAAGTGTCCACAAACTTCCACTTTGACTCTTTATCTTTAATGGAGGTTACCAATCCTTCCCAATTAGACCTAAGATGCTCAATGACATGTGTTATGACTTACCAACTCACCCAAGAGTGTTCACATTCCCATTAATTCGAATTTGCAAAAGAGAGATACCATGTATTATGAAAAATCAAGCTAGTGTGGGCCCCACATCCTCCATATGTCTCCAAAACCATTTGTCATCTAGGATTTATCTTGAATTATTTATTCACTCTATTTATTAAATACTTGAACCCTTCTAATTTCTAAACATCATTTATTATTCCCCTTATTCCAAATCCCAAAGCTTCCACCCCAAACCTAGGAAACTAGTAATTTTCCTCCTTGGCAATTATTTGACCCTTAACATCAATTTTACAAACTCTAATGAATATTGCTAATGTGATTAGGCCATTGTGACCCAATTCCAAATTTGGGACATGACATTATTCAAACCTATACCTTCATGATTCTTTTGGTTAGTCATATCATCAATTATGGTGCGAAACATAATATGCATACAACCATGATTATTCAAACCTATGACTTCATGAATAATCATTATCAACAACACAACAGTATAAGATCCTAACACAAGGTAGGATTCTAGCTTGATATAGGAAAAACATACCTGGATTAGCATGCTAGCTAGTTATGTCTAACATACCCGCATAATGTCTTTTGGTTCTCTTCAGTGACTTATGCTAGTAACCTGCATGTCTCATAAGTTAACCATTGTAGAACCAAGTTATACATACCTCGAAAGTAGATCTTCTATGTGATCCATGACAATGGATGAATATTTGTCTTCATGTCACCATGAGCATATGTTCTTGAGGTAGAACATGATTTGACTTTCTTGGTGTACCTTTTGTGTTAGCAAACAACATAAACCTCATACAACATCACAATGCATTAGTACAATCATAAGTGTCAAAACCTTAATCAATGAATATATTCTATTAAGGTGATACGACAAGTCCAGTTGTAATGATATGAAGACAAACATATGATAAACTTAACTATGAAACATACCTGTAAGCCATACCTGTCAAGATTGCTTGTAATCTTCTTATGGAAGGCCTTAGCCTCATCTCCCTCTGAGACAGGAACTTCTTCACTTATGCAGGTGACCAATCCATCTTCTTCTAGGATCAACCCAATCCACTTGATTTGCAAGAACTGGACCTAGAGCTAGATTAGGGTTTGTCAAAGAAACCCCCAAAATTCAAACTTTGAATTTCAAACTTCCGAAAGGATAGAAATATGCACCTTGATGAGCTGATCAAGTTGGTATATTCAGAATTTGAAAACTGCAAAGTTTCACCCCTCAAAATTTCCTTTTAGATTTATGGATTCACTAGGGAGGACCCTGAATTAGGGTTTGAGTTTTCCGGAGCTTCACCCAACCAAAATATTTGATTCAAAACTCTAAGCTTTGATTTTTCTGAGGAGCTTCCAGCCGTGGTCACAGATTTCCAAAATTCCAATTTATGCAGAAGCCCTAATTTTCCATCTTTTCGATCAAAGTCCCGAACTGGGGTTTGATCAAGCCTGGCCTTCTGCCCAACCAAAAAATCTGATCTTGGTCTCTAAATTTCAATTTTGATGAGTAAAATCCAGCCGTGGTCTCCGATTACAAAAATTCCAACTTTCTTCGAAGCTTTAAATTTCGGAAGCCATGAATGAAGGTACTAAAAAATAATTCTGTTTTGGCAGAAATATGTACCTGATTGTTTTTGGTGTAACTCCAAACTTTTTGATCCACAGGGTCTGGAATTTTTTTATGAGATAACCCGACCTGTTATCTTTCTATCCCAATAGGTCTGACCTCAATTGGATTCTTTGAGAGAGAGTTATGCCAAGTGTCGCAACGTGACTTGTTTATGGTATAATACAGGAGAGCAAACTTGTACGGAGTGCCACGTGTCACTGTTTCAACGTAGGCCTCTGAAAGAGTTTCCTGAGATAACCCGACCGGTTATCTTTCCATCTCGATAGGTCTGACCTCAATTGGATTCTCTGAGAGAGAGTTATTCCAATTGTCATAATGTGACTTGTTTATGGGATAATACAGGAGAGCGAACTTGTACGGCGTGCCACGTGTCACTGGTTCAATGTCGGCCTGTAAAAACGTTTCGTGAGATATAACAGTCTGTGTAATACCTGTCACTTGTTACGAAATTTCATTTGGAGCTTCCTAGCCCAAGTTATTACCTTTTTCCCAAGGTCACCTGATTTTGACTCAGATCTGGAAGAGGCAGAAACCCTATATTGTACAGATCATAAATCACAAAGTACAACGAATTAGAGGTTTTCCTTTGGACACAAGGTACATGGGGATCTGATCTTCGACCTGTAAAATTTTTAGATCCGAAAACTTTGCCAAAACAGATTTATAGCGAAAGTGCTACGATGACTGGTTTTTTCTATATCAAGCCCTAGCATCGTAAGTGCAACAAGTGTCATACATGCCATATCATGCCTTCTTTTAGGCTAGCTTTGATACCATGTTAAATTTTCATAATTTACTTCAATCTGATCTAGGATATTAACTGAGAGAACAACATGTACAACAAATCTACAGCATATCAATCATGGACACAATAATGCAAGCACACAAGAGACACAGAGTTTACTTGGGGAAAACCATAAAGGTGAAAAACCCCAATAACTTCCTCAGAGATAGATAGAGCAATGATACAACCAGAATACAAGAGATAGTCTTCTCCTAGCAGCAGAGCCTCCTCCTCCACAAGTGCGCCACTCTTCCAAGTGTGAGTGAGAGAATAGAATGTGTAAAATGAGAGAGACACACTCTCTATTTATACACTAACTTGGCTTGACCTTTAGTCAACTAGGTCGGCCTCAACTTAACCACTTAACATAATGCCGATGTTGGTTGTGGAGCCAGATCTTCTAGTCTCATAGATGATATTGTATCAGCCGTGTTTGTACCCCAGTTCTATATGATATGTAAGTGGACTGTACACTCACCCCAGCGGGGGGGGTGTGGGGGGGCATCGCCCCCCCACGGGGTTCCAGGGGGGCCCATCCCCCCTAGTTGGGGGGTCTGGGGGCAGCGCCCTCGAAGAAAATTTTTGGGGCTGTTTTCGCCAGCTGTTTTGTGGGCCCATGGTTTTGGGTATCCCGTGGTATTTTCCCATTGTATTTCCCTTATAAAAGAAAGACATTGTAATACGGATAGGGTTGTTGATGTATTAGGTTTTATGCATTGTAAAGATCTCTGAGATCAGGAGAGAGACTGTGAAACAGAGAAGAGGAAGTGCAGTGGTTGTGCTACAGGTTGTATCCTTTCGACTTGCTGGATGGTAATAATAATAAGGACTGGCAAATTCAGTGTGGACGTAGCCCAAGTTGGGTGAACCACGATATATATATGTCTCTCTTGTAATGTGTATGTGTGATTATATTTGCATTTCTGTTTATTGTTATTGCTCTGCGATCCTATTTTTCTAACAGCCGACTGGGCCGACCCCCACTAGGGTGGTCTAATAACCCTTTGACCGACATGGACGACCCCCAATAGGGTGGTCTAATAACCCTTTGACCCACATGACTTATACAGGGCCGACCCCAACAAGGTGGTCTAATAACCCATCAAGTATAAGTTACGACACTTACAGTATAAATGACGACACTTCCGTATAGAGGAATAATAACATCTCTATAGGAATACAATATGCATATATGTGAAATACATTCTGAAGTTACATATACATCAACAAGCCCTTGTTAGAATTTTTCAAAATCAAACAAGATTGTCGAGTATACTTGTTATTTCAGACTCATTAAAGGATTTGAAGCGAAATCTACTTAGGTATAAGTTTACCCCTTTTCCGAACCTTTGTGGATTAATTACGAAAAAGGTATACTCTAGTCATAAGTGACTAGAAGAGTTCTTCTCTCATTGTTTTACACTTTTTCGGGTGAGGAGACTAACTTTACGAGAAATGACTCCCCTTTTATGTCGAGTTGTGATTGCATTGCGTTATCTTGCTTGTCACTTGAGCCTTGTGTCGGCTCCCGCTTACTCAGTTGTTAGCCTGGTGCCTAGAACTTTTCCCTATCGATCCTTGTAGAGCTTCCATTTGTCCTTCACAATTTGATGACCCTTTTGACCCTAAGGGAACATTCCCCCGAGTCTCCACATCTTGCATGCACTTTCTTGCATTGATCATAGGTATGTTCCATTGCTTGGGACTAGTCTGCTCTCTATTTGACACTCGTTCCCTCACTTGTTGTACTATAAGCAATTTTATTTCTTTTCAAGCTTTCCCCAAATATGAAAAAGACCAAAAAAATCAAATATTCCAAAAAGCCAGATGGGATTATGGTTACTACTTATTGTTGGCAGCTATTGTGTCGCCTTTTAACAGAGCATTCATTCCACTCCATTCACTATGAATCGGGACTATAGTTGGACCCTAGGAGCTGTACTTGTTTCTCAGTTTCTACACCGATTGGTTAAGCTTCTAGTCATTATGGAGCCCTTTGTGATGCCTCCTGCATCGCACAGTTTATAGTGAGTCTATGATGCCCGAGTCTATCCATATGCTCATGATCTTGTTCAAAGGAAGTCCTAATACCAGTGTCGGCCACTCCTCAGATCTATTGACTATTACATGTTGGCCATCCTTATTGAGTCAATCCATTTCACCTAAGATCTTCCAAATCTTTCAGCATAGTTGGTACCTTGTGCTGGTTGATGGGGGATGCATTAGTTCCCTCCTTCCAGCGAGTCTCATTCTGTCGACTTCAACCCATTTATTTCAGGACTTGAGGCTTAGAGTTCAGTTGAGTACCTGGAGGCTTGCAGTCACTAGTGACAGGTTCTCTCGCCATTGACAGTTTTGGGAATACATCAATGTCCCATGATCGATGGATTCATCCTTGTGTTCGACTTCAACTCATTTATTCACACTCCGATGATTGTGCTCTGTGCCTTGATGCCCATTTTCATTATTGGTGGGTCATCTTGCGTCTATTAATGGTATACATCATTGACCAGTAATTAGATGATGTCACATCAAGTTCAACCCCAACTCCTTTATTCACTTGATGGGACTTGCACCATCGAAGACTTGTGTAGAAGACCCCAAGCGATAGTGGCATTCAGTATGCTACCTATGACTTTGACTTTACATCTAAGATATCACCTCTCAGACATCAGCAGTTTGTACCTCCAGTTTGCATCAGTTGTTTCCTTTTCAGCAGGAGACCATATATTACTATAGAGGGATCATAGCTATGATCACTTATGACATATATCCATTATGTAATGCCTATTCATGGCCATTGTATCAGATTGTTGTACTATACTGACATGTATTCAGAGATACTATTGTACTATGACGAGTGAGCTGCTCTTTCCACTTGTGTTTCCATCACTCCACTTCTGAGTTTTATAATGTATTTCGACCATTGTAGCATCAGTCTCTGACCTCACACATTAGGGGGAATTTGTTACAACGTAATCTTCTGCCTTGTGAGCATCAAAATTCTTTGGCCTGTAGGATCCATTTCACTAACTTAGATCCACTTTATATCCTTCAGGCATACTATTTCCTCATTTTTCCTCTTACCCGCTTGTTGCATCACTATATCAAGCATACCCGCGAATTGCATCACTATAGCCTGCGGGTAGCATGTAAAATGGTAAAATCACTAGTTAAATTACTTTTTACTCCCAAAAAGCAATTATTGGGTGACCTTTGACCCTCCATCTTCCCAAGAAACGTCTCGATGTGTCCTTTCAACTACGTTTTGAGAGGACTATATATTGAGCACATATGGCTTATGGACAGGAGGAGAAAGAAGAGCAAGAGAACTCTAGTGGATTTTTTCCCTATATTGAGTCTACACTCATTGATCCTTGTAGTTATGAACCCCTTTATGTTCACCTTCCAAACTCCTACCATAGTTTGAGTTTTCCATTCATGGAGGATTGAAGTGGTGGAGGCACAAGTGGATTGATCCAGATTGTGGTTCAGATTGGTTGCCGGCAAGAGGTCATATCACATTGTACTTCTTCTTGTTTATTAATAGAAATACTCATATTCTCATCCATTAATGTTGTAAATGTTGTTTATCTTACATTGGGTTGCATTTACTTGTTATATCATGGGCCATTTCTATTGATGATGTTAATACCGTTTATATATTATATGTACTTGTTGTATATTGGCTGTCAAGACTAATTTGCAGATTCAAGTACATGGATTGGAAAAACTCCAACGAGGATCTACATCAAAGGTTTGGATCGAGGTTGGTTACATTCTCCATTATCTTAGCATTGTCATTTATAATAGCATAGTTCTGAGAATTGAGTTAATTTCTGGTAGTCAGCTGTCTGTAGTGGTCTCCCAAGCCATAGTGAGTTTTCTCCAACACACTACTAGCATTTTCATCCTTTGCATTTTCAGTCATTCATGCATTCCTGCATGCATTGCATGCATCCGCATGCTGCCGAGTCATCAGGTTGATACCTCCAGCACCTAGTCCCTAGTCTTCCAGCACTCAGGAGCTTATTTCCACTCAGATTGAGCCCTCCTTGCTAGTGATACGCCCACATCTCACCATCCGCTTGACAAACGCGCCCTTCTTCACCTACCAGTCCAGTTGTCTTCAGTTAACTGAGTTCTCTCCTTGATTTTAGGCTTGACTCACTCTTAATTGACCTTACCACTCCGATGGACCTCCAGTGTGACTAGATTGCTCATTCTGACTTCAGTTAGCTCCTCATGTGCCCTCCATTGAACCTCCTTCATTCATTTAGTTCCAGTTACATTCAGTTACACCTACCACACTCAGTTAGACTCATTTTGACTGATGGTTGACAATTACTTAAGCATTGATGACTCCACTGATGATGAGATAGACTTCTAGTTGTGCTCCGATGACACTCCAGTGATCTTTTGATCACTCCACGAAGCCTAATTTGAATTTCCACCTTGGCATTCGAATCCTTGTGCATTGTACTACTTATTTGTCCATATTGTGATTAATGAATTAGTGTGTGTGAAGTTGTTTTGCTTCTATCTGAGTTCTACTGTATTATTATTCTGTTGCTCATTTTATTGCATTGACTACTTTTAATCTTATTCCTAAATTCTTTCATTGTGAGGTATACATCAGCTCTTAGATCTGCTGTGAGGATTTTCACATGGTATCAGAGCATGTTGAGAGTATTGTTTATCTCCATTCCTAAGATTTTTTTGCAGGTTATTATCAAGATTTCGAGTGCAGCAGTTTCTGCATTTTTGCAACAGTAGCAGTTGCAGATATTTTCTATTGTTTTTGCAGGTCTTCAAATAGCTTCTATGTATTCATAAGGAATTAATCATCTTTCTCCATTCAACTATGATGAATGGAAACCACAAGTGATAGCACATTTGAAGAGACATGGTCTCTTTGATTATTGTTTTGAAAGAGAGTTCGAATCCTCTGAAGAAGAGTATGACTGGTTAAATGAAGGTGAAATAGCTTGTGTAGCCATGATGTATGCTATGTCTCGATGCATGTTATATGACCTCCTTGATGTTTCATCTCCAATGTTATATTTTGAGCATTAATTCAGCATACTCTAGGATCTTTACTGAGCGAATAACATGTACAACATATAAATCATATCAATCATGTATCAAGCATATCAAGCAATCACATAAGACAATGGACACACAGATTTTCACTGGGGAAAACCATAAAGGTGAAAAACCCCACAAATTCCTCAGATATAGAAAGAGCAATGAGACAACCAAAGTACAAGAGTAGTCTTCTCCTAGCAACTGATCCTCCTCCTCACATGTGCGCCACTTTTCGAGTGATAGAAGAGTGAGTAATGAGATGCTAAAATAGAGATCTCTTGATCTCTATTTATACTTGTCCTATCCTGCCCAATAAACTAGTGGGGTCGACTTGTCTAACTTAGCCTAATAACCCATGGTTACATTAATCCGGGCTGACCCCTTACTAGGTGGTCTAATAACTCATCAGCAAGTTACAACACTTGCGACACTTGTCAATACAAATGACGACACTTCCATATAGAGGAATAATACATCTCTGTAGGAGTACAATAAAATACATAGATGAAATACATTCTGAAGTTACATATACATCAACACTTGCTCTTAACTAGGAAGGTATTTCTTGACACAGATCTGCTAGCATAAGTCTTCTTCTCTAGATCATCATCATCGAATCATCATCACTGCTGCTATCTCAATCAATCTCCAATCTACTTGTCATAGGAATTTCTACAGAGCCAGTCCTTTTTCATAATGGATGTAGGCCCCCCCACCTATAGGTATTCATCAACTACAGAGCCAACCCTTTTTCATGTTGGATGAACATCATCAACATCTCTGCAAGCAAGCCATCAAGTAGGTACACCTCAGGACTGATTTCATTGCCTCTGCAAAACCTGCAAGATCTCCCAGGACTGATTACACTACCTCTACAAAACCTGCAAGAGCATCTCAGGACTGATCATATTCCTCTACAAAACCTATGTACCATATTGTCACATCATCGTCTTCAGATCATCGTCATCGTCCACGAAGCACAACTCAGATGCACACACACAACACTTACACTCACCATCATGGGAGGACTAACCTACTACCATCTGTGAAAGGATCACAGCACTTACATCAACAACCATGGGAGGATGAACCTACCACCGTGTCAGAATGACTTAGCAATTACATCAATGACCATGGGAGGACGAACCTACCACCATGTTGGAAAAGCTCGACAATTACATCAACGACCATGGGAGGACAAACCTACCACCATGTCGAAAAATCCCACTCAGCCCTTACAACTCACCATGGGAGGGCGAACCTACCACCATGTGAGAAAGGCCTAGCCCTTACATCTACACCATAGGAGGATGAACCTACCACTATGTGAGAATGGGCCAGCGCTTACATCTACACCATAGGAGGATGAACCTACCACTATGTGAGAATGGCTCGTGTGCATCTGTGTCTCCAGACTCATCACTTCCTCTTGGAAGGTATCTCGATCTGAAGTACACCAAGTCTCCCTCTGAAGTATTCAAACTTCACTTTGGCAAGCAGCTTGGTCAACACATCGGCTATCTGCTCGTCTGTCGCAACATACAGGAGCTTCACTGCTCCTCTCTGCACCGTATCCATGATATAGTGATACTTGATCTCAATGTGCTTCGACTTGTCATGGAACACTGGGTTCTCTGACAACTTCACACAACTCTGGTTGTCGCAATATATACAAGTAGCACTCAGCTGGAGATTAAACAAATCAGACAGTAGCTTCCTAAGCCATACTACCTCACAACTGGCCGAACAAGGTGTGACATACTCTGCTTCGGTTGTACTCAGTGCCACACAGGACTGCTTCCTACTAAACCAAGAGATCATACCGGATCCCATACTGAAGCAGCACCCCGAAGTGCTCTTCCGATCAATGGAACTACCTGCCCAATCCGAATCAACATAACCCTCCAGGTTAAACTTTTGATTCACCTCATACTTGAGCCAATAGTCAACTGTACCCTTCAGGTACCTTAGAATATGCTTTGCAGCTATCATGTGAACGTGTCTCAGATTTGTCAAGCACTAGCTCAAGGTGTTCACCGCAAAGCATATATTTGGTCTCGTATTTGTCAGGTACATCAAGGACCCAATCATCTGACGATACATCGTAGCATCAACTGGCTCAGATGAAGCATCACACAGAAGCTTCAGGTTTGATGCCATAGGTGTGGCTATGGCCTTCCAATCCATCATTTCGAACCTCTTCAGGATCTCTATTGCATACTTCCCTTGTCCAAGGAAGATTCCATCTGCAATCTGCCACACCTCCATACCAAGAAAATAGTGCATCATACCCAAGTCCTTCATCTCGAACTCGACAGCAAGCTTCCTCTTTGTATCAGTAATCAAACTATCCTCACCTATTACAAACAAGTCATCCATATACAGTAGTAGTATCACCGGATTGCCTTCCTCAACCTTGTAGTAAAGGTTGGAATCTGCTTTACTCTTGGTAAATCCCAAACTAGATAGGAATCCATCTATCCTGCCATACCAGGTCCTGGGTGCCTGTTTGAAACCATACAAGACTTTCTTCAGTTTGCACACATGTGTCTCTCAGTCATGTGTCTCAAACCCGAGTGGCTGCTCCACATACACTTCCTCTTCAACTACACCATTCAAGAAAGATGTCTTGACATCCATTTGGTGTACCTTCCATTTCATCACTGTAGCCAGAGCAAGTACTGATCTAATGGAAGTGTATCTAGCCACAGGAGCAAAAGTCTCTTCATAATCAATCCCTTCTTTCTGGGAGAAGCCACGAGCTGCAAACCTTGCTTTATATTTCTCTATGCTGCCATATAAAGCATGCTTGATATTATAGATTCACTTGTAAGTCACCACAGACTTCCCATATGGTCTTGGGACCACATCCCAAACATCATTCTTCATGATCGACTGATATTCCTCGACCATGGCATCCTTCCATTCTTTCTTTTCTGCTGCTTCTTCATAACTGGAAGGTTCTTTGTTCATTATGTCACAGAGTAAAGCAACATAGCTGGTATGTGATCTTGTTCTTTTCCTTTCTCTGTGTTCCTCTTCTGGAATAACAAACCTTTCTGCATCTTGGATGAGCTCTCTAGCCCATGCTGGTTTCCTATTATGAGATTCCTTCTCACGGGGTGGATCTACAGGTTCTTGTGGATCTTCTATTTCACGATCTTCTTCAGGAACTCCTTCAGTCATGGTGGTGTCTTGAGTTCTGGATATTCTGGGTTCTTCATTATCTTCAACTGGTGTTTTCCTTGATTTGATGTATGCTGAGCTTTCATCAAATGTTACATCCCTACTGATATCAATCTTCTTGAATCCTGGGATGTAGATTCTGTAAGCCTTCGAGCTTTCATTGTAACCCATGAATATGCCCTTCTTTCCTAAAGGATCTAGCTTTGTCCTATTTTCTTTTGGGATGTGAGTGTATACTAGACAACCAAATATTCTGAGATGGCTAGCTTTTGGTTTCTTACTAGTGAACACTTATTCTGGAGTTTTGTTGTCAAGTATCTTATGAGGTGTTTTGTTCTGCACATATACCATTGTTCTTGCTGCTTCAGCCCATAAGTGTATGGGTAGATCTTGGTCATGAAGCATTGCCCTAGATGCTTCCATGTTTGTCCTATTATTTCTTTTGGCAACCCCATTCTGTTGTGGATTGTAAGGAGTAGTCAACTCCCTCTTAATCCCTAAATCATTGCATAGCTTCTTGAAGTCTCTTGAAGTAAATTCTCTACCATTGTCGGATCTGAAGATCTTGATCTTCATGTCAATTTGGTTTTCTATCAAGGCTTTGAATTCCTTGAATTTGTCAAATACTTCATCTTTGTTCTTCAAGAAGTAAACCCAAGTCTTCCTAGAGAAATCATCAATGAAGGAAACATAGTATACATACCCACTCAGAGAACTGGATGACATCGGACCGCATACATCAGAGTGGATGATTTCCAAGATTCTTTTTGCCTTGCTTTCACTGCTTGGAAATGTCTTCTTTGTGTTCTTTCCCTTTGCAAAACCTTTGCAAATGCTTTCATGCTTTGTCTGTATTTCAGGAAGACCTTCTACAGCTTTGCTTGCAATTGGTAATGCCCTATAGTGCATGTTTGCAAGCCTTCTATGCCAAAGTTCACTTGGCTCTACTGAATCATGGACCATGGCTTGTTCTGGTTGGCCCTTCAATTTGTATAATACTCCCTCTTGCTCTCCAATCACCACTGCATCATCTATAGTCTTACCCTTTGGCCACATTAGGATTTGGCCATCTACAAATGAAACTCTCATGCCTTTTGCATCTAATGCAGATATGGAGAGTAGATTCTTCTTGAGACCTGGAACATATAGTACATCTTTCATCTTCATAGACTTTCCAGAATCTAGTACGAGGCTTCACCACTTCCTTTTATGGGATACTGGTAGTCATCCCCAAGTTTCACCTTGTGGGGTGATTCATGTTCATATAGATTCATAAAGGATTCCTTGAATCCTATCATGTGTTTGGAAGCCCCACTATCTATAAGCCAATCATTAATTCTATGAGTAATGGTTCTAGTGAGAGCAGAAATCAAAACATATTCTTCATCACTAGAAGAATCATCACTATCTTCTCTAGCCCTCTTCTTGGGAGGTTCATCATCCTCTGCAACATGAGCATGATGTCTTCTTTTGGTGTTCTTCCTTTTGTGAGAACCATCTTTCTTATTTCTAGGACAGTCTCTGGAATAGTGTCCCTTTTCATCACATGTATAGCAACGGGCATGGGACGTGTTTCTTTTACCCTTTTGATTCTGATGGTGATGTCTTTCTTTCTTGCCATGATGGTGAGTCTTTTTGTCACCATGACTTTTGGAGTGTGCTGTGAAAGCTTGATCTTCATTCCCCATCTTCTCTTCTCGAGCTACAATTCGAGCTTCTTCCTATGAGCATTCTTTCCACAGTCTACTTAAAGTGATAAGCTTCTTTCTAGCACAGATTCCTTGGATGAAGGAATCCCATGACCTAGGAAGGCCATTAAGAGTGGTCATTACCACTTCTCCATTTTCTATGTCTTCTCCCACAGCTTCAAGTTGTTCTTTTATCTGGGATACCCTTGAGAAATAAGACTGCATGGTCTCCACATTCTAGATCTTGACATTCTTCAATTGATTCCTCAGGGTCATCTTCCGATTTATGTTCTTCCCTTCAAATAGCTTGGTCAGGGAATCAAACATCTCCTTTGGTGTCTTTAGGGAAGACACATGGGGTATGAGATGATCTTTGATAGAATCAGCAATGATCCTCTTTTCCTTGACCAAGTTCTTCTTGTGAAGAGCCTTAGCCTCTTCTTCTTTTGGGATAGGGACCACTTCATTTATATAAATGTCCAACTCATTTTCTTCTAGGATTAATCCAATCCTATACTTCCATGCTTGGAAGTTATCAGCTCCTTCAAGCTTATCCTCAAGCTTGGTGTGGTGAGTCATCTTAAATAGTACTTCAAATGGAAATAGAAAAGTTTTAGGTCTTACCACTTGTCTTGCTGAAAACTGGATCTGGTCCCGGATTAGGGTTTGTTAGAGAAACCCTAAAAATTCAAAATCTAAATTTCAAACTTCTTAAAGGATAGAAAGATGCGCCTTGATGAGATGATCATCCCGGTAAACTTAGAATTTGAAAACTGCAAAGTTTCACCCTTCATAAATGCTTTTCAATCTCCCGGATTCACTAGGAGGACCCTGAATTAGGGTTTGAGTTTCCTGGAGTTTTACCCAACCAAAAATCTCGATCCAAAGCTCTAAACTTCGATTTTTCCAAGGAGCTTACAGCTATATCTTCAGATTTTAGAAATTTCTTTTTTGTGGAAACCCTAATGTTTAGGGCAAAAATTGAAAGTGCTCAGAATTGAATTCTGATTGGATAGAAAGATTCTCCTTGATGAGTAGAGTCAATCTACCTTACTTCTTTTGAAAAATCTGTGGAGAGAAACCCAATAAACAAGAAACCCTAGTTTCCACCACTACATAATGTCTTCTTCTCATGGAAGCTCTGATACCATGTTAGATTTTGAGCATTAATTCAGCATACTCTAGGATATTTACTAAGAGAATAACATGTACAGCATATCAATCATATCAAGCATGTATCAAACATATCAAGCAATCACATAAGACAATGGACACACATAGTTTCACTAGGGAAAACCATAAAGGTGAAAAACCCCACAACTTCCTCAGAGATAGAAAGAGCACTGATACAACCAAAGTACAAGAGATAATCTTCTCCTAGCAGCTGATCCTCCTCCTCACATGTGCGCCACTTTCCGAGTGATAGAAGAGTGAGTAATGAGATGCTAAAATATAGATCTCTTGATCTCTATTTATACTTGTCCTATCCTGCCCAATAAACCAGTGGGGCCGACTTGTCTAACTTAGCCTAATAACCCATGGTTACATTAATCTGGGCCAACCCCTTACTAGGTGGTATAATAACCCATCAGCAAGTTAAAACACTTGCAACAATTGTCAATACAAATGGCGACACTTCCATATAGAGGAATAATACATCTTTATAGGAGTACAATAAAATATGTAGATGAAATACATTCCAAAGTTACATATACATCAACATCCAAAAGAGCTATGGGCCCACTTGGATGAAATATTTGGCAGACAAAATGAAGAGATTGGTCCAAACCCTTTCGAGAGCAAGCAAAGTGATGCATTCGCCCTCCTTGATGATCTCATTGATCATGAATCAGTATCAAACATATCTCATATTGAAGTTGTCCACAAAGAAGAAGAACTTGCATATTCTACACTCATGCTCCAAATTTCTTCTATTTCGAATTCTGTGCCAGCTCACACTCTAGAAATTGCAGAAGGTCCTAAATCCTCTCTTGCACCAGAGTTTGTTGGTTTGCATCATGATCTATTGAATGTTTCGGAGGTAAAATCAGCCATTGGAGGTAATGCATTCACTCTCCTTGATCACTCACCTCTTATGTACTACTCTATGATCATTATTTCATGCTTTCAGAAGGTTATTGAAGATAATAGCCATTTCCATTCGCTTGGGATAATTTCTCATGCATTTACTGGTTTTGATCTCACCTGTAATGGTTCAAAGGAGATCTCAAGAAACCATGATTCAAGTCTTGGATCTAATTTGGATTCTAAGCAATCACTACTTGGGATAATTTCTCATGCATATGATAGTTTTGATCTCACCCCTTCTGGTTCAAAGGAGATCTCAAGAAACTATTCTTCAAGTCTTAAATCTGATTTGGATTTCAAGCAATCATGTGATGGTTTTTTTTGGCATAATCTCACCCGTGATGGTTCGAAGGAGAAGACAAAAGACTATTTGCACATTCATAGATTTGATCCTACCTCAGTTGATTCGAATCACAGGTTCAAGGATCATCCTCATACTTTTGGATTTGTTCTCATCACATTCGATCTGAAGAGCAAGTACAAGCACATGCTTTCTGAGCATGATCCACTTCTTCCCAAGAAGAAGATACCTCCAGACATATGACCAAGCATCACACCTGCTTGAGTTTGGAGCATTTATTTTTGTGTGTGCCTTATAGTCTATTTTGAGGGAGGGTATTTTTCCCATGAGGTTTTCCCCATTTCCTCGATTTATTGACTATTATTATTCATTGTATTGGGTGACCTTTGGTCTTAGTTACCAAGTCCCAGGATAGATTAAGGGGGGGTGTTAGGATATTCCTATACTCCATCCTAGTCCTACCAACATTTTCATCCTTTGCATTTTCAGTCTTGTATGCATTCCTGCATGCAGCATGCATTATGCATGCATTGCATGCATCCACATGCTTCCCAGTCATCAGGTTGATACCTCCATCACCTAGTCCCTAGTCTTCCAGCACTCAGGAGCTTATTTCCACTCAGATTGAGCCCTCCTAGCCAGTGATGCACCCACATCTCACCATCCACTTGACAAAGGCACCCTTCTTCACCTACCAGTAGAGTTGTCTTCAATTAACTGAGTTCTCTCCTTGATTTTAGGCTTGACTCACTCTTAATTGACCTTACCACTCTGATGGACCTCCAGTGTGACTAGACTGCTCATTCTAACTTCAATTAGCTCCTCATGCGCCCTCCTCTAAGCCTCCTTCATTCAGTTAGTTCCAATTACACTCAGTTACACCTACCACACTCAGTTAGACTCAGTTTGACTGATGGTTGATAGTTACTTGAGCATTGATGACTCCATTGATGATGAGATAGAATTCTAGTTGTGCTCCGATGACACTCCAGTGATCTTTTGATCACTCCGTGAAGGCTAATTCGAATTGTCACCTTGGCATTCGAATCCTCATGCATTGTAATACCTATTTGTCCATATTGTGATTAATGAATTAGTGTGTGTGAAGTTATTTTGCTTCTATCCGAGTTCTACTGTATTATTATTGTTAAGTTTAAACCAAATAGACAAGCAAGATCTCTGATAGAAACACAATCACAAGATAAACACACAATATATCCTGGGAAACCCTCATGGGGTAGAAAACCCAGTAAATCTTTCCTCAATAAGATGATCAACCAAAATACAAGATGTGCTCCTTCCTTCTAAGTCTCCTTAGCAGATCTCCCAGACAAGTGCGCACTCTTTCACAAGTGAGTGAATGTTCTAATGAGGAGTTCACCTCCTCTATTTATACTTGACTCTCAACTGACTAAAAGACCTGTTGGGGCCGACCTCACCTGGAGAAGTCTAATAACCCCTAAAATATCACTACAGGGCCGACCCACATATGGTGGATCTAATAACCCTAGTTAATACTAACCCTCGGAGGAATAAACATCTCCGGATACATAATAGGGTTACTTCGGAGGGATGAAACATCTCCGGAATAATAAAGTACAAATATAATATTCTTTGAAGTTACAATATTCAACACTCCCCCTTAACGAGAAGGATATTATAACAGCATCTGCAGGAGCAAGGAGTCACCACACATGATACATCTATAAATCATTGGAAGCTTTCTTCAAACTGTCTTCATCAGTAACTCAAACAGTTACTGGTACATCACTGTCAACATCAACATCAACATCATGATCAGCAGCATCGTCATCACACGATCAGCAGCATCGTCATCACACGATCAGCAGCATCGTCATCACACGATCAACAGCATAGTCATCACACGATCAGCAGCATCGTCATCATACGATCAGCAGCATCGTCATCACATGATCAGCAGCATCGTCATCACATGATCAGCAGCATCGTCATCATACGATCAACAGCATCGTCATCACACGATCAGCAGCATAGTCATCACACGATCAGCAACATCGTCATCATACGAACAGCAGCATCGTCATCACATGATCAACAGCATCGTCATCACATGATCAGCAGCATCATCATCATACGATCAACAGCATCGTCATCACACGATCAGCAGCATCGTCATCATACGATCAACAGCATCGTCATCAATACAATCTCTTTCTCGGAGACCAATCGTCTATGGATCAATTCAGGGACCGAAGTCCGGGGATGATACAATCCCCATCACGTACATTTTGAACTATCAGTTCCGGGATGATGCAATCCCCATCACGTACATTTTGAACTATCAGTTTCGAGATGATGCAATCCCCATCACGTACATTTTGAACTATCAGTTCCGGGATGATGCAATCCCCATCACGTACATTTTGAACTATCAGTTCTGGGATGATGCAATCCCCATCACGTACATTTTGAACTATCAGTTCCGGGATGATGCAATCCCCATCACGTACATTTTGAACTATCAGTTCCGGGATGATGCAATCCCCATCACGTACATTTTGAACTATCAGTTCCAGGATGATGCAATCCCCATCACGTACATTTTGAACTATCAGTTCCGGGATGATGCAATCCCCATCACGTACATTTTGAACTATCAGTTCCGGGATGATGCAATCCCCATCACGTACATTTTGAACTATCAGTTCCGGGATGATGCAATCCCCATCACGTACATTTTGAACTATCAGTTCAAGGATGATGCAATCCCCATCACGTACATTTTGAACTATCAGTTCCGGGATGATGCAATCCCCATCATGTACATTTTGAACTATCAGTTCCGGGATGATGCAATCCCCATCACGTACATTTTGAACTATCAGTTCCGGGATGATGCAATCCCCATCACGTACATTTTGAACTATCAGTTCCGGGATGATGCAATCCCCATCACGTACATTTTGAACTATCAGTTCAGGGATGATGCAATCCTATCCTCTATTCTCAGAGACCTCACGTCTACGGCTCTCTTTAGGACTGAGAGTCCAGGGATGATCCAATCCCCTCAAGTCCATCAAGGACTTCATTCTCGGAGACCTCACGTCTACGGCTCTCTTTAGGACTGAAAGTCCAGGGATGATCCAATCCCCTCAAGTCCATCAAGAACTTCATTCTCGGAGACCTCACGTCTACGGCTCTCTTTAGGACTAAAAGTCCAGGGATGATCCAATCCCCTCAAGTCCACCAAGGACTTCATTCTCGGAGACCTCACGTCTACGGCTCTCTTTAGGACTGAAAGTCCAGGGATGATCCAATCCCCTCAAGTCCACCAAGGACTTCATTCTCGGAGACCTCACGTCTACGGCTCTCTTTAGGACTGAAAGTCCAAGGATGATCCAATCCCCTCAAGTCCACCAAGGACTTCATTCTCGGAGACCTCACGTCTACGGCTCTCTTTAGGACTGAAAGTCCAGGGATGATCCAATCCCCTCAAGTCCACCAAGGACTTCATTCTCGGAGACCTCACGTCTACGGCTCTCTTTAGGACTGAAAGTCTAGGGATGATCCAATCCCCTCAAGTCCACCAAGGACTTCATTATCGGAGACCTCACGTCTACGGCTCTCTTTAGGACTGAAAGTCCATGGATGATCCAATCCCCTCAACTGTATTCTCATCCATACAGGTACAATCATGTATCACATCAAAACATGTATACATCACATGTGTATATCAAAACATGTATACATCACTAATCAAAACATGTATACATCAAAACATGTGTACATCAAAACATGTATACATCACTAATCAAAACATGTATACATCACATCAAAACATGTGTACATCAAAACATGTATACATTACTAATCAAAACATGTATACATCACATCAAAACATGTGCACATCAAAACATGTATACATTACTAATCAAAACATGTATACATCACATCAAAACATGTGCACATCAAAACATGTATACATTACTAATCAAAACATGTATACATCACATCAAAACATGTGCACATCAAAACATGTATACGTCACTAATTAGTATATCTAACATCAAAACAAAAACATGTATACATCAGACATGTATTCTCACTAATACATCATAGCAAATCATGTATACATCTAGCATAATTGTAAGTAGCTAACAAAACAAAAATTAAGCAACAGAATTTGTTATCAAGTACTATACTACTCCCCCTTTCGAGAAGGGTCCTTCTGGACTATACCAAGCTTGTCTCGGAAGTACTCAAACTTTACTCGAGACAGAGGTTTAGTCAAAATATCAGCAATCTGTTCCTCAGTGCTTATATACTCGAGCTTGATGGCTCCTCTCTGCACCATGTCTCGTATATAGAAGTAACGGATCTCAATGTGTTTTGACTTATCATGGAACACAGGATTTTCAGTCATCTTAATGCAGCTTTGATTATCACACATAATCACAGTGGGATCCATTTCTAAGTCAAAAATTCCAGATAAGAGTTTCCGAAGCCACACCGCTTCACAGCTGGCAGAGCAGGCAGCTATATATTCTGCTTCAGCGGTACTGAGGGCCACACTAGATTGTTTCTTGCTGAACCAGGAGATCATGGCAGATCCAAGACCATAACATACACCTGAAGTACTTTTTCTGTCTGAGACACTACCTGCCCAATCAGAATCTGAGTAACCATGCAACTTGAGTTCATTGCCTCCAATATAGTATAGGCCAAAGTCCACTATACCTTTTAGGTACCTCATTATATGCTTTGCAGCTATAAGGTGAACTTTTCTAGGTTCTACTTGATACTGACTTAGAGTATTTACAGCAAAGCATATATCAGGCCTAGTATTTGTCAAGTACATCAATGATCCAATGATTTGTCTATATAGGGTTATGTCCACTAGTTCTGATGAATCATTAACTAGTAGTTTCAGGTTGGAGTCCATGGGAGTGGCCATAGCTTTACACTCCAACATATCAAATCTTTTGAGAATCTCCACAGTATACTTACCTTGATTTAGAAAGATCCCTTTTGGCTCTTGCCACACTTCTAGGCCTAAGAAGTAGTGCATTAATCCGAGATCTTTCATTTCGAATTCTGAAGAAAGCTTCTTCTTGCTTTCAATGATTTGATTCTCATTTCCTGTTAGAAATAAATCATCTACATATAACAGTAATATAACAGGTTCATCATTCATTATTTTAAGATAGAGATTGGGGTCAGCTTTACTTTTGGTAAAGCCCATGCTTATTAAGAAACTGTCAATCCTTCCATACCAAGCTCTGGGATCTTGTTTCAAACCATATAATGCCTTCTTCAGTTTGCATACATGGGTCCTTCCGTCTTTGACCTCAAAACCTTGAGGTTGTTCTATGTATACTTCTTCTTCAATTACACCATTCAGGAAAGCTGTCTTAACATCCATTTGATGCAATTTCCATTTCATCATGGATGCAAGTGCCATGATAGTTCTAATTGAAGTATACCTAGCGACAGGTGCAAATGTTTCTTCATAGTCAATTCCTTCCTTCTGAGAGAATCCTCTGGCTACAAATCTTGCCTTGTATTTTTCAATGCTACCATCTGCAGCATGTTTTATCTTGAAAATCCATTTGGAAGAAACCACACTTTTATCTTTTGGTTTGGGGACTATATCCCAAACATCATTTTTAATTATTGACTGATACTCTTCTGTCATTGCTTCTACCCATTCTTTCTTCTGAGCTGCCTCTTCATAGCTGGTAGGTAGTTGATCCACGAGATCACACATCAAGGCCATATAGTTGGACACTAGTTTTGGTTTCTTCCTTTCTCTAGTGGAGCCTTCAGGAGCACCATATCTTTCAGCTCCTTGAATAATGTCTCTAGCCCATGCTGGTCTTCTTTTCCTAGATAACTCTGCTACAGGAGGTTCTTGTGGTTCCAGCATGTCATGATCCTCTGGTGTATTCTCTTCAGGGACATGAACAGTCTCTGAGATTCTGGGAGATGTATCTTCTTCATAAACTTCTTCAAGTAGACACTTTCTGGATTTCTTGAGAGCTGCTTCCTCATCAAAGGTTACATCTCTACTTATTTCTATATGATGGAAACCTGGTATGTAAATTCTGAAGGCTTTGGAAGTTTCACAATAAACAACAAACATTCCCTTCTTACCTGAGGGATCCAACTTGGTTCTCTTTTCTTTCGGAATGTGGATGTACACAGGACACCCAAAAATTTTAAGATGGCTTACCTCAGGCTTCTTACCTGTAAACACTTCTTCTGGAGTTTTGAATTCAAGAGCACTGTGAGATAATCTATTTTGCACATAAACTGCTGTCTTGGCAGCTTCAGCCCATAGATACATGGGAAGATCCTGGTCATGTATCATAGTCTTCACAGCTTCCATGATGGTTCTATTTTTCCTTTCTGCAACCCCATTTTGTTGGGGATTGTAGGGAGTGGTTAGATCTCTCTTGATTCCAGCTTCTTTACAAAACTCTTCAAACTCTTTTGAAGTATATTCTCCACCATTGTCTGTCCTGAGAATCTTGATTTTCTTATTTGAGAGATTCTCTATTAGAGCCTTGAATTCTTTGAACTTTCCAAAGACTTCATTCTTACCTTTTAGAAAGTAAATCCAAGTCTTCCTTGAATGATCATCAATGAATGAAAGATAGTATTCAAATCCACTTAGAGAGGTGGTGGGCATTGGACCACACTAACACTTGTCCATCAATGAAAGCAACTCTGTAGCCTTTCTTGTCTAAAGCTGAGATTGAAAGCAAATTCTTTTTCAATCCTGGAACATATAGAACTTCCTTCATCTTCATGGGAGTTCCAGAATCGAGTTTGTAGTGTGCTTCCCCAATTCCCTTAATGGGATATTGATAGTCATCTCCTAGAGATACCTTTTGAGGAGAAGTCTTTTCTTCAAGTTTTGAGAGAGTCCTTTTCTGTCCTGTCATGTGCTTTGAAGCACCACTGTCAATAAGCCATGTACCTTCTTCAGGGGTTATGGAACCAGAGAGTGCAGAGAAGAGAACATATTCTTCTGCATCTTCTTCTGTATTTCTCCTTGTCCTTCTTTTGGAGAAGGTCCTTTCTTCTTTCTCCTCTTCATCTCTAGGCCTTTTATTGTGAGACCTTTCTTCCTCAATTTCTTCTTCTTCACTGTCATCTTCTGCAAGATGTGCTTGGTGTCTTTTGTAGTAAGAACCCTTCTTCTTTTGAAGAGGACAATCTTTAGCAATGTGTCCTAGTTTGTGGCAAGAATAGCACTGGAAGGAAGAGTAATCCCTTCTTTGAGTAGATCCTCTTTTCTTATGAAATCTGTGAGGAGGATGAGACTCCTTGTGACTACTCTTCTTGGAGTAGGATTGACTCCTTCTTCTTTTGGTGTGTGTAGCCAAGGCTTGGTCATATTCTTTGAGTAAGGCTTCTCTATTTGCAACCCTAGCCTCCTCTTGCACACAATCCTCCCAAACTACATCAAACTTCATACTTTCTTTTCTGGCACACATAGTTTGAATGAATGACTCCCAAGGTCTAGTGAGACCATTTAGAGCTGTCATCACAAGTTCATCCTCATCAAGAGTATCACCAATGGCATCTAGTTGCTCTTTGATTAGAGAGACTCTTGAGAAGTAGTCTTGAATGGATTCTCCTTTGTGCATCTTGGTACTCTTCAACTGAGTCCTTAGATTCATCTTCCTATTGATGTTCTTCCCTTCATACATTCTTCCTAGGGCATCATACATTTCCTTTGGAGTCTTCTTGGAAGCCACTTGGGGAATCAAGTGGTCTTTAATAGAATCTGCTATGATTCTCTTTGCCCTAATCAAATACTTCCTGTGTTTTTCTTTGGCTTCATCTTCTTCTGGTTCTGCAACTTCCTCCTTGATATAATGAGCAAGATCATTCTCTTCAAGAATGAGACCAATTCTGTATTTCCATGCCCAGAAATTTTCTATGCCTTCTAGCTTGTCTTCAAGCTTAGTATTTGGAGCCATCTTCTCTTGGGGGAGTCCAAGAGACAGAGTAGACTAACTTGGAAAGTTACTTTTCACTTTTCCGGAAACTGAAACAGAATTTTATCGCACTTTTGGTAGAATTAGGGTTTGCAATTCCCGGAGTTCTACTCAACCAAAAAGTTCGATCTCTAGCTTAAAAGAATGCTCTTGATAAGGGCTATCCAACCATGTAAACAGAAATAAAAAATTCCAACTTTTTTCTGAAACCAAAATCTGATGTATCACACTTTTGGTAGAATTAGGGTTTGCAATTCCCGGAGTTCTACCCAACCAAAAAGTTCGATCTAGGGCTTAAAAGAAAGGTATTGATGAGGGCTATCCAGCCATGCAACCAAAAATCAATAATACCAACTTTGGGCTGAAACCCTAACTTCACCAAAGAGAGAGAGAGAGATGATCTTACCTTATGAAAGATGTCCTATTCAGTCTAGCTCTGATACCATGTTAAGTTTAAACCAAATAGACAAGCAAGATCTCTGATAGAAACACAATCACAAGATAAACACACAATATATCCTGGGAAACCCTCATGGGGTAGAAAACCCAGTAAATCTTTCCTCAATAAGATGATCAACCAAAATATAAGATGTGCTCCTTCCTTCTAAGTCTCCTTAGCAGATCTCCCAGACAAGTGCGCACTCTTTCACAAGTGAGTGAATGTTCTAATGAGGAGTTCACCTCCTCTATTTATACTTGACTCTCAACTGACTAAAAGACCTGTTGGGGCCGACCTCACCTGGAGAAGTCTAATAACCCCTAAAATATCACTACAGGGCCGACCCACATATGGTGGATCTAATAACCCTAGTTAATACTAACCCTCGAAGGAATAAACATCTCCGGATACATAATAGGGTTACTTCGGAGGGATGAAACATCTCCGGAATAATAAAGTACAAATATAATATTCTTTGAAGTTACAATATTCAACAATTATTCTATTGCTCATTTTACTGCATTGACCACTTTTAATCTTATTCCTAAATTCTTTCATTGTGAGGTATACATCAGCTCTTAGGTCTGCTGTGAGGATTTTCACACTCTCCTCTCAAATGCAAATTCTGAAAATGATTAAAATCTCTTCACTTACTTGATCCTGTATTTTATAAACATCCTTATCCTTCTAAGGTTTGAATTCCATCCATAGGCTCCATGCCAATTCAAATTAGAGAGGGATTCAAGATTTTCCATTTGTCTTCCAATTCCTATCCTTCCACCTTCCACCAATTCGAGTAGGAATCTCTTGAGCTTATCTAACCCCATGACCACCCTCTTGGAGGATATTTTTAGGCCTGACATGTCATATTGGTCAGATGTCAACAATCAGGTCTGAAAGTTGTCATAGGTTTCATAGCATCTTCATCATTGTTGTCATAAAGGTTAGGGAATCTAGCCCAAGTGTCCAAGAACCCCTCATTTGACTCTTCCTCTTCCATGGGAGTTACACTTCCATCCCAATTCGACCTATGATGCATATTTCCAAGTGTATAAGCCTTCCAACTCATCCCAAGAATGTTGGAATTCTCATGGATTCGAATTGACAAGAGGAGGATGCCATGTGGCATGGAAAACCTAGCTTGTGTGGGTCCCACATCCTCCATGTGTCTTCATGATCAATTGCCACTTTGATTTTCTCTTGTATTTATTTATTTATATCCTTTATTAAATATTTATGCCATTCTAATGTCTAAACATAATTTATTAGATCCCTTATTGCAAATCCCAATGTCTCCATCCAACCTAGGGAACTAGTAGGATTGGTGGAATTTTCTTGTCATGCATTTATTTGAATGGGGACATTACATGGTCAAACAAGTTGAATGGTTATTTTGCAACTGATTGGTCCCACCTATGGTTTCCTTATCAGAATAAGCATAATCAAAACAAGGTATTAAGGGAACCTCATATGAAACACAATGTAACTCAGTTAGAAGAAAAAAATGAACTAGTTCATTTTTCATCCTCAGCTTTGGGGAATTACTTTTTGGAATTCGAGCTAGGGAATTATCAAGCTGAATATTGTGGCCATGATTCACACAAACAGTCTGATATCCTTCAATTTGCATGGGATAATGATATTGACTGTAACATAGTAGATTTAGTTACTGATGTAGATAGTCCGACTAACATAGTTGAGTTAGATAATAAATTTTGGATTTTATACTTCGATGGTTCCAAAACACAGGAGGGAGAAGGAGATGGTTGTGTTCTTGTTGATTCCAAAGGGAACATACATTTTCTCTCTTGTAGGTTAGAATTTGAATGCACAAATAATATTGCAGAATATGAAGCTTTAGTGCAAGGATTAAAAAAAGCCATTGATTTGAAAATTAAGAATTTAAAAGTTTTTGGTGACTCGGAAATAGTCGTTAGGAAAATAAGAAACACCATTCATTGTGTCTCTCCACACTTAAAAGGGTATCAGTCGGAAGTATGGAAGTTAATATAAAATTTTAATGCTTTCAACATAAATGCCATCCCTAGATTACAGAATGCCGCTGCTGATTTATTAGTTGTTTCTATTTTGCGGTTAGTACAAAAAAAAAAAAGTGTTCTATTGAATTGCTTTTCAGGCCATCATTACCTGAAAACATTAAGAATATGAGAGTGTTCGATGATGATGATCAGATTATCAATTTTCTGACAAATGAAGATAACTTTAAAGAATCAATCATTGAAGAAGATGAACACTAGTAAGAATTACAAAGCGAGGGTACCAACAAAGGCAATTTTATGCCAAAAGGAGTACGAACTCAGCTTGAAGGATTGTTTGACTTATAGAACAAGTTTAGAATTCTTGCAAATGTCAAGACAGTTCCTCAATGCAATATGAGTTGGTAAACTTAGGCACGTAACAAGAGCCCAAATATGTCAATTTGGGAAATCTTGCTCACCTGGTGAAAGATGCAAGTTCATTAAATTGTTTCAAAATACAAAGATATTTTTGCATGGACATATGAAGATTTGAAAACTTATGATACTCACATCATCCAGCATGTGATATCCATTAAACAGGGAGCAAAACCATTTCAGCAGCAGCTTCAAAAGATGCATCCTACACTTGAACCATTAATACAGAAGGAATTAAAGAAGATGTTGGGTAGGGCATAAGAAAGAAATCAGGAGAAAGCAGACTATGTGTCAATTTTCAAAATTTGAATAGGGCATCTGACAAAGACAACTATTCGGTCCCACACATGGAAGAAATTTTACAGATGGTATCAGGATCATAAATTTTCTCCCTATTAGATGGATTCTTAGGTTATAAGCAAGTGCTAGTGGTCGAGAATGATAGGCTCCAAACTACCTTTCGCATGAAATGGGGAACATTCGCTTATAGGAGAATTCCTTTTGGCCGTATGAATGCTGGAGCCACATTTCAAAGGGCCATGGATATCGCATTCCAAGGTTTGGTCGGCCACTGTGTTGTCATTTATTTCGATGATGTAACCGTTTTTTCAAAGATAAGGGAAGATCGCACTTTCCATTTGAAACATATTTTTGAACGTTGTAGGCATATCTCTGAACCCTAAGAAAGGCATTTTTGTTGTTCTCAATGGAAAACTGTTAGGGAACATCATCTATAAAAAGGGAATCTCTATAGACCCTGAAAGAGTTCAAGCTATAACTCAGATTCCCATGCCCCATAATAAGAAAACTATGCAATAATTTATGGGCATGATAAACTTTGTGCTAAGGTTTGTACCATATTTTTCACAAACCGTAACACCTTTGCAACAAATGGTGAAGCAAAGTGTGTAGTTCAAATGGACTGATATTGAGAAGAATGCATTTAAGATATAATAAATGCCATTGTTCACGCACCCTCATTAAGGAGTCTAGATTTTGAGAAGGATTTTATTATATACATGTTTGCTTCAGACAATTCTCTTGTATCAGTGCTCACACAAAAGGGAGAACAAGGAGATGAATACCCAATATCTTTTACGAGCACCGGGTTAGAAGGAGTTGAACTAAATTACCCAGCTGTGGATAAACAAGCATATGCAATTTTCAAGGTAGTAAAGCAATTCAGACCTTATATTTTGAAAAATATAACAAAATTTGTAATACCTCATCCAACTTTTAGGTCTCTATTTATTCAAAAGGAGTTGGGAGAAAGACGAGGAAATTGGGTGATTGCACTCCAAGAATATAACCTAGAATTTAAGCCAGCCAATATCATTAAAGGGAAGGGACTATGCAAGTTGCTGACTGAGAATCCAATTGATAAAGAAAAGGGCTGGGAAAATGAATTTGATTGAAGTCTGTTCCACTTTCACCACTCTGAAGTCTTGGTACAGAGACCTAATTCATTATCTTCAAAATGGGTATCTGCTAGAACATTGGATTTAAAAATAAAGAAGGGCACTCCGATTGAAGTCAACACCATATCAAATAATAAATGGAGTACTATTCAGAGAATTTCGATGGATTTTTTCTCAGATGTCTTGAAAAGGATGATGTGGAAAAAGTGTTCAAGGAGTTACATGATGGCCCTATAGGGGGACATTATTATGGGGAAACCATTTCTCATAAAATATTAAGAGCTGGATATTATTGGCCAATTGTTTTCAAATATTCTTATGCTTATGCAAGAAGATGTGATGTGTGTTAGAGAAGTGCTGGCAGACTACCAAAAGCAGCAGAGCCACTAAAACCAGTTATCATCTTAGAACCATTCAAGCAGTGGGGTTTAGATATCATTAGGGAAGTCAATCCCAACTCTTCATTACAACACCGGTATATTCTCGCAGCCACAGATTATTTCATGAGATGGACCAAGCAACTCCTTTGCGCAAAGTGAATGAAGATGCGGTCATCCATTTCTTGCAAGAAAACATAATAACCAGGTTTGGGGTTCCAATTTCGTTAGTTTTTGATAATGCATCTTACTTTTCTTCTGCTAAGTTAAGCTCATTTGATATGGAACAAGGAATTAAATTACATTATTCATCTAACTATTATACTAAAGGTAATGGGTTGGAAGAATCTACAAACAAGAATCTCATACGAATTATGAAGAAAACAATTATTGAAAACCAAAGAACTTGGCATGTAGCCCTTCCCAACGCTTTATGGGAAGATTGGGTCACTCCAAAGAACTCTTTAGGGGTTTCTCCTCATACCTTAGTTTATGGGAAAGAGGCTATACTTCCTCCAAACATACTACTTCCGTCCCTAAAGTTAGCTCAGGCATCTTGAGGATCAAATATCAAAATCATGCAGTCAAGGATCAACACTTTGATAAAACTTGAGGAGTCACAACAAAAGGACAAAGATAGATTTAACCATCACCAAGACATCGTTAAAGGTGGTTTGATAAACGAAAATTTGGCAAGAATTTTTTTGAGTTAGAAGATTTAATTCTAAAGTGGGACCATCCTCATGAAGAAAAGGGAAAACATACAAAATTTCAACAACTATGGCTTGGTCCTTATCAGATTATAGAGAAGCTTGGCTCAACGACCTATAAATTGCAAGATTTACAAGGGGAGGAGGAGAACCTCCCTGTCAACAACCTAGCCCTCAAACAATACTTCTCTTAGGTTTAGGAAAACCTATTGTACATAATTTTATTTTGTTGATTTAGCTTTCCTTTGATTTTGGTTCTTCTTCTTATAGGATAGTTAGTTTCAGCCTTATCTAGTTTTGTTTTGTTTTTACTTTGTTTGTTTGTTTTTTGTTTAAATAAAGCCCAACTCAAATTTTAGAGTGTTGTACAGAGTCGCATAGATCTGAATAGTCGCATATGAATTGACCATATTCACCGAAGGATTAAAATAGGCTTTATAACGAAAGGAATTCTTTTTGTAACAACAATGTCATTAGTGATTTTAATTCCTGCTTTGTTTTAAAATGGGAAACTTGCTTCGTGTGTTAATTTGTGTCGGCATAAACCTTGTGAAATAACTAGGATTCATGAATTCTAAATTACTCTCTTGGGGATCCACTCACTCACACATAAATGCCTATCTTAGGAATCCTACTATAATTGACCCATGGAAAGGAAGCGAGTCTTGTTGATGTATGGCAGTTAAAATGATCCCATGCTATGAAAATTATAGCCAAAAGGCTTACAATGAAGAGTCGAAAGTACTAAAAGGATTCCAGCTCCATCAGAGAAATGGTATGGAAAAGTTAAAGTATCCAATAAAAAAGATACATCGGATGACACTCCAAAAGGTTCTTCTCCTTCCATGAGTATCACAAATAAAGAAAACTCATAACTCACACAAAAGTAAATTATGGATGGAAGAACCTACGTCAAATGTTTGAAGACTGAAGAAAGTTATTTTGAAGGACTCAGACGATAAATCGTCAAAATAAAGCATCCAAAGAAGTGCCAATAGCATGGGAATGAGGAACAAATGAATACATCTGCCTGATTTCGTTACAATCCTTTGGATTCATATGTATAGGTAACCAAAAGACAGGAGTATTAATGAACTCCATATTATGGCCCCAACAGAGTGGTCAAGAAAATCTGGTCTAGGTTTCCCACTCCCCAAAGCAAATGACCAATATGATTCAAGAAGTTCCTTTCCTTGCTTAAAAATTTGGACTTTTAAAATCATGGAAGGAAATATTAGAGGCATGGTTTTACATTGAGAATTGATAACAAACAAGCAATTTTAATCCTCAAGAAGAGTTGTTCAGAGATCTGTGTTCACCAACTATTCGCCAATTGTTGCCGCTGCAACCTGATCCCCAATTTTTTTTCAAAATTGTAGGGCCCCTCCTTTTATTTTTGATTTACTTAAATTTTTGTTCATCTTTGATAGACTAACTTTTGTCACTAGGATTTTCTAAAATAAAAAACAAGTGAAAATGGCAAGTTTCTGAATCAGAGCAACTTGAGATTTTTCGTCGAAATGGTTGGAGCAACATGACAAGTTATGCTGAAACGATCAATGCAATTTCGGTAATGTTTTGTGTTTCAAAGGAACTTGATATTTTCGGCCGAAACGATTGGAGCAACTTACCAACTTTCGTCGAAACAGTCGGAGCAACTTCCCAAGTTACGCTGAAATGGTTGGAGCAATTGTTATAAGGTCATGTTTCGAAGCAACTTGCTGTTTTCCGCCAAAACGGTTAGAATGCTAGAATATTTACGTCGAAACACTTAAAGTTCTTTTTGCGATTGACGTTTCAGAGAAAAATCATAAGTCACGCTGATACTATTGGAGGTCAAGAAAAATAATCCCATCAGCGGTGTTGTTTGCTTTACTCTGAAATGCATTGGTGGAGTTGTTTGTTTTACTCCAAAACACATCGACAACAAATGGCATGTTATGCCGAAACACATCGACGCCGAAATAAAATTTCCCCGATACACTTATCGCTCTTAAAACGAAAATTTCTCCGAAAAGAGTGATTTGACCCGTTAGCGGTGTGCATTTACTACTAGGGTTTCATTGTATTGTATAAAAGGGTGAAATTTTGTGACACTTGTAACACCATTTGCATTTGGAGCCTCCACCGAACGCGATATGCACACAACGCTGTTGAGCATCATTTTCAACCATTCTTCAACCGCCAGGTAGGTCTTTATTTTACCATGTTTTTATACTTGAAATGACGTTTTTCACCATTGGTAAAAAGGGAACCACAATTTAAGTGTGATATTGTTGTTATGTTATGATTGCACATTAGTCTTACTATCTTGAAACCCCTTAGCGAACCATCATTTTCTTTCCAGTTGGAAATGGGTTAAGAGTTAGTCAATAGCATTCAAATGTCGTTATAAGTGGAAGTCTGAGCCAAAACATGCTAAGGTTTCCTGTTCGATGACCTCCTGGGGCCATATATCAACCCCAGATTGCTTATATCATGCCATCCGGTTGATCGAACTATGTGTGGTGGCATCCCACGGTTAATAAGTGTCTTTCCTCCACGGCCTACTATGAATGATATTCATTCCTAACATGGGGACTGCCCTCACAAAGTCTTAGTTACTTATGTCCCAACTATTGGTTGATTCAAGCAGGATTCTTAGTAGATGTGGCACGATTACTTTCATTTTGACCGAGCGCTGCCCAAAATTTGATCCAGTTATTATTGCAAACCGCGTTGCTAGGAATTAATATATTTTTCTCAGATTTTTGCTTTCGAGATGGGCGAATTTGAAATATATTTAACCTATTTTCCCGATGTTTAACACCCGCAACGCTGTTTCTTTTTCGCTTCCCTCTAGGTCTTGATACCACACCACCATGAGCCGAGCTCATTTCAGTTCATCGCTGTAATTTTTAAATGGGAAGGATCCATAACTTATAATAATTGTAGGTCCAATTGACAGCGATAAAATTATCAAGAGTAGTTTAAATTCATGATCAACACCTAGAAAAAGAATTTCAAGAAACACATAGCAGCCCAATGCTCTATTTTGTTTGGGAAATCCTAAAGGAAACTGAATGAGATTTTGTGCTGTGAGCTTCCCAAGTCATCTGATTCTTTTAAAGAAAAATCCAGTTTCTGTGCTTAGTTGACTATTTTTGTTTTCTATAAAACTTGGTATGCAATAAAACCTTGGGCGAATTTTTCTGAAACATAAATTTGATTGAGATATTGAGACCATGCATGCTGTTGCTGAAAGTTTTGAAGACATTTCAGTGATTTTTTTTTTGAGGGCGCATTAGAAGATCTAAATAATTCTACATAAACAAACCAGTTATACATTGGTTCTTGCGCACATGTGCTTATTTTTCTCTACCAAACAATAATGATGTGATAAAACATAGATAACATCAAACACACATGACACCATGGAAGTAATGAATCTTCTAAATTTTGATTTCTTGTGATTCATATTGATAAGGGATGTATCCACATGTTCTTTAATCTCATTGCTTTAACATTAAATTTTCTTATACATTAACTTGAACTTACTTCAGGAATCAGAAATGAAAAAGAGGGTTTCCAAGCGAAAGCTCAGGATAGCTGAATCAAACTCCAACGTTGAGGTTGTTACAGACACCCCGATGGAGACAATATTCGAAGACACTAAAGCAACAACGTCAATCATCCCGGAATACAAGTGGGGAGAGCTATATTATCTCATCAGAGATCATAATGTACTAGATGCAATTATCGAAGAGATGATGGTGTATCAAAATATCAAAAGAGCTGGTCTCCATAAGGCTTCCACACAACCATAATTATTTCCATGCTCTGAATTCATTGGGTGGATTCTACCTTATGTAGACATCGGCACAAGAGTCATATGCGGGTCGAACAAACAATGATTTGCTTCATTCCATCCAGGACACATTGCTGCAACATATAAATTACCATCTTTGAAAGTCATGATGACGGATGAATGGATCAGATGAATAAATATAGAGCATTTTGAATATGCAAAAAAGATGATGATTCCAGGAAAACAATTGATATAGAATGTAAGTGGATAATATCATAGCCAGAATATAAGGACACCATTCAGGATCATAGCCCTGATGCTGAGTAGAATCTTTAGTAGGGAAAATGGAAATATATACAAGCTCATCTGGGTACCACTTATGTATCATATAGCCTCCCATGGCACCATTTTCAACTGGGAAGATATTATATCGGATATCATGGCATCAACAATAGCTGCAGCCCAAGGAGGAAAGACCCAAAAGAAACCATAATTTTTCATGTCCTCGTATCTGATGGATTGCATACTAATCAAACATCCATTCCCTAAATTGGGATGTTTGTGGAATTGGATTGAGTCCCCAATTTATGTTTCTTATCAAATCACATGGGCCCATAGGTATGCGAGATACTACAAGCTCATATGTGAAGAACTAATCATCCCATTGTATTGGTTGATCTTTAACAAAGAACCAAACTTCCTGTCAGATAATGCTATGGCGGTTATAAATGAAGATGGAGACTATTATTTTTCTCCAGAAGGCACTTATGTTAGGATGTATGGGGGCACCAAGGCCCCATCTCTGATGCCGAAGTATGTGACTGATTTTTTAGTACACAAGGAAGCAGTAAAGCAGGTGTTCATTAACGAGGTAGGTAGCTTTTTGAAAGAACATAAGAAGGTGTCTTTCCCACCGTTTCCATTTGTCATTGGGGAATACAAATTTCCTAAGGTGAAAGGTACATAAGAGTTCATAAAAGAATTATAGGATTTCCACTTTGGGGAAAGAAATTTGGTGAGGAATGACGGTTTGCAAAAGGTTTCCCAACATTGTGCATCAAGCAAAGTTCATTTTGAATACTCAGATCATTTCCTTAAGGATGAGGAAGTGTATCGGAGAGCAAGAAATATGCCTGAATTAAATAAACGTTTTGTCCGGAAAAGTGGAGTGGGCCCTAGTCATGCGGTTGATACTGCTAAGGAGGCTGAATTGCAGAAGCAAAGAGAAGAAGCCAAAAGACTACAGGCAGCAGAAGCGGAAAGGAAGCAAAGGAAAGAAGCAGAAAGGAAGCAAAGGGAAGAAACAGAAAGGCTACAGGACGAGAAAGCAGAAAAACAAAGGATAGAAGAAGAAATCAAAATAAAATAAGAAGAGGCAAGAAAAGAGAAAGAAGATCAAGAAGCAGTAGAGAAAGCCACGGAATTGGAAAGGCAAAGAGAAGAAGAAGACATTCCCAAGAAAGATGTGGAAGAGGAAGAATCCCAAGATGGAGTTCCAAATCTCCAAGACATGGATAGAGACCCACCATGATTTTCGGGAATTGTTGGAATATTTAAATCTTCATATCTATGTCATTTAATACATTTGTAGCATTAATTAATCATTTTATGATTAATTCCTATGTATTAGACTAGATTATTGCTATTTGGGCCATTGTGTGGACCACAAGGACACATTGGGGGGACCACAAGGACTTCAAGTGTGAACCAAAAGCTACATAGAACACTTGGGCACATTTCTAATCGATTCTGGATAAGATTCTGGTGGAAAAGGCACCTTACTAAGATTTACTGCTTTTTACCCATGGGGGAAAAGCTAGTCAACTAGGAAAACTTGTTTTTGGGACCACACATCCTCTATGATGTTTCTTCTTTCCATATTTGGGATTTGTCATTTTTTTTCATCACACATCAGCTATAGGTCACTAATTCATAAATTTGTGAGCCTTGGAGTGACTTGGGAAACACACTTGCCACCTAGGGGGATTTGCATATTTTTAGTAAGTTTGATGATAAGAGGATCCAAATGGAATCTTTAGCCATTTGAATCTCTATTGTAATGTTATATAACAGCAGCCTATTATTTTCCAAAGGTTGGCTGATGTATTTTATTCATGAGATTTAATACAGTTTGTATTGTCATGTCCCCTTCCATCAATCCAATGCAAGGGAGGGAACATGACTGTAACATAGGGTGTCTAATTCTTCCCCAAAGCCATAATGGTAAAATTTTTGCCATTTAAATAAAATGCACAATTAAATTACACAGCGGAATTAAAATACATAATTGCACACACACAACAAACATACATCAGCATATTTATCTCAAGCAAATGATGCATCAATAGGCAAAGAATCCATCCCAATTCTCATACTATGAACAGACTTCATACCAATTCCATTAATCATGAATAAATATCATTCTGAATTAGCACAATGCAGAACACATAATGCATATAATTTACAACATAAGGAACACTTATCTTTGAGATGAAGTTGTCCAACAACTGGCTATGTGAGAGCAACGTTCTACCCAACCATAGATCTTTGTCCAGCCTAAATTCTTTCAGTTGAGAGATCACCCCCGAGATGGGTTGTGTATCCACTAAGGAGTAACTAGCTGGGTTCACTCACAGCCATGGTTTCAATCAACAACTATGCTAAGCTAACACACAGTTGGGTTCATCAAGCATACAAGAAGATAGAGGAGGGTAATGTTAAGCCAGTGAGCTCAACCACAGAGTTACATGAATCTCAAGTTAATTCAAACAATCAAGGCACCCACATTACCTACCACACCCAACAAAAGGAAGGTCCCCTTCTCTGCAGCACAGTCCCTCATGCGTCCCTTC